>CM066985.1:78521831-79121831 GCA_033977485.1 Hydrangea macrophylla | reverse complement strand
AAAATTATACTAGTCTTTATTCGAGTTGGAGTACACCGCTAGATACTAGTGGGAGTGTACCAAACAGTGGGAGTACACCACCGAAAACTCAAGATCCTCAAATAGCACACCGTAAATGCAGACGAGGAAAAGTTCCACGTCGACATTTTGATATTAAGGAAGAAGCTCTCATGTGTACAGTAGATGATGATGAGCCTATTTCCTATAAGGAAGCGCTTTCTTCTGTTACCAAATCTCAATGGATGGTTGCTATGCAAGAGGACATGAACTCTATGGACAAGAATAAAGTCTGGGTGTTAGTTGATATTTCGCCCGACCATAAGACCATTGGAAACAAGTGGATTTTCAAAGTCAAGCGTAAGGTAGATGGATCAAAATATAAGGCGCGCCTAGTGGTGAAAGGTTATACCCAACGAGAGAGTATAAACCATGGAGACACGTTGTCCCCTATGATGAGATTTACCTCCATACATCTTATCCTGGCGATCGTCGCACATTTAGACTTAAAACTCTTCCAAATGGATGTCAAAACTATCTCTCAATGAAGAACTAGACGAAGAGATCTATATGGATCAACCTATTGGTTTTATAACCAAAGGGAATGAACGCAAAGTGTGTCATCTAAAGCGATCTATTTATGGACTCAAGCAATCGTCGAGGTAGTGGTATTTGAGATTCCATGATTCAATCACCTCCTTTGGTTTTGAGATGATTGAGGAGGACCACTGTGTGTACATCCAATAGTTCAAGAAGAGTATTCTAATTCTATCTTTGTATGTTAACGACATCCTTTTAGTTGGTAATGACATGAGTGCCATTGTTGCCACTAAAGAGTAGTTGTCCTCTCAATATGAGATAAAGGACATGGGTGAGGCCAACTATGTGTTGGGAGTTAAGATTATGAGAGATCGGTCAAAGAAACTTATGTATTTGTCTCAAGAGACTTACTTAAAGAAGGTTCTTGAGCGTTTTCACATGAATAACTCAAAACCCATCGACATTCCAGTTGATAAGGCATTCCACTTGACCTTCATTGTCCTAAGAATGAAGAAGAAAAGGAAAAAATGTCTAACGTGCCATATGCATCTGCAATAAGGAGTCTGGTGTACGCTATATTGTGTACCTGGACAGACATCTGCTATGCGGTGGGTCTAGTTAGTCATTACCAGAGTAACCCTAGTCCATGTCACTAGAGAGCAGTGAAGGGGATCATGCGAAACATTCACGGGACTATGGACCTTGCCCTTTATTATCATGGAGGAGACTTGAAGCTGAGAGGATAGTGATGTTAATTGGGCTAGCAATAAATATGAACGCAAGCCCACTTCTGGCTACGCATTCATACTTGGAAGTGGAGCAATCTCTTGGTGTAGCAAGAAGCAGTCATGCATCGCACTGTCCATGATGGAGGCAGAGTATGGGGCTTGTTCGGTAACTGTCCAGGAAGCTATCTGGTAGAGGAGGTTTTTGCGATGCCTAGGCTTTTCGCCTCATGGGGATGAAGCAGTGCTCATTTACTGCGATATCACATTAGCCTTGGCCTATGCAAAAGACCCCAAGTACCATGGAAAGTCAAAGCACATAGACATTCATCATCACTACATTCGAGATATGGTTGCACAAGGGGAAGTTGTCTTGAGGCATATCTCCTCTGGTAGCATGGTGGCTGATCCATTGACTAAGCCCATTGCCAAAGATGTTTTTCTATCCCACATTAGTAGCATGGGACTTCGTAGGCTAGGATTTGATATGCTTAGGCACTTGTTTTGGATTGGACATTATTATTGATATTACTATTCAGTTAATAATAAACTTGTTGATTTCCATTTATATAATTGTTGTATGAATGGAATGAATGCTCATTTTTAATATGTCACCGGGCCAAAATTGACCTGCTCACACAGGTGATTCACCTTGGTGCCGAGATACCGAGATGGGACAAGTATGTCCATGGCGCTTAGATGGTGAGCAAGATGATTTGTGTTCATGGCGCTTAGATAGCTAGCTAGGACATGTGTGTCCATAGTGCTTAGAAAGCTGCTGCCATTTTCTGGTGAAATATTGTTTGAATGGTTTATCTAGCTATCTTATCATTATATTCCAAAGTTTTCACCTGCTAGTTGGATTTGAATTCTTTCTAGCTAATCAAAATACAAGAAGTTTATCTCCAAAAACACTAGAAAACTACCATTAAAAGGGTATATTAGGCCCCACCTTCTTAGCCAGAACATGGTTGTCAATTTCACTTCATATCAAGTCCATAAGGTTCCTTAGCAAAGCATCATCACAAAATGGTCACACATATTAACACAGAGCTGTATCTAGGACTCGGGATATGATAAATTATTTCCAAATTTAAAAGTTCTTTCATTTTTAAAATTCTTAATTTTGAGTATGTAACTCTAGTTATTCTCAGTTTTTCATTAGTCCAATTATGATTCAAAACCCAAATAATTTCATTTTTAAAGATCTTGATCACTTTCATCTTCCAAAGCTCGACATCAGTCTTATAATTAGCTAGTTTTTTAGTTTCACAAAAAGCTTTTAGACATTGTAAAAGCAGTTGTCTATTTTTGTATCAGCTTGTACAAATATTTAAGAGTAGCTTCTGGTAGGGTATCTGTTTTCATTCTTTGTGTAAGGACTCAAACTGTCATGAAGGCATTGTATTAATTCCTAGTCACCCGCGATGAGTAAAATTTAAGCATCATGACTTGATGCTTTGTATAATTTGGATTGTAGGTTTGGGATCATGCTATTGGAATCATATGTGTGCATGAAGCAGGGGGAAAAGGTATGCACTATGCATCTCTCAACTAGCCTTCCCTTCTAGATCGATCATGATCTGGTTCAATGTGAACTTTTATTTTAAGCTACTATCTAAGAATCTTTTTTCTTTTTTTAAGTTCAATGAAGAATGACAACCATTTGTTGTAATATTAGGTATCCGTAATGAACAACTTTATATGTTTTTCAAGTCATTGATTGATATACATAAATGAAAAAAAATATTCAGGGATGTGGGTGTATTGTTGTGTTCTCTCTCTCTCTCTCTCTCTCTCTCTCTCTCTCTCTCTCTCTCTCTCTCTTTGTGTATGTTTATAGCCTTGTCCTATTCAATTTGGCTCCGTTTGGTTTGCGGATTTGGAGAATGAGAAAAAGCGAGGAAAACACATCGTTTCCCTCCTGTTTTGATTACAAGGATCCAACCACTCTGGGTAAGAAAGTTGAAAACCACACCAGAAGCTAAATCTATTAAAAATACTTCAATTTAACTAATTTTTGGAGATTTCTAAGAGGATATAACTAAGATTGCTATAGCAAGTGGCCTTGGAACGAACTGTTTTTAAAGTTTGGATGCACAACAATAAGAACACTCTAGGTAAGAAAGTTGAAAACCACACCTAGTTTAACTTTCTTTAAATAATTTTTAAAGTTAATATTCCAAAATAGCCCTATAGCTTGTTCTTTGTTACTGATGTATATTTAGTCATATATACATATCCTAGTTACTGGGTTAAGAGTGAGTAAGACTTCACTTCCATTTTAAGTTCCTTCATCCATGAATTGACTTTGATCCATTTAGATTTTGTTTAGACATTCCTAGTTTAATCTTTAGGTTCTGTTTGGTTCATTGATTTACTAAGGAAAAGGAAAAGAAAACACATAGGAAACACTTCACTTTACTAGGAAAATATTAGGGAAAAGAAAATAGGGTAAAAATGAAAGCAAAAAATTTGAACTTTCACTTTGGGTGTCTTGGTGTTGCTTTGCTTATTATCTTATTATTGATTCAATATTTCTAATGGACACTTGGAACTTGTTCATGACATACGCCATTAAATGAAGTGTTAATATGTTAAAGAATGTATAAGCTTTTTATAACCATATTGATGTGTTAGTTGAATGGAAAACAAATTAGTAAATATATCAAAATTTTACGAGTGAACTCCCTCCCTCCCCCTTTTCTTAGAATTTTTTTTATGCGGTTATTAAAGTCTGGATGAATATACTAGAGAAGACACAAGGAAATAGTGTTCTTTCCTTTTTTTTCCTCCCCTATAAATCCGCAGAAAAAACCTAGCCTTTGGAGCCAAAGGAAAGAAAAGAGAACATCTCCCTCCACTTTTCTCCCTTCAGAAAAAAGTGCAGTACCAATGGTTCAATTATGTTATTGGGCATTGCTTGTCAAGTAAAGTAGCTATTGATCTCGTGTATAGGTGATTTTTGTCCAAAATATGTTAGCATCAACCATGAGACATGCTCAACTTGTATGTCTTATACTCAACTTGCTTGCAATATGCATAATCCTCCATGGCATAATCCTTGATGTAATAGATAGACTCACTAAATTTGAGATAATTATTGCATCTTCTGCTTTTGAGATGGATAACAAATTAGTCTCTTTGTGATAATCTTGATTGGTGACAAACTTGAAGTCAAATTTGAAGCTTCTACGTTCTTCAAGTTGTATGCTGGATTTGTGCTTATCTCGGCTCAATAAATTGAGAGGCAAAAATTCATCTTTGTTGTAGAAATATACTGGTGCTACAACACTTTCAAGATGCGTGGACAAATAATCTAGTGCTCAAGTCGGATGTGGCAGCTTTGAGACCAAAGGCATGTTGATTTTCAATTTATATTTTCTCTTTTAGTGTTAAACTAACAAAAAACTAGATGTAGGTTGGTTATTTTGTTTGTGTGTTTGCTCTCTTTGATCAACCTTGAATAGTGTCTAAATATCTCTATAGAGAATTTCATTAGGAATCCTTACCTGAACATCTGTTGTTCAATTGCTTTCAAGGCTCACTTCTAGGAATGGTTAAAAAAAATATCCACACGTGTTTCGCCTAGTCTACTAAAAATAATCTGCTTTGGTTCTTTCATTTTCTTTTTTTTTTTGTCAGTAACTCAGTACCAGCATCTAGTTATTGGGAACACCTGTTTTTCCTTCGGTGATATTATAGCTAATCTTCTTGATTTTTTCCTTGTGTATCACCCTTAAGGTTTTGTGTTATTGCAGCTATGTCCCATGTTGTATTGGTCATAATTGATGTCCAACCTAAGGAGCGTGGAATTCCCACCAACCCATACTATGCCGTTGAAGAGTTTAAGGAGGCAACAATTGGTTTTCTTCTCGAGCTGGTATATATGCCTAGTGAGCTTGATTATAAGAGCATATTATGTACTAACTTATTCAGCCCATTTGTTTTTTAGCCTTAAAAAGGATTCAAATTCAAAAAAATAAAAAATAAAAAAGAAGCTAACGGTCACTGATTTTAAAACAAAAATGGTTTTATTTGTGGATTTTTCAATCTCATACTTCTCATATCATCTTTGGGCAGAAGTGGAGCACTTGCTGAGGGGCGTGAAGGATACAACCATTAGCACACTCACATTTTTGTTACTTTTAAGTTTTCAATATAGTTTATTCAATCTCCTTCCAAATTTATATGTGGCTGAGTTAATTAATTCATTTGCAGGTAAACAATATAGAAAGAAAGTTATAAGGTCTTGCTTCATATTATGTTGCCAATGCATGCATATCCACAAACCTCTTGACTTTGTATATAATATCTATATTTTTACCCTATACATGTAGTGCAAACAAATGATATGATGTTGGTCATATACCTTTCATCCCTGATCCGAAGTGTGATAACTCTGCACAACTTGATTAACAAGGTAAAATACTCTCCTGCACAACTTTCTTTTGAATTCTGAAAAGTTATGTTTATTTTTTTCTTTTTTTCTACTTATAGTTTCTTCCAAAATTTTCTATATTCATCTCTTGGCTCTCCTAGATCAGTTTTTTTTTCTTCTCGCACGATAGATCTATTAGACTGCACTGGTAGTGTCAGATCATGAAGCCAACACTGATCGTAGGATTTGTTATTGTCTTTCCATTTTGTTATAAAATTCATAAGTCAGAACTCCATTTTACTCTTCTTTTTCTCTAATGGATAGAAGTACCTGACATAATGAAGTTTTTGCTTTACATAGACCTAATTTATCTGAGTCAAAGTCCTAATTCGGTTTTTGCGAAAGAAAATTACCCACTTGTGGAAATTTTCTCGAATGCTCTATGTGAAATCAACAACAAAGGTATGAATTTGGGTATGTGTCAAGCTTATATTGATGATTAAGCTACACATATTGATGAAGTTCTGACGTACTTGGGAATCGTAATTGACATTACTAATATTTCTAAGTTCGTATTGCTATAGTGGAAGAGACTTCCTACTGAACTTGGGAAGTTACTATTAGTTAGTGAAACAACTTTGAGTTTCTCTAGCTATTTGATTAAATTCTTCTTAAAGTATTAGTCAGCTCATGATGCTCATAAAGAGTGATTACACTTAGTAATTGAAGTGTGTTTGTCTGAGTGGACTAGAATAAATAAATATGAGCATAAATTGGTCTAGAGCTTATGGTCCTTGGAGGCATAAAAACAACTAAACTTCATGAACTTTAATGGAATATGAAGAGGATTCCATGAAAAGTCGTAGATATAGACTTGGATCCACCAATTTGTACATAAACATGATTAAGTTCAACCTTAATTCCCATGTAAATCATAAATTTATAGAAAATTAAAGGATCAAACTCAAGGGATTCAAGTGAGATACGGAAGATCTCATGAATCCCAAGAGAAGAACATGAATAAAGAGAGATGAAATCAAAATCTAATTGATGATCCAAGTCAAAATTCTTTTAGAAAACTTGTTTTATTTCAAATCAATAGCTACTTAGATCCAAATCAACAAAAAACAAAAGAGAATTCATTCACAATTTAAGTGGTATGTGATGAAATGAGGTTAGAAAAGAGTTTTTGAAAACTGTGTAAAGACCATAAAGAAATCTATGAATTGTGATTGAATTATGTATAATAGGTATAGGAATAAGGATTTAACCACTAGATCTTCTCAGGATTTGATTGATTTAGGGAGATTCAAGCCTTTCTCTTCTTCTTCTTCCTTGAAGCTTCAAGGTCCTTCAATGGTGGTTTGACAAATTGGGTAAAATTGGGTAGAGTTTTGTTGGGGTTTGTGTATTTAGATCTCTATATTTTTGTAAGTACTCATTCAATTTCCCATGTTATGCAAGGATTTTGTATGATTCTTATAGTTTTGATATGGTTGGGAAGGTTGAGATCAAGGATGAATGTTGTGGTAAGGTTGAGTGACTTCTAGGCAAGGTTCTGTCAGGGGGTCATTTGACTGGTCGAAGGGATTAGTTTGACCGGTCGAAGTGCCCACTTCTCAGTCAGAATTTTGCCAAGGTTCATTCGACCGGTAGAAGGAAATTGTTCGACAGGTAAAAATGACCCCTGCATGTGAACTTTTACTACCTCTTCTAGAAATTATTTAAATGTTTTAAATGGTTCTTAAGGTACCTTTGGAACCCCTTTCAACATAAATTCATTCAGTTCAAAATATAACTACGTTTTCATTTTTTTTTTTTACGAATTTTACAACTCGAAGGGTATTGTTTCCAAAAGTTTTGAATACTCAAGTTTGTTTTTAAGTTCTTTTCCGCTACTATAATATTTTAATGAATTGGATGAGCCTTTGTGGCGTGCCACATGTCCTATTTCTGCCCGTAGCGGGATGGGTCGTGATACGGCGCGACACTCAGCGAGTGCCGACGCGTACCACCTTATTGCCTTTTAGTTTTTATTTTCATATTTTGTCTTCTTTTTATTTTCTTTCTTTCTTCTTCTTTTTTTTATTTTCTTTCCAATTCTTTTCCTTTCTTTTCTTTTCAATTTTTTTCTTTTGTTTTCTTTCTTCATTTTGAAACTCTTTTCTTTTTCTTCTTTTCAAATTCTTCTCCTTTTAAATTTATTGAAACAAAAACCCATTTTCTTAAATAAAAGAGACATGCATATATGTTTGTATTTTGAAATGCTTTCCTGTTGATTTTTTTGAATAACCTCCTATGCATATTTTCACACCCAAAATTTCTTCAACACCTCATCTTTTTCCCTCTTTCCTCTTGAATTTTATGACTTTTGAGATCGAGAAGCTTTTCGAAGAGCCTGAATCACCTTTAAAGATTTCAAATTCGTCAGACATTGTCATCATCGATTTCAGAGGTAATAATCCCCTGAATTCGACGATCGGTCAAAATTGGGGTGTCTACAATTATGAGGAAACTTTTGCTCCTGTTGCTAAAATTACCACTATTCGTACTCTTATTGCAGTTGCTATTGTTCGTCATTGGCATATAACTCAAATGGATATTAAATATGCTTTCTTGAATAGAGACCTCCAAGAGGAGGTTTATATGGGTCCTCCTCTGAGTGTTCCTCATGGTCCTGGTGAGTTTTACAGGCTTAAAAAAGCCTTATACAACAATCCCCTCAAGCTTGGTTTAAGAAGTTTTCCAATGTGATTACCTCGTTTGGGTTTTTCCCGAGTGACTATGATTTAGCTCTTTATCAGGTATACCACTATTGGTCGTATTATGTTTTCTTTGTATGTTGATGACATGATTATTACTGGTGATGATGTTGATGGGATTGCAGTATTGAATTCTGAATTAGCTCGTTGTTTTTTAAATGAAGGAGTTAGGTCCACTATGTTATTTTTTGGGGATTAAAAACCTTTTTCTCCAAAAGGTTATTTTCTTTCTTAGTCTATTTATACAGGTGACATTCTTGAGCGTGCTCGTCTCACTGATAATAAGATTGTTGATACCCCTTTGGAGCTTAATGTTTGCCTTTCCCCTTCTGATGGCGTTCTTTTGCCCGATCCTACCTTATATTGCACTATTGTTGGTAGCTTGGTTTATCTTACTATCACTCATCTGGACATTGCTCATGCTATTCATGTTGTTAGTTAGTTAGTTACTTCCCCTACTATAGTTCATTAGGTTGTTGTTCATCATATTCTGAGGTACTTGAAGGGCACTCGATTTCAAAGTCTTTTACTTTCGTCATCTTTTTCCTTGGAGCTGCATGCATACTCTGATATTGATTGGGCTGATGATCCTATAGATCGCAAGTCTGTTCCTAGATTTTGTATATATTGGGGTGATTCTTGTTGGGATTGTGCCCTCAAACCATTACTTTATGTATGAGACATTGGCATTTTATATATGGAATTCAGTTTACATTTCATTATGTATGTTGTCATGAAATGATTGCTTATCCTTAAGTATCATTGTAGGTAATTTGTGTATATATAAGATACATACAAGTAAGATACGAATTACTATTTTGATACTTAGAACTTGTCACAGTGGATGGTGAGACTGGATATCTCATCAGGTATATACTGTAGTATGTTTAACTGCCATTGGATAGAGTGATGTATCTCAATCACTAGAGTATGACTCTTAGTTAGTATGCTAGTGCTTATAGTGCATTGATGGACCATGAGTTTTCCTATTAATACTCAAGGTTGTCAATAGTTGATAGGAACTCATAGCTTATATAAGGTACATGTTCTTAATCTTGAGCGATTATGGACACAGACTGTGGATATGACTACTTTGACTTACCAATGAGTGAGGTCTTAAGGATCAACACCTGGGTATCTTGGGTATGTCATGTTAATTAATGAGAACTACAGTCTTGAGAATGTCACCGAGTTGATTAGTGAGAACTGTCCTTGTTGATAAGTAGTTATCAATATGTTTGGTAATCTTGAGAGGTGAATGGGACTCAAGGAATACAAGAAGTAATCATGATTTAGGTTGACAGTAATAGTTTATCCGACTACCTGAAGATGATTACAAGTGCTGACAATAAAGGGACATTAGTACACCATATAAGTCTAGTCACCGCTTCGGATATGTTCTTTTGCGTTGGAGTTCAGTTATCATTTTATAGTAGAGTAAACGTTAACTAATTAGTTGGTTAATTTGCTGATCAAAGAGTTTGGTCATGGGAATTAACAACTGGTCTGAGCCCACAATAAAGAGCCTAGGAGGTCCCGCTCTTAGCTCCGCTAGGATGCTTAGAAAGGCACATAAGGATGTTGTCAAAACAAGTTTGATTGATCGAAATCATTTTGATTGATTGAAGTCAAGACAAATTGATCAAAAGTGCTTCGATTGATCGAAGGATCGATTGATTGAGGCTTCTTCGATCGATCAAAATTGAAACTCAGTTTGGCAATCTACAAATAGGGTAGCTGCGTCCAGAATTAAAAGTTCGTCGTTTTTAATATTCCTAAGCTGCAGAAACTGTTTTAGGGTTCCCAAGCCTTCTCTATCCTCCCTATTATAGATCCCACCAACTCTAGCCTCTCCAGAAGCGTTCATAGGAGACATAGGAGTGAAGATCATCTAGTGGAAGTTGCTGCATCATCAAAGAGGTTGAAGATTTAGAATTGGGTTCAAGACCGTAAGGTGATACACTTGTCACATCTTGTTTTACACATCTATGGGATTGATAAGTAGTAAATTCGGGAATACCAAAAGTTTTCAAACTTTGTTTTTCCACTGCGCGTTAAATACATTTTCTAAAACCTATTTTCCTATCAATTCTCTCATTTCTTGGAAGAGCAAGATGCAAGTTGTTATTGCTGTGTCTTCCACAAAAGCTGAGTATCGTGCTATGGCTTCGACTACCCGTGAGGTTGTTTGGTTACGCCAACTACTTGCAGATATGGGTGTCTCTCTTCCTCGCAAGAGTGCTATGCAGATTGCTCATAATTCAATTTTTCATGAGAGAACCAAGCATATAGAGATTGATTGTTATATCACTACTAGTCATCACCTTAAGCATGGAGCAATTTTCCTTTTGTTTATTCTTCTGCATAGATTGCTGAATTGTTTACAATGTCACATTTGATTCAGCATTTTCATTTTTTGGTTGGAAAATTCTCTATACTTCTAGCTGCAGCAGGGGGGGTGTAATTAGAGTATTGATATTTAGCTTTAGGGTAGTTTAGTCTTTTACTTTATTTAGGGCAATATTGTATACCTAGTTATATTCTTATTGTCTCCTTTTCTTATTCATTCTGATTTTTATGTTATGAGAAACATAGCTCTTTTTTCTCTTTTTCCTTTGTTGTTCTCTTGATTGTTTGATATATTTACAATACAGAGAGAGAGAGAGAGAGAGAGAGAGAGGGGGGGGGGGGGGGGGGGAGGGAGTACCTATACATGTATATGCATATATAATGTTGTTATAGAATCTAAGAAAGTAAGTGATTTAATTATCACTATATGCATATACATATACATATATACCCAAACTGTGATACATATATATATATATAGAGAGAGAGAGAGAGAGAGAAATAGATAGATAGATAGAGAGAGAGAGAGAGAAAAAAAAAAAAAGAGTAGTCGCAGGTGGTGGAGGGAAGGATAGGAGGCCGTGGGTGGAGGGGAGGATAGGAGGCCATGGATGGTCTGCTCTGGGCTAGGGTTCAAATTTGGGGATTTTGGGAATTTGATTTTGGCTCCATTTTTTCACACACAGTATATGTGTGTGTGTATGTGTGTGCGTGCGCGCGCACGCGCGCTTGTGCATGCATGCGTGTATATGTTGTAATGTGTAATGTGTTTTGTGTTGGAGTGGGAGTGGGCCCCACATATTTTAAGCATTTGTTACTTAGTCCTTAATGTCAAATTCAGTGTGGAATTCAAAGTCAGCCTAACATTCTTGATAATTTAGAAGTACAAAATCGTTGTACTTAATTTTTTTTTAATAAATACGGTTTTCTTTAAGAATGGCGATTTTAGTTAAGCTTTTAAAAAAAGCTTAAGTATAATTAAAAAAAAGGTCTGGCGTAACCATATGAGTGAACAAAAAAGGAACTTGAACACAACAATTCTTTGTGGGGGTGGAAAGGATACCTATTAGTTGCACACTAGTCTTATTAAAAACAATAGTGCTAGGCATACACAATTTTGCACACAATTTTGCACACAAAAGGGTATCTAAGCAAAAAAAAATGTTTAAAAAACTATGAGACCCACAATCTTAATAACAACTCAAGCCCTAAGTTAATCTATCCCCAAATCTGAAAGAGACCCAAACCCCACACTGTGCTACCTGCGATCCTTCCTCCTCCGAGCCCCTCACTGGAGCCAGCCGGAGCCGTCGTCGTGTCGGACCTGTGTCACCATGTCCGGTATGCCGTCTCTCTCTCTCTCTCTCTCTCTCTCTCTCTCTCTCTCTCTCTCTCTCTCTTACTTCATGAGAACCCAATAATAGTGGTTACCTTCATAAATTTTTTTGTTTTGTAAAGTAATACTAGAATGATGAACTGGGTTTGAATAGAGAGGAATGAAATTACAAGCTATTGAATTTGGATAAGCTCATTTAGATTGCCAAATGATTCAAAGAGATGGTTACTGATTCAATGAAGAAATTACAAGGATGGCCATTTTTTTGTTCTTTGCATTTCTCAATCAAATGTGACTATGGCCATTTTTTTGTTCTTTGCATTTTTAGTTCTTATTCCCAACCCTTGATTGGTTGCTTATTTTACTTCATATCAACAATCAATAAGCAAAACCCATTTTCTCAATCTTTCTTCTTTTATTTTCCTTTTATTATTCGAGAACATATTTTCATTCAAGGCAAGCAGAAAGTTCAATCATTAACCATTTCTTTTGGCAATCTAAATGAGCTTCCAATCCAGAAAATGGAATCAGTAACCATGATTCTTAATAAGCTTACCCAAAGTTGAATCAGTAGCCATCATTGAATTAGAAACCATTTCTTTTGAATCATTCTGGCAATCTAAATGAGCTTACCTAAATTCAAAAGCTTGTAATTTCACTCCTCTCTATGCAAGCCCAGTTCATCATTCTAGTATTACTTTACAAAACAAAAAAATTTATGAAGATAACCACTATTATTGGGGTCTCATGAAGTGAGAGAGAGAGAGAGAAAGAGAGACGACATACCAGACACGGCGACACGGGTCCGACATGGTGACAGCTCTAGCTGGCTCTAGTGAGGGGCTCGGAGGAGGAAGGTTTGCATGGAGTTTGGGAGTGTCTCTTTCAGATTTGGGAATATATTGAAATTAGGGCTTGAGTTGTTATTAAGATTGTAGGTCTCGCAATTTTTTAAACTTTTTTTTTGCTTAGATACCCTTTTATGTGCAAAATTGTGTATACCTAGCATTATTATATTAAAATTAGAAAGCTAGCTAGGCCGCAATGTCAAATTAGTTTTTCTACCAATTACCATAATCAAAGGAATCCTTTGTAGACCTTCGCTTCTTCTTTTCTTTCTTTTTTTTTCTTCGATAAGCTTGACCTTTGCTTCCAGTTTCTTTCCAGAATTTTATGGTATCTTTTTTTTTTTTTCGGGAGGCAGTCTTTCGAATTGCGACAATATTATTGTTTCTATCGTTTAACTCATATATTTTCTTTGCTGTTTTTATTACTTCCAATAATATGTCCCCTCTTGTGATGGGTTTTGTTCCTCTTTGTTGAGGGTTCTGTCCCTCCTTGTTGAGGATTTAATTTTTTTTTTGTTTGGTTTGATTGGTTGATGCAGCTAGATCTCCTTGTCTCTGTATTCCATGTTTGGAACTGACCATATTCCACACAGATTTGCATTAGATTTGTTGTTTATTCGGGCCCTCTTCACAGTCACAGTGGTTTTGAAGCTCCGGTCTTTACTATGGTTGTTGGCAGATTTCTCCTTCAGACGACTCAATGTTTGAGCTACGCCACAGTCCGCGATATCATAGTTTAGGAGATTGCAGTACAAACCAGAAGATTGCTGTGATTTATCATGTATTTTTTCCTTCTTCTATTTGCATTTGTTTATTGTGAACTTGCCTTTTGTGAAATGGAATTTTCAAGCTTTGCAATAAAAAAAATAAAAAATAAAAAACCTCATATATATTAATGATACATTAATCTAATATTATGTAACACTCGTACCCAGAAAATGGTTAATCAACATGTTATTATACATTAATACATGTGATTAGTGTATATATAATTGATTATAAGGGGAGGCTTTGGACTCGCCTGCAGAAAGTGTTCAGAGAAGGACACCACTAGAAAAGTCCCCAGTGAGGTGTGTAGACACCCCATTTTGTCGGCTATCAGATTTAGGAGACCCATAGCTTGGTGGTTCACAATGATCGTAAAAGACTCAAAAGGACTCTCGGAAGTCAGCTCTATCTCTCAGAATGCTCAGAATGACCAAAGTGCCCCTGAAAGCCCGAAAACTCCCAGATTTGGTCCCAAAGTTCTGAAAACATGCTACGTCGTAAGAAAAGTGATAAAATGAGTTTTTAAGAAAAATCGGATGAAATGGTCAGCTCCCAGAGACCCCCGGAAGTCCCGGAAGTTCCCGGAAAGTCCCCGTTGATCGGTTTGACCAAGGTTTGACTAGGTTTGACCAAGGTTTGACCAAGTTTGACCAAGTTTGACCAAGTTTGACCGAATTCACCAGAATCATTTTAAATCATTAGATAAGTATTAAAACAAGTTCCAAAAGAAAATCGAGCGAGAACGTCAGCTCCTGGGAATTCCCGGAGGTTTCCAGAACTTCCCGGGAATCCCAGGTTTGACCAGTTTGACCAGAATTTGACTTTGGAACCGGGGCACCAAAACAATTTTCAAACATTTTTCATGGATACTAGAGGTCAATAGCTTTCCAACGGTATATCGCACGTAATTTCTGGATTTAAAACGAATTTATTATGAATTTTCAAAGGCAAAAAAGGCGATCAAATCAGCTTTTATCGCGAATACCGCAAAACTTTTCAAAGTGACCTATCCCCAAACTATTTTTTATGTGAAGTAGACTCCATTACCTTTCCAACGGTATATCACAACCTCGATTTGGAGTTCGTATGCATTTTCTGTGAATTTCGGACAAAATAGGGCCTTTTCGCGAATACCGGAACTTCGGGGGGCCTAAACAGCATTATCCAGACGAAGGGAGGAGCACTGGCCCACTGCCGCCGCGGCACTGGCCCAGTGCCGCCGCGGCACTCCCCTCCAGAACAGTCCATTTTTGTAATATATTTTGTGGTCCCATTTTGATTAATTAAAAGCCAAAACGACGTAGTTTTATGATTTCAGATGTTTGGAGCCAATGGGAGTACTTTCTAAATCCCAAAAACACCCCAAGTTGGCCTATATAAACACCCCATTACTCCTCATTTTGGGGGGAGTCAAATGCAAGTTTAGAGAAAGTTTGGGAGAGAAAGTGTAGAGATAAGGTTAGAGTGGAGAGAAAAGAAGCTTTCTTCTTTGATTTTTCAAAACAATTAACTTTGTTTTTACTTCATTACTTCCATTTACTTCAACATTCAATACTTCCAACCACCATTTTAGTGAGCATTTAAGAGAATGGAAGCTTATTCCATGTCTAGTGTCATTACATATGAGTGAAACACCAATCTACAAGTCTCATGCTCCATGAATATCATCTATTGATCATTACCTACTTGCTTGTTCATTTATTGTTCATCTCTTCTTATCCCATTTCTTTTTTATTTTCTTTGTTTACTTACTAGTTCATCATCATCTAAGTGATGACATGAAGTTTGGGGTGAGTGAATCCTTATGGATAGTAGCTCTTGACCTCAAAAACATGTTTGATAGATGATGATCATAACCTCAATACTTCCAAGGTATTCTTGGAATGTATTGAAGTTATGTTCAAAAATAAAATAAATCTCTCCAACAATCTTGGAGGTTCTTAATGATGAGTTTGATGTAGGTATTCTAAGTGGCTATGATCCTTATTGAGTGTTGAAAATATGTTTTCAAAACATCTATTTCAAAACCCCTCTCAATCCCTCTCATTTGGTTTCAAGAAACAAAACCTTGTTTTCTCCAAAATCTTCAAAACAATGAGTCAAAACAGTGAGTGAGTTGAGTTCAAAGATTTTTCTTGAACTCAATACTCAACATATGGATACAAGTCCACTTAGAAAGTCTTCCTAACTCATTGGAGAACACCCATGATTTTTGGGTTGACTTGGAAGTACTTGGAAATGGTCCATTTGGGTCCCAACATTCCTTCCAAACATTCTGTTTTTGCTGTCATTGCAGCTAGGTCAACTTATGACCTCTTTTCCAGAAAACCTTTCCAAAAGGGGTGGTCCTAACTTATTTTTCCCTTAAAATTCAATGTCTTAGGAAACTTTCTGTATAAAATGGGCCTCTAGATCATTCTTTTTCATTTTCTAAGATTTTTCAACATTTCAGTCGACAGTACAAACTCTGTTTCTGAGTGACCTCTGTTGTTTACATGATTTCTCTCAATCTGTGATATCTATTCAAGATTGGCCTTTTGGGTTGTGTTCTAGACACAATAAGGAACATCTCCATAAAAAATCATGCATTAAAAACATTCCTAACCCCTCTTTTCAAATTCCAAAAGATCATGCTACTGTTCTGTCTACTATTCACAGCAAGTACACTTTAACTTTCATTCTTTGATTTGATGCTTATATGCATTCCAAATTAGTTCATATCTTAGGAAGTAGTTCATACTACATTTGTACACATCCCATGTTAATTTAATTCACTCATTCATACACATTTTAGACTTCTAAGTCATTCTAGAAATCCATGTACACAAAACACACTACAACCTTTGCACATTTTAGATACATACATTGCATTCATGCAAGATTTGGGGTTTTTGTAACTCTCAATCCAAGGAGATTATAAGGAATGAACTTGATCACACATTCATGCTTCCCCTTTGATCTAATCATCCTTTCTCATCCGTCCCGGGGATTGAGAGATCTTCTTTTCTCAAAGAATAACATGCATCATACTAGCTTGTTAAGCATATTTTGATTTCTTTGTTTATTTGTTTCAAGAACAACTCACGTCCCCCTTTAGATTAGGAAGTCTTGATTAATTGATATATGAATAGACGATTTTTCCTAGGTTTATTTGTGTGATCTTTCACTTTACATTGTATGATATTTGACTTAGATCTTATGAATGATATTTTATCTTTAGATCTTCCTTTTTCAAGTTTCTTATGTAATGTAATATACTATCATAGTATTAATTGCCGAACCATACATAGTGTGAGATGATTATTTGGATGCTAATTGAGGCCCGTCGAAAGACGGGGCGAGTTGAGGGTGTTTTAGTCGTGACAAAGGCTCCTTCCTCTCTCGTACCAAAACCCCGAGCCAAGTTCTTTGGTTATGAAGGGCCGGTGCCCTCTATCCATTTGGGTGAGTCAAAATTAGGTTTCTTGGTTCCTTAAAGACCAAGTGGCGACTCTGTATCTGTTTTCAACAGACCTTTTCTCTTTCCTTGATTCAAAATCAAACGAGTTTCGAAAACCTAACGAAGCGGTGGAATCCCGGTATCCACAATCTGGCGACTCTGCTGGGGAATTTTATTTTAAAACAAAATAATACAGAGGTTTGACTCATAAGAAGCATCCTTAAAATCATCTTTTTACTGTGTTTGGTTCACCACATTGCACTCTTGCATTTCCCCCCTCCGACTGTGTCTGAAACGCGGCGCTGACATTGTTCAGGTCTTGCTGTGCCAGGGCACAAGTCACCGTTGATACTGTACCTTCCAAGGTATATCAAAAAGAGTAAAAACCTCCGTACTGTCTCCCTGACGGTATATTGGAACTCTCGTCGACGGACCCTCTTTGACTAAACCCAGCCTTTGCATATAGATTCTTGTAGAACCTCTCATAGGACTGTTCATTTATCTTTTTAGATAGGACAATGCGATATAACTGCTGTATGCCCTGACGGGATTACCTGCGCGGTGTAGACGCTTATGTGGCATAGAACAGAACCTCTTTCTTATGATTCCTAAGGCAATCACTCACATGTAGTCACATTGAGTTGACCTGCCTAAGCATCATGACAAGGATGTCTGCTCCATGCTCGCAAAGATATACACCGCAAACCTTGTTTGTCGGTCTTGAGACATAGGAGTATGAAAACCTGCTAGAAAGTATGATCACTATAACCGTACTTACCAGTTTCCCCAGAAACTCTGTCCAAATATCCCAGATATAACCACATTAACCAGTTTCTCCCAGAAACTCTGTCCAAATATCCCAGATATAACCACATTAACCAGTTTTCCCAGAAACTCTGTTCAAATATCCCAGATATAACCACATTAACCAGTTTCTCCCAGAAACTCTGTCCAGATATCCCAGATATGACCATATTGACCAGTTTCCCCCAGAAACTCTGTCCAGATATCCCAGATATGACCATATTGACCAGTTTCCCCCAGAAACTCTGTCCAAAATTCTCGAAGTATCTTGGAAATCCATGTTATCCCTTGGTGATCATACTAGAAAGTAGGGTTAGCACACTCTGTATGGCTAGGACCTTATTTGTTTAGCTGCTATCTGTTAGAAATAGGAGCATCATATAGACTAGGGCTTACATCCGCATGTTTGTCCCATTCACACGCACCATTCCCCATCAATCTGCACGCACTGTTCCGAGTCGGTCCACATCACTATCTTTGTCTGCCTAAAGTCACCACTGTCAAAGATCTAATCTAGTCCTTTCAAAATCTGTCAGGTCAGTATAGATTCCCAAGGTCAGCAGTCAGGGTCTTATTCGTGGGTCAGGAGTTCGGATAATCGATTAATCAGAATCAGTCCGACAGCTTGCTTCAGCATGAATAGGGAAGAGTTGGAAAACAAGGTTACTGAATTGGGAGCGACCATAAGCCAGCAGTCCGACAGCCTGGCCCAGGTTTTGAAGTTCATGGAAGAACTGAAGCAGCGGCGGCCGCAACCTCCGCCCGGGTTTCCACCACCGGAATTTGAACTACCCCCACCTGAGAATAATGGGAAAGAAGACTGGTTTCAGGGGGTCCGCATACGAGAAGAAGCTCCAAGAAAAGATGGACAAGGTTGACAAACTGGAAAGCGTACTCAGGAAAAGCAAGGGTATCGATGATTACATGTTAGATCTGGAAGGCCTCTTCGAGCCTGTCAAGCTGAAACTGCCAGAGAATTTCAAGATGCCTGCCATCGACCGTTTTGACGGAACGGGGAATCCGAAAAGCCACGTGAAGCTATGTATGAGTATCTTCCAGTCCATGGGTTGCACCCACGAGCACATTGCAATGCTATTCCCGCAAACTCTGGCAAAATCTGCACTATCATGGTTCCTAACCTTGGAAGCCTCCAAAACCCGGGCCTGGGAGGACATTGTTCGAGTCTTCGTCGATCATTACTCTTACAATCAAGAGCTGGATGTCACCATCAGGGATTTGGAAACAACCCGGCAAAGCAACAATGAATCATTCGCTGCATTTCTGAGCAGATGGAGGAACAAGGTAGCCCAAATGACCCACCGGCCAATCGAGAAAGAACAGGTAAGGATGCTCATCCGGAATCTGCAGCCGCTTTATCATGAGAAATTATTCTACCAATCCATCTCCACCTTTGAGGAGTTGTTTGAAGTCGGAACCCGAATCGAAGATGCTATCAGGGAGGGGAAGATCAAAAAGGAAGACCCTCCGAGTCAGCCAAGAAGGCCCAACTACTCCCGGAATCCCCCGGATGTCAATGCCCTTAGTGGCCAACCCATGGCATACCCTCCAAGACCATACCAACCCCCTAACCAGGCAAATTCCTCCAACCGCCCTTTCCAGAAAAAGCCCCCTTGCAATTTTGCCAAGCTAGAAATCTCTCTCTCCTCAGCCCTAGATCGCCTCCTCAAAAAGGGCCATCTCCAATTACTCCACCCTCGAAATACCCCACCCCCGCCTAACTGCGATATGTCTAAGAGATGCGCCTACCACCAAGCCCCCGGCCATAACACTGATGATTGCATGCGCCTCCGCCATGACATCCAAGACCTCATCGACCAGAATATCATCGAGCCACCACCAAAGCAGCCTCATATCACCCAAAATCCCCTACCAAACCACCAAAATGTCAACCTCATTGAGTCTAACCCCGTACCCTTCAACCCTGCTACTTATATCACCCCCCTAGGACAACCCTTGCCTTGCATTGACATCCCGGATTCTGAGGGAATTCATCAGATCGGAGGGGAGAATGACGAGTGGCAGCAGCAGCTTGACGACGAGCAAGACTTGTTCTTCCTGGAAGAGCATGACCTAGGGGCGGTAGACCTCAAATGGTATGATCCTAACAACGAGAGTGATGCTTCCATCTGGAACGAGCCGGAAAAGCCATTTGTGGGAACGGATTGTGATTGGTTTAAGAAGGATGGGACTGTAGAAGGACCTACTCCTGCAGAGATTGATCAGCTAACCAGGTCAGGGCGCCATTATCAGCCTCCACAGCCTGCCACCGAAGCCATCGAGAAAGGTCCAGCTAAAGACAAGGGGAAGGGTAAGATGGATGAGGTCATCGAAGAAGACAATGAGCTGATCAAGCAGCTAAAGAAAACCCAATCACATCTCTCGATGTGGGACATCATGGTAACATCCTATAAGCACAGGCAAGCCGTGTTGAATGCCTTGGCTAGGATTGAGGTCCCCATCGACGCCGCGCCGGAGGACATGGTAGCTTTCTTGGGTGCGCTTACCCCCGACCCGATCATTACATTCTCCGATGAGGACCTGTCACCAGAGGGATCCGCACATAACAAGGCATTATACATCACCGTGGGATGTAAGGGGCAACAGGTGCCGTTTTGTCTAGTCGACACAGGTTCTGCTTTGAATGTCTGTGCCCTGAGGACTGTCACCGCCTTGGGGGTCAATGTCCTTGACATCACGCCATCTGTGCGATCTGTGCGGGCCTATGATAACACCAGGAGGAATGTGATGGGAACTGTCTCTCTACAAATCCGGGTAGGGTCTTTGGTGAGCACTGAGATCTTTCAAGTCATGGACATACCTGCCTCGTTCAATCTGCTGATTGGAAGGCCCTGGCTTCCTGCCAACAAAGCTGTATCATCCACTGTGCATCAAATGATCAAGTACGTTCATGAAAAGGAGGTAAAGATCATCCTCGGTAATAGTTGGGGTAACGAAGCTTTCCCAAATTACGCTCCCATTTTTGAAGTCCAACTACCTGAGCTAAAAGAAGGAGAAATCGGAGGATTCTTCATGGAAGAAGTTTATGTGATCAATAATGAAGACCGATTCCCTGAGGTCCACTCCGCAGTTGTCAACATTGTCCGCAAGATGAACTACTTCCCCGGAATGGGGTTGGGTCGACGCCAGCAAGGAATTCGGGAATTCCCGCAGATCAAAGGGCAACAAGGCACTTTCGGGTTGGGGTACAAGCCCACTGATGAAGACGCCGAGCTACAGAGGCCATGGAAGAAAAGGGTGAAGGGTCTCCCACCATACCGCAAGACTTTGAATGGACAATTCGTCAAAGAAGGGGATGATTTCCCTTACTTCGGGTTTCCTGAACCCTGGATCCATCGAACCACTGGGAGAAGGCACCCTGGGCTTGAAATCTTCGCTGACTGCGAGAGGCCCCCATATCAAGACCCGTTCTATCCCGAAGAAGTTGAGAAGACCCCGGAGGAAGAGTGGTTGAAATACCTGGACACTGAAGCAATCAAGAAAATGTGGGAGGAACCCGCTGAGAAGGAGGAAGAAAAGAGGGCCAAGAGCCAAGATGATCAGATCAAGCCAACTGAGGAGGGTTTGAGCAACCAGGCTATAGAGTCATCTGTCTGTGTCTCCCAATCCCCTATTCCCCCGGAGTCTGTACTACCGATTATCGAGTCTGTACTAGAGTCGGCTGCTGTAAGCCCACCACTATTCAATGTAATCACTTCACCTGTCATGAATGAAATGAAAGACGATTCTGCTTACTCCTCTGTGTCTAACACTTGTGAATGCACAGATCCCTCCGGGGATCTCCCAATTGAATTTAAGCAACTAATTGAAAAACCACCTGTTTATGAAATAATCGAAGATACTTTATCAGTTAACCTAGGTGAAATAGATAATCCACAGATTGTGCAAATTGGCTCAACCCTTAATAAAGAAGAAAAAGAAAAATTAACCCTCTTGCTAAAAGAATTCAAAGATGTTTTTGTTTGGTCTTACGAAGACATGCCTGGGGTCGATCCCGACATCGTCCAACATCATATTCCTCTCCTCCCTAATTCTAAACCTGTCAAGCAGAAACTGAGGCGCATGAGACCGGAATGGGCACTCAAGGTTAAAGAAGAGGTGGAGAAGCAGTTCAAGGCAGGGTTCATCATTGTCACCGAATACCCGGAATGGGTTGCCAATATCGTGCCAGTCCCGAAGAAGGATGGGAAAGTTCGCGTGTGCGTCGATTTCCGTGATCTAAAAAAAGCCAGTCCCAAGGATGACTTTCCGCTTCCCCACATTGATGTCTTGGTGGACAACACCGCGGGACATGAGCTACTTTCATTCATGGATGGTTTCTCAGGGTATAATCAGATTCTAATGGCGCCAGAAGATCGGGAAAAGACGACATTCACCACCCCTTGGGGAACCTACTGTTATAGAGTAATGCCCTTTGGACTCAAGAACGCGGGGGCGACTTACCAAAGAGCTGCCACCACTCTGCTGCATGATATGATTCACAAGGAGGTAGAAGTATACGTAGACGACATGATTGTGAAATCCAAGGATAGAGAAGGGCACCTGGTAGCACTGGAAAAGTTCTTCGAAAGGTTGCGCAAATACAAGATGAGGCTGAATCCAAAGAAATGCACTTTCGGCGTAACCTCCGGTAAACTCCTGGGTTTTCTCATCACACAAAGGGGAATAGAGGTGGACCCCTCTAAGATCAAGGCAATCCTCGAAATGACGCCACAACGGAATGAAAAAGAAGTAAGGGGGTTCCTCGGAAGAATCCAATTCATCAGCCGCTTCATTTCCAAGCTCACAGCTACGTGTGATCCTCTGTTCTGGTTATTGAAAAAAGGGGAGAAGTTCCAATGGGATGACCAATGCCAAGCCGCTTTCGACAAAAAAAAAGCCTACCTTCAGAACCCGCCTGTCCTCTCACCTCCCATTCTTCATAAGCCCTTATTCCTTTACCTATCCGTCTCCGAAAATGCCATGGGTTGCATGCTAGCCCAAGAAGGAGAAGAAAGCCACTCCGAAAAAGCCATATATTACCTCAGCAAGAGGATGACTGGGTATGAGCTCAACTACTCTACCCTCGAAAAAACATGCTGGGCCTTGGTTTGGTGCACTCGCCGACTAAGGCACTACATGCTGGCCTTCCCAGTTGTGCTCATATCCCGCATGGATCCTCTAAAATACCTCCTCAAAAAACCCGCCCTAACCGGTCGCATATCCCGTTGGTTACTCTTATTATCCGAATTTGACATCAAGTATGTTACGAGCAAGTCAGTAAAAGGGAGAACCGTAGCTGAGCATCTCGCAGAACATGCCGTTGACTCCGAAGAAAGTGGGGACTTTCCGTTTCCGGACGAGAGCATCATGGAAATCAAGGAAGGACAGTGGAAGTTGTACTTCGATGGAGCAGCCAACATGAAGGGGTACGGAGTAGGGATGATCCTAGTATCGCCGAGTGGGGACCATACTCCGTTAGCAGTCAAGCTCAATTATAACTCCACCAACAACACTGCTGAGTATGAAGCATGCATTCTGGGAATGGAGGCAGCCTTAGAGCTGAAAGTTCAGAGGTTGGATGTCTTCGGGGATTCAAACCTCATCAAATCACAAGCCAGAGGAGAATGGAAAGTAAAAGAAGAAAGGTTGAAACCCTATCATGATCGTCTCGACCAACTCAAGAGGCAGTTCGAAAATATCACATTCCTCTACTTGCCCAGGGAAGAGAACCAGCTGGCAGATTCTTTGGCCACTCTAGCTTCGATGATCAAAATTCCTGTGGGAGTCAGGATGATGCCCTTGGTAATTGAGCAGAGGTACGAGCCTTCGTTCAACATAATCGCCACAGTCGAAGAAGAAGAGGATGAAGCACCATGGTATCAGGATGTCTGGGATTTCATAGAGAAAGGGACATACCCCCAAGAATCTACGGAAAAAGACAAAAGGGCAATTCGAAGATTCGCAGCGCAATTCATCATTTGCGGCGGGAAACTGCTGAAGAAAGGGTACAACGGTCACAACCTGACCTGCTTGTTCGGAAAGAGCTCCAAAAGAATGATGGAGGAAATACACGAAGGGGTCTGTGGCCCTCACATGAACGGTCACATGTTGGCCAAGAAGATTATAAGGCAAGGGTACTACTGGACAACATTGGAGAAAGATTGTTGTGAGTACGTGAGAAGGTGTCACAAGTGCCAGATCCATGCAAACATGATGCACGTGCCGCCATCTCTTCTATACAGCATGACCTCGCCATGGCCATTCTCCACCTGGGGAATCGATATTATTGGTGAAATCGTTCCGAAGGCCTCAAATGGAAATTGGTATATTCTGGTGGCCATAGACTACTTCACGAAATGGGTAGAAGCTGCATCTTACACCAAGTTGGGGGCCAAGGAAGTGGCCAAATTCATCAAGAGAAATCTCATCTGCCGTTATGGAGTTCCTCATGAGATTATTTCGGATAACGGAAGTCATTTCAAGGCAGAAGTCAGGGATCTGTTCGAAGAATACAAAATCACCTATCACAAGTCGTCGCCATACCGACCACAGACCAATGGGGCAGTCGAAGCTGCGAATAAGAATGTCAAGGCCATACTGCAAAAATCAGTTGATACCTACAAAGACTGGCATGAAAAGCTACCATTTGCACTTTGGGGATACAGAACATCGATAAGGATGTCCACAGGAGCGACTCCTTACTCACTAGTGTATGGGATGGAAGCGGTACTTCCGGTGGAGATAGAATTACCATCCCTACGCGTGATGGCAGAGTGTGAAATTTCGGAATCAGATTGGTTGAGAGAAAGGTATGAGGAATTAGCCCTCATAGATGAAAAGCGTCTAGCGGCGATCGACCATGTCCGAATCTATCAGAAGAGGATAGCTCGTGCTTTCAACAAAAGGGTTCGTCCAAGGAAGATTGTCAAGGGCGACCTTGTCCTTAAGGAGTTGCGAGCTCCGATCTTTGATCCCCGTGGGAAGTTTAAACCTAAATGGGTCGGCCCTTATATCGTCAAGACTGTTCTTTCCGGAGGAGCAACTTATCTCATGGACCTCGATGGTGTCGAATTCAAAGAACCAATCAACATGGATCATCTTAAAAAGTACTATGCTTGACTATTCAATAACCATTTCTTTCAAGCCTTGCCTTGAACTACGCTCGACCTGATTCCCGCTCGGGGATACGTAGGCAACCACATCGGTTCGGTCGCTCCACCAACAAAAAAAATAACCATTTCTTTCAAGCCTTGCCTTGAACTACGCTCGACCTGATTCCCGCTCGGGGATACGTAGGCAACCACATCGGTTCGGTCGCTCCACCAACAAAAAAAATAACCATTTCTTTCAAGCTTTGCCTTGAACTACGCTCGACCTGATTCCCGCTCGGGGATACGTAGGCAACCGCATCGGTTGGGTCGCTCCACCAACAAAAAATAGCCCAATTTCTTTCAAGCTTTGGCCCGAACTACGTTGGACCTGATCCCCACTTGGGGGTACGTAGGCAGACTTTCAAAAAGAAAAGAAGGATGGCTCGCTAGGTCAAAAATCCGAAAGGACGCCTAGGCAAAAATTAGAGCTAAATCCAAAGTGAGCAATAACAAAAGAGAGAAAATAGCTCGCCAGGCCACCTCCTTGGTGCCTGGGCAAAAATTATGAGTATGTGAGAAAACAAAGTCGCGGTCCTTACCATAACCCAAAAATCACCCTCCACACTAGGGGCAAACTTCGGCCACTCGCCTTGTTTGCCTGAACCTCTTCTAAACTAGGGGCAAGCGTCGGTCATCTACCTCGTTTGCCTCACAACCATACATATCCCAAACTAGGGGCAAACTTCGGCCACCCGCCTCGTTTGCCTCTAAATAACCCCAGCATGCCCAAGCAAGTACCAAAAGAAACAACTAATTGAAATCTCGTTTACAAAATGTTTTTAGAAAGCTAAAATGCATAAAATGAGATTCCCAAAGTAACCAAGGTTCACCGATAAAACTTTGAATATTACATAGGCAGGAATAATCAAGGAAATAAAAGTCTTTCAAAAAGCAATCACATGTTCAAAGACACTTGGAGGAATGAGCAGAATCAGTCAGGTCTAGTCTTGTCTTAGTGTCTTTTATTTCTTCAAAGGTCTTTAGAAGTAGGCCTTTACTCGGTCAGTCCAACCATCAATAAAAGCAGCAATAGTGGTGGCCCTGATCCGGGAAGCAAAGACCCTCTCAGTAAACCCCCGGGGAACCTCCTGAACCTGTCCATACTGTCTGGCCAAACGGCGAGGATGATAGAAAGAAGTCTCTCTCAGACCCATCAACCACACTCTTTGGTAACCCCTGAGGCTCGTAGTGATAGCATAAAGGCCCCAACGCCTCACAATCCAGCAAATGTCAGTCTCAGATAAGGCACCCATCATGCCCACCCAATCGGCAAAAGTATAGTGAGAGTGAAGCACGGCTCGACGAAAATAAACCGGTGGTATGCGGCCCGTCCATAGTTGAAGGCGCTCGTATAACCAGACCTGTAACACCAAAGGCGCCCCAGAAAGGAGAGGAGTCCCTTGGTTGAAGGCATTATCCAAACCATTCAAAGTTTCAGCTAGAACCATGGCCATGGGATTCCTGTTAAGTTTCAGCCCGAGGCACACATGCACCAAGTCAACGGAAGTACTCGAGAATAAGAAGTGCGAAGTCATGCACAATATCAAAGCGGCCCCGCGGGTAGCATCATACACGCTGGGATCCCCAGGACTGGCGTACCGAGCGATAATAGAAGCAATGTTGAGAACCTCATCTTGAATCAGCCGGCGGGAAATAGTGACTGAGCAATTCAGATATTCAGCCAAGCCTCGCGTAGGACTGAGGGTATCAACAGAAGGGAGAATCAAGTCAGAGTCAGAATCAAAGCCAAGAATAGCACAGAACTCCTCAAACGTAGGGCATATTTCCAGGCCGTTGAAGTTGAAGACATGATTCACCGGGTCCCAGTGGGCAATGGCAGCACGCAAGAACTCAGTGTTCAGGGTCATCTGGCAAAGAGAGAATAGCTCGGTCAAGCCGTAGCTAAAGAGGTTGATCCGCTCCACGCCATCCGTAATGCTCAGCCAATCTGTGAGTTGAGTGGGATCATACAAAGCCATATTTTCGGTCGCGGCTCTAGGAAAATTCAAAATTTCGACAGCACCTCCCTGTTTCACGGACTATCCCACCTACAAGGCAAAAAGCACTCACTATCACAAAACTGCCCATCGCAGTAACATCCAAACAATCACAGTATACATATATCAACTAAAACAAGCACACAACTGCGCCTCCAAACCGGAAGCTATCCGGCCTAAAAGGCGAAACATCATAATAATTTGTCAAAGGTCACAAATTGTGCTACACATCGTCCTACACTGTCCAAATAATCATATCCTCAGTACAACCCAATCGAAAACAGGAAAAGAAAATAAAATAAAAATGCCCGCTTGGGGGAACTCAGTCTCCCTCCTCTTCGTCCTCTGTCGGACCACCCGGAGTGTACGTCGGCGACGGCCTCCTCCTACCACCTCTACATCTTGGACCAGTCCTCGATGAGCCAGCCCCGCCTCCACGGTATTGCACACACAAATAAAAAAGAGCAGTTAGTGAGGGAACAACAAAAAAATACAAAAACAGAGTCGAGTCAGAGACTTACCAAGGACGCCATCTGGTAGGCGGCAAATTGCCGCATACCATCCATCTGTCAAGGGAAAGAATCCAGGGTTAGAACCTTATAACCTTAAGAAAGTGCAAAATTAGGGACATACCCGGTGATCTCGTGTAAGGACCAAGGACTGTAGGCTAGCCGCCAAGGCGTGACCCTCCTCAGCGTAACTCCAAGGAACATTGAGGACGCCCGCTGGCTGAGTAGGGTACCCACATGTAACTCGCGGCACCTCCATCATTTGGGGAGTGCCATCAGCACCTAGAACGTTGACGGTCCAATCCCAAGGAGGGATAGGGTCAGGAGCCTGAGGAGCCTGCCTCCTGTACATCTCGCGAAGCTGAAGGCACAGGATAAGTTAGGAAAAGATAAATCAAAAACATGGACAATGAATATAAACAAAAAAAATACAAAAAGAACTCACCTCTAGGAGTGGGAAGTTAGGCATCAGGAAACGGCCACGGTAAGCCTCGTAACCGGTCTCAGAAAGAAAATGGTCCCAGACATCAGTGCCGGCTAAGGCCGCCAGCAGAGCATCTCCAGAGAGGTCACTAGCATCCATCGCAGGAGGATCATGAGGGACGCGATACCGGGAACCACCAACCACCTGTCGGGAGACCCGCTCCCTAAGGAACCACTACCTGCACTCGGTACTCTCCAGCAGAAGGCGGCAAGAGGTAAGAGATTTAACCGCTTGTATCTCCTCTGGGGCGGCATAAGCGACGCCCTCCCAAGGCGTCCAATCAACACTAGAGGCCGTCAGCTCAGTTAAGAAGTTTCTGAGCAAGACAATCCGGTGGGCCCCGCTCTTCACCCCAACAACGTCCCTCCGCCATCTCAAACCTCGTGGGAATAAAGGCACAGGAGCCATGCCATCCTCATCCTCGCCTGATTCATCCGCCAGGGAAGGAGCCAACATCTTCAAGTATTCAAAACTCCAAAGCTGCACAGACAAAGGAGAAATCAGAACAAATATGGAAATCAAAAGGATGGAAAAATAAAAGAAGAAACAGCGCGTACCTCCCAAGCTCGCCAGAATCCCCCAGTAGATTTAACATCGCCCCGAGAGACCTCCCCCATATGCTTGTAGAGATGGGCCAGGGCAGCACCGCCCCAGTTGTAGGAGGGGATCTCATCAATGGTCTCCAGGCAAGAAAGGAGCCTCAAGCTCACCCGGTCGTTCCTTGTCGCAAAGATTGAGCACCCGAGGACATACAGAAGATAAACCCTCAAAAGCTGGGAATTGTTCAGATTGTGATTACCTCTGCCATAGGCCCGGTAAAGCCAGCCACAGGGGAACCAATGCCTCTCCAGGTTAGGGGGAACAGCCCCAATCAACATCTCCACCGCCTCCGGGTCAATCTCATAAAAATAGTCCAGAACCAGGCGCTTACCGCCAACCCTCAAGCCCGTGATCATGGAGAAATCAAAAGGCGTCATAGTCATCTCTCCGAACGGCAGGTGGAAAGTGTTGGTAGTGTCCCACCACCTCTCAGCCAGTGCATAGAAGTGAGCCAAATCATTGCTACTTTTCGAAACCAAGCGGACGAAGCCTCCGAACCCGGCATCATCAACCATCCTCTTAACGGTGGGCGAAAGCTGGGTATACCATAAGAAAGCATGGGCAAGGCTACCATGGCCTTTCAATGCCACTTCCGGCACCTGCACACAACAAAGACGACAAAAGATGCACAAAATCACTATTCACGACCCGAGAGCCGAATTCACAAAATCCACATTTGAGCACAAGTCGAACTTCTAACGGTCTCTAAGTGCACGCTACGGCTCACAAAACTAGCATAATACATGAAAGTGGTCCTAAAATGTCGAAAGGTTCACATACCAAGCTCGCTAGAGCCGCGGCCGAAAGACGGCGTTGGGGGTCCTGTAAAATCAAGTCCGGAGCTTGCATCTCGGCCTTCATCCGTCCCTTGGCCTTCTTAGACGGTCTCCTAGAGCTCGAAGCCATGGATCTACAAGAAAAATGGAAGTCACATTTAAACTTTCTTCTTGAAAATTTGGGCAAACCAAAACACCAATCAAAAATCCGACTACGGAGAAAGATTACTCACCTGAGCGCGCACAAGCTGCGTTTTGATGAATTTTGGCTTCAAAAACACCCCAAAATGGCCAAGAATGAGCTTCAAAAGCTCAAAAACCCGAGATATAAGAAGATGAAGTCCGGTCACCCAGTGCCGCCGCGGCACTGGCCAACTGCCGCCGCGACAGTGGCCCAGTGCCGCCGCGGCACTACTACCCGTGGGCCCCGCTTCGCTCCGTTTTGCTCCGTTTTGCCCCGTTCTGGCCCGTTTTGGCCTTTTTTAGCCCGTTTTTGGCCCCGATCAGCCCCGGTGGCCCATTCCAGTCGAGATTTATGAGGTTTTACCCCAAGCAGACTAAAAGTTGCCAGAACTACCTCCAGCAGGCAGAAACTGAAAAAAACATCGGCTCCCGAAGACCCGAATTGACCGTTTCAGGACAACCGTCGCAAAATTCAATCAAAAGCGAGAATTCAGGTAACGGATCCTAGTTTTTAGCTAATGCACCAAGAAAAGAGATTCCCCGAGAACCCTGCATCATCCCCCAAGGACAAAAGCAGACAGATACCAGCTCCCGGAGGCCCCAACCGGCTCTCTTGGATTGAGCACCGACAGTTTTGATCAACCGTGAGAGATTCAGAGATGGATCCTGGTTCCCGATCAAGAAAAAGAGATTCCCCGAGAACCCTGCATCATCCCCCGAGGACAAAAGCAGACAGATACCAGCTCCCGGAGGCCCTGACAGGCTCTCTTGGATTGAGCACCGACAGTTTTGATCAACCGTGAGAGATTCAGAGATGGATCCTGGTCCCCGATCAAGAAAAAGAGATTCCCCGAGAACCCTGCATCATCCCCCAAGGACAAAAGCAGACAGATACCAGCTCCCGGAGGCCCTGACAGGCTCTCTTGGATTGAGCACCGACAGTTTTGATCAACCGTGAGAGATTCAGAGATGGATCCTGGTCCCTGATCAAGAAGAAGAGATTCCCCGAGAACCCTGCATCATCCCCCGAGGACAAAAGCAGACAGATACCAGCTCCCGGAGGCCCCAACCGGCTCTCTTGGATTGAGCACCGACAGATTTGATCAGCCGTGAGAGATTCAGAGATGGACCCTGGTTCCCGATCAAGAAAATAAAGATTCTCCCACCAGCCGGAACCGATTTCCGAAAGTCGGCCGTCAAGAACAACCAGAGCATCTCCCACATCCAGATCTCCTGATTATCAAGAATTTTCTCACAGCTTTACCACAAGATCCCTCGGTCATCTTTGGCTGTCATCTGCTAAACGAAGCACATATGATCTATCTCACTCGTTTGCAAAGCGCACTTCTCAAGTTTCAGAAGTTTTGCCCCTAGACCTAGAGTCTTCTAAACCTTGCTGTCCTTATCCGAGTCATCCACCACATCACAGTCACAAACACTAGCACAACACCAGCCCACTCGGAGTGGCACACCCCACAGCACCTGCTCATACTAGGATCATAACACTGGACATGATAGGACTCATGACACAATTCATATCACATCCATGTATTGCATATCATCCTCATAGCATAACATCCGCATGTCTTGTTGTGCATGTGTGATTTGTTCCTTTGTGCCCTGAACTACGTCCTGGTCTGATTCCCTTTGGGATACTTAGGCAGCTCACGCAGGGCACGACCAGCACTAACCTCATCATCCTTTCATCTTTTGCAACGCTTTTATCCTAAATCTATAGCCTCCAAAAGACCTGTCTCTTCAAAGCTTTGGCACTCGCTTGCGACATGCGTTGCCTCGCAAGTTCATGCCAAAGAGGGGCAAACTGTAGACACCCCATTTTGTCGGCTATCAGATTTAGGAGACCCATAGCTTTGTGGTTCACAATGATCGTAAAAGACTCAAAAGGACTCTCGGAAGTCAGCTCTATCTCTCAGAATGCTCAGAATGACCAAAGTGCCCCTGAAAGCCCGAAAACTCCCAGATTTGGTCCCAAAGTTCTGAAAACATGCTACGTCATAAAAAAGGTGATAAAATGAGTTTTTAAGAAATATCGGATGAAATCGTCAGCTCCCAGAGACCCCCGGAAGTCCCGGAAGTTCCCGGAAAGTCCCCGTTGATCGGTTTGACCAAGGTTTGACTAGGTTTGACCAAGGTTTGACCAAGTTTGACCAAGTTTGACCGAATTCACCAGAATCATTTTAAATCATTAGATAAGTATTAAAACAAGTTCCAAAAGAAAATCGAGCGAGAACGTCAGCTCCTGGGAATTCCCGGAGGTTTCCAGAACTTCCCGGGAATCCCAGGTTTGACCAGTTTGACCAGAATTTGACTTTGGAACCGGGGCACCAAAACAATTTTCAAACATTTTTCATGGATACTAGAGGTCAATAGCTTTCCAACGGTATATCGCACGTAATTTCTGGATTTAAAACGAATTTATTATGAATTTTCAAAGGCGAAAAAGGCGATCAAATTAGCTTTTATCGCGAATACCTCAAAACTTTTCAAAGTGACCTATCCCCGAACTATTTTTTATGTGAAGTAGACTCCATTACCTTTCCAACGGTATATCACAACCTCGATTTGGAGTTCGTATGCATTTTCTGTGAATTTCGGACAAAATAGGGCCTTTTCGCGAATACCGGAACTTCGGGGGGCCTAAACAGCATTATCCAGACGAAGGGAGGAGCACTGCCGCCGCGGCACTGGCCCACTGCCGCCGCGGTACTGGCCCAGTGCCGCCGCGGCACTCCCCTCCAGAATAGTCCATTTTTGTAATATGTTTTGTGGTCCCATTTTGATTAATTAAAAGCCAAAACGACGTAGTTTTATGATTTCAGATGATTGGAGCCAATGGGAGTACTTTCTAAATCCCAAAAACACCCCAAGTTGGCCTATATAAACACCTCATTACTCCTCATTTTGGGGGGAGTCAAATGCAAGTTTAGAGAAAGTTTGGGAGAGAAAGTGTAGAGATAAGGTTAGAGTGGAGAGAAAAGAAGCTTTCTTCCACTACAAGAAAATGAGTCTTTTGTGACGGAAGTTTTTGTGACGGATTAAAATCCGTCATAAAAAATGTTTTTGTAACGGATTTTGTGACGGAAATATATCCGACACAAATAATGATTTATTTGTGACGAAAACGTACATATCCGACACAAATAATTTTTATTTGTGACGGAAATGTACCATTCCGACACAAATACATTATTATTTGTCTCAAATTTATTTAATCCGTCACAAATAATATTTTTTTTGTGGCGGGAAAAGTTGGGGGCAAAGTGAATACATGAAAAAACAAATGAAAAAAGAAAAGAAGAAAAAACCATCGGGCAAAAATATTTTTCCCCAAATCAGATTCTCTTCTCATTCTCTTCATCCTCCTCCTCCTCCTCCGCCATCCCTCCTCCAGTCCTCCTGCACCCTCCCTCCCTCAATCCGACGCCCTCCCTCCTCCTCCTCCGACTCCCCCTCATCACTCCTACGACGCCCTCCTTCCTCCGACGACTCCCCCTCGTCCCTCCTACGACGCCCTCCCTCCTCCTCGACGCTCCCTCCCTCTGCCCTCCCTCCTCCTCCGACGACGACTCCCCCTCGTCCCTCCTCCGACGCCCTCCTCTCTCTCTCTCTCTCTATGGTCTTAGCTACATTGGTAAGTTCTAGGGCATAAACCCCCAATTTTCGTTTAGGGTTTAAACCCCCAAATTCTACAATCTGTTTGTCAAACACAAGAGTAATTTCTTGCTTTTTACAGTTGCAGGCAGAAATCAAAAGAAGAGAACAAGTTTTCTCAAACAAGTGCTCTTATCAACTTCTCCAATAGAGGAAAGCTCTACGAGTTCTGCAGTAGCCCTAGGTATTTGAAAACTTCTTCTTTATAAGCTCTCTCTCTCTCTCTCTCTCTCTCTCTCTCTCTCTAGATCTGTTCTGATTCTGCTAATCTAGATATATTTTTGTTTGTGATTTTTTTTTTTAGTTTTTGGATTTGTTTAATGTTTCAAGTGTTGTTGAGTTTTTTTTTTTTTTTTTTTGTGAATGTGTTTGTTAGATCTGCAAGTGGTAAGCGCTTACTACTGCATCTGTTTTTAGAATTTTTTGAGTTTTCAGTTAAGTGGTAAGCACACACTTGTATTATTCCAAGCAAAAAGCTGATAATAATAATATAGGTTGTATGTAAGTTCAGCTTGCAAATAGACCATTTTTTTCAACTGCATTAAAGACTATACGAACTTGAACTGTGAACAATACATCGCATAATTAAGACATAATTTCAAGATTCCCCCCCCCCCCCCCCCCCCCCCCCCCCCCCCCCCAAAAAAAAAAAAAAAAAGAAAAAGAAAAACCTCATGCTGAGAAGAAAAAAAATACCCATTAGAGATTCTAAAGAAGTGATTATGTTCTTTTACCTGTAAGTGAGACTTAGCATGTGCCAAAGTGAGATCTTTAACATCTGTGAGCTCAAGAACTGACTTTGGTGTAGCTCCTAAACCCCCAAGCACAAACATTTTTAGGGACGACTTTAAGTATAAAGCTGAAAATAGACTGGGTTTGGGTGGGTCAGCATTGAACAGTTGTCTAGATTTGGCCTGGTTTCAGACCAATTTATAAACTAACACCAAATCGATAGGACAATAACTAGTAATTTGTAAATTGATCAAGAAGGGACTTGATGCCCATTTTGATAATGTGCATGAGTAGGGCTTCTTATGGAGCATGTTTCATCACTTTGCTTCAAAATGTAAATGAATCCATTGTTATATAGGTTGCCTTATGGTACATTAGTATTGGGTTTTATTGCTGGAATCCATTGTTAGGTTGCCTTATGGTACTATGAGGTTATAATTATGATGTTGTATGTTGTTCTTTGACTTTTTTTTTATGGTTTTAGTAATGAATAGGGTTTATGAGAAAATAGTGGAACGTGTCGTGGCCAAACAAAGAGTTTGGATTGGGCATGGACTCCTATGCAATAAAAACTAGATGCCAAACACTTGAATATGTAAAACTGATTCACTTCAAACTGCATAACCCGTTGGCCTTCCCAACAGGCCCTGAATTTTTGTATCTATATATGTGTGTTGTGTTACAAACGCACGTTTTTTTTTTTTTTTTTTGAATGTCTCAAGTTTTGAGTGACCTCAGTGAATTTTTTCCATGTGAAGATATAGCCTTTTGCATTGTGGGTATCTCCAAATATCTTCGCTCCATGTCCTAACTACCAAGATTTCAACAGATGTCAGTAGACTAGCAGTAACCTAGGAACCTATAAGAGAACCAGTCATTACGAGTGGGGAAGTAGTTCTTAGTAGCCAAATTCATGACTAATGGGGAAGTGGGTGTTAGTCTATAGAGGATACGGTCTTTGATAGAGCTAATTGCAGAAAAGGCTTCATATAACAGAATGAGTTGAGTTCTAAAGATTATAAATGCTCTTCTAAGCATAAGAGACTATATGTGACGCCTCAAGTTTGCTGGCCAGTAACTTTAAGAAAGGACCCAACATATGGCCAGAATGCTTGAGCCCAAGTTGCTAGTAGCAATGCTTGTGGTATTTTATAAGCCAACCATACTCTCTCAATTTAACCAATGTGGGACATTGCACTATACCTTTACTGAACGTGCTGCACTGGCACATCGTTGATACACAATCTTTCCCTTTGGAGATGCCTTATCCAAAATTGTGGGATGGTGCTTACTCTATATCAGAGTCATACACATTTGCTGATGCTGCAGAGGTTGTGAGGCAAGTAGTCTCTAGCTTGTTTTTGATTGCTAAATCTATATGTTCTTCCTAGTTTTCGTATTCCTGGTTTCAATATTGTTTTTTGCAGGTATGCTCAGCGACGAGGGATTAATGTACTGGGTTAAATTGATGTTCCGTGACATGCTCTCTCCTGGTAGTTATATCATGTCTATCCTCACTGTTAACGAAGTGAATTAATGTTGATAAATGATAAGCACTTGTTGGCTCTAATGATTTTTTCTTTAATTTAGAATAATGTCCCTCATGTTAGGCTTTATGTGATGGCGCTTCCAATTTCCATGTAGGTTTAACACTTATTCTAATACTAGGGATCTTTTACTTGGAAACTAGATTTTAAGTGGATAGAAAAATGCATTTTTATGCATTTGCACAAAGTTCCAAGGAACTGATAGTTTCTGATTAATTTTAGGGGTGCTGGTTATCCTTCTCTATGGCCGTCAAGGACTGTCCGGAGCCACTTGAAGTCAGCAATGAGTTCACCTTCTATGTGATAGATGGGATTCTTTCAGGTAACATCCTTTCTTTGAATGAAAACGTGTCAGCTTTGATTTTATTATGGAAATAACAACTAATAATCATTATTGAAACTTCTAATGTTTCAGATTTCAGTAAGATCTTCAAATTTAGATTTGTTCACTTGGGTGGTGAAGAATTAGCACTAGCTGACTCTAACCAATGGGGCCCGCTGTAGCATCATGTTGTAAGAATTAGCACTAGCTGACTCTTTACCACGCCTTTCCTTAGTAAGCTGCTATTAGTGACTGGATTCGGACTGAATCAACAACTTGAGGCTTTTATTGCTGTCTGAATTATACATTGAATCATCATAACAATACAACAAAGTGTAAACTTCAATATAGGATAATCTAGGTTCATATTGCTCAATAGAATTGCAAAAATCACTTTTTGAGGAATATTTTATCTTACGAAAGATGGATGATCTACAATAATTCTCTTCCCTGTTGTATTTATGTTTAAGACTTACAAATGATGTGTGCCATCTCAGCATATGGATTTGTTTCCTCTGTTACAAATGCACACTTTCGTCATTGTTACTATCAAGGCCTAAGGCTTTGTTTGGTTCATGGATTTCGTGAGGGAAAAGAAAAGGGAAGGGAAAATAGGAAGGAAAACTAGTCCCCTCTTATTTTCCTTCATGCTTAAATAACATAAAAAATTAAAAATTCTAAAATCTAATAGTAATACATGAATAAAGGAAGGGAAATGACTCACAACATTCAAAATGCTAAATTTATTTCTAACTTTTTCTCTTTTCTTTCCTATTTTCCTCATCGTTTCCCCTATTAACCAAACGAAGGAAAAATTTTTTCTTGATGTTTTCCTTTCTTTTTCCTCACCATATCTAAGAACCAAACAATGCCCAAGTATATCAGTACTATATGTTACTGAACTTATGTATCATCACTACCTTTCACTTTCCTTGAAATGAAACTTGATAATTGAATGATGACTGTTCACCAACACATCTAACGGAAGTACTAATTTCAGGTTGCTGGATTACAACTCCTCACATAAACAACAAGTAATAATCCTAATATCTCAGCCATTCATTTCTCTGCACTTCTCGCTGGATATATTCTACTTACATTCATTGTTTTGAGTTTCTTTGTTTCAACTGCTAAAGATGGCTTGGTGGCAATTAGTAGATTCCCTACTTGTCACATCATGTGCAAATATTGGAGTAAGTGTTTATAATTCGTGCTTTTCTAAGGGGTGGGGATGGAGATGTATATTAGGGATGGATTGAGGTATTAGGTAGAAACATGTGAGTTAAGTCCTTCCCCATGTTAGAAAGTTGTTCTAGGGGCTTGAGGCAAGGAGGCCCCCTACCCCCTTTTTTTATTTTTTATTTCTGTCATGCTCATTGAATCATTTTAGTGGGTTGAGACATGAAGACCCCCTTTCTATTTAAGTTGATTGAAGCACCGTAATCATCACGTCTAGATCTATTTCAAATTTCACTGTGTATGTTTCATGGTTCACGTAAAAATTCACCAACATGAAGTGTATAGAAGATAAGTTGGTGGTTAATTCCACTTGGATTATAGCTGTCTAAAGGACACGGCGACACTGTATTTGGATTACAAAAACACGCCTATCTTTCTTACTTCCATAACTTCAGAGGATCTTGCCTCATCTCAAGATGCCATTGTAAAAATGGCTTGATTTATTGCACTAAGTTGTACTATCTGTGTTCAAGGCTTTAGATTTCTATTAGATTGTTGTGATCATGTCCTGAAGACTTCTAGAACCCTTGGAAAAATCATTGCTATCAACATATTCAAGGTTATGATATTTGATATGCAGTTTAAAAAAGTATGTCTGAATGAATCTGAAGCTTATCAGTATTTTGTCTTGCGTGCACAAAAAATAGCACTGTCCCGTGGATATGAGATTGTTAACTGGTACGATCTTGTGTGTAGTTATTTCTTCCTCTGTTGGATGGTTTCACATCTAATGATGTTTGTCAAAAAATTGCAGGGAAGGGACCTTCAACAATTTTGGCAATAAATTGAGCCGTAAAACTGTGGTGCACAACTGGTAAGTCTGGTATGCTCCAACTTTGCACTAGTATCACACAACATTCTTACCAAAAAAATAAAATAAAAGAAGAAAACTATAAATTTTTCATGAACGATGCAATGTTAATGTTGTTACATAAGATATTTTACCAAGCGTCCAATTCTGAGAAGGGAATGTCTAGAAGTGTGATGTTGTTTGTCCACGACACGTTCCACTATTTTCTGTTTGGCCAAACAAAGGATTTATGGTTTTAGTAATGAAAATAGTGGAACGTGTCGTGGCCAAACCAAGGATTTTTAGTAATGTCTAGAAGTGTGATATTGATAAAGATATTGTTCATTTTCTGTTTCAGGTTGTGGCAAGAGATTAGAGGATTTAGACCATGATGAGAATCAATTGTGAGCGTAAAGACTTTATTTAGATTATTATCATTTTTTTTATTTCTACTAATATCAGCTATGAAACAATTATGTATGAACATATACTTTATTGAATCTTGTTTTATTTTTAATTAATGTGCTTTTAAATTTATGTGATTCTTGTCGTTAAAAATAAGTATGTCCTACTTAATTGTGATGGAGAAATAATGATTTTTTGTGACTATATAAAATTCCGTCACAAAAATTATTTGTGACGGTTTTGGTAATAATTGTGGTATTTAAAATTCCGTCGCAAACAATATTTATTCTGTTACATATACTATTTGTGATGATTTTGAGTTGACACAAATAAAATATACAAATCCATTACATAGTATTTGTGACGGTTTTGGGTTGACACGAATAAAGTACACAAATCCGTCACAAATAGTATTTGTGACGGTTTTAGGTCAACACAAATAAAGTGCCTAAAATCAAATATGACACTACTATTTGTGTCGCACACAAATTCGTCACAAATACTATTTGTGACGGTTCGGGTCGACACAAATAAACTGTCACAAATTATAAGTATATGTGACACTATTTTTTGTGTCACACGCAAATCCGTCACAAAATCCGTCACAAATACTTTTTTGTGACGGATTTTGACCGACACAGACTTTTTGTGACGCCTTTAACTTGTTTCGGGCACAAATCCGTCACAAAAGGTGCAATTCCGTCACAAAAAGTATTTGTGACGGAATTGCACCTTTTTTGTGACGGATTTTTTCCGTCACAAAAAGCATGTTTTTTTGTAGTGCTTCTTTGATTTTTCAAAACAAAAGTGAGTTCTAACTTTGTTTTTACTTCATTACTTCCATTTACTTCAACATTCAATACTTCCAACCACCATTTTAGTGAGCATTTAAGAGAATAGAAGCTTCTTCCATGTCTAGTGTCATTACATATGAGTGAAACACCAATCTACAAGTCTCATGCTCCATGAATATCATCTATTGATCATTACCTACTTGCTTGTTCATTTATTGTTCATCTCTTCTTATCCCATTTCTTTTTGATTTTCTTTGTTTACTTACTAGTTCATCATCATCTAAGTGATGACATGAAGTTTGGGGTGAGTGAATCCTTATGGATAGTAGCTCTTGACCTCAAAAACATGTTTGATAGATGATGATCATAACCTCAATACTTCCAAGGTATTCTTGGAATGTATTGAAGTTATGTTCAAAACTAAAATAAATCTCTCCAACAATCTTGGAGGTTCTTAATGATGAGTTTGATGTAGGTATTCTAAGTGGCTATGATCCTTATTGAGTGTTGAAAATATGTTTTCAAAACATCTATTTCAAAACCCCTCTCAATCCCTCTCATTTGGTTTCAAGAAACAAAACCTTGTTTTCTCCAAAATCTTCAAAACAATGAGTCAAAACAGTGAGTGAGTTGAGTTCAAAGATTTTTCTTGAACTCAATACTCAACATATGGATACAAGGCCGCTTAGAAAGTCTTCCTAACTCATTGGAGAACACCCATGATTTTTGGTTTGACTTGAAAGTACTTGGAAATGGTCCATTTGGGTCCCAACATTCCTTCCAAACATTCTGTTTTTGCTGTCACAGCAGCTAGGTCAACTTACGACCTCTTTTCCAGACAACTTTTCGAAAAGGGGTGGTCCTAACTTATTTTTCCCTTAAAATTCAATGTCTTAGGAAACTTTCTGTATAAAATGGGCCTCTAGATCATTCTTTTTCATTTTCTAAGATTTTTCAACATTTCAGTCGACAGTACAAACTCTGTTTCTGAGTGACCTCTGTTGTTTACATGATTTCTCTCAATCTGTGATATCTATTCAAGATTGGCTTTTTGGGTTGTGTTCTAGACACAATAAGGAACATCTCCATAAACAATCATGCATTAAAAACATTCCTAACCCCTCTTTTCAAATTCCAAAAGATCATGCTACTGTTCTGTCTACTATTCACAGCAAGTACACTTTAACTTTCATTCTTTAATTTGATGCTTATATGCATTCCAAATTAGTTCATATCTTAGGAAGTAGTTCATACTACATTTGTACACATTCCATGTTAATTTCATTCACTCATTCATACACATTTTAGACTTCTAAGTCATTCTAGAAATCCATGTACACAAAACACACTACAACCTTTGCACATTTTAGATACATACATTGCATTCATGCAAGATTTGGGGTTTTTGTAACTCTCAATCCAAGGAGATTATAAGGAATGAACTTGATCACACATTCATGCTTCCCCTTTGATCTAATCATCCTTTCTCATCCGTCCCGGGGATTGAGAGATCTTCTTTTCTCAAAGAATAACATGCATCATACTAGCTTGTTAAGCATATTTTGATTTCTTTGTTTATTTGTTTCAAGAACAACTCATGTCCCCTTTAGATTAGGAAGTCTTGATTAATTGATATATGAATAGACGATTTTTCCTAGGTTTATTTGTGTGATCTTTCACTTTACATTGTATGATATTTGACTTAGATCTTATGAATGATATTTTATCTTTAGATCTTCCTTTTTCAAGTTTCTTATGTAATGTAATATACTATCATAGTATTAATTGCCGAACCATACATAGTGTGAGATGATTATTTGGATGCTAATTGAGGCCCGTCGAAAGACGGGGCGAGTTGAGGGTGTTTTAGTCGTGACAAAGGCTCCTTCCTCTCTCGTACCAAAACCCCGAGCCAAGTTCTTTGGTTATGAAGGGCCGGTGCCCTCTATCCATTTGGGTGAGTCAAAATTAGGTTTCTTTGTTCCTTAAAGACCAAGTGGCGACTCTGTATCTGTTTTCAACAGACTTTTTCTCTTTCCTTGATTCAAAATCAAACGAGTTTTGAAAACCTAACGAAGCGGTGGAATCCCGGTATCCACAAGGTGGAACAGGTAATGTAGTGGGACCCAGTGAAAGGCTCAGATAATAAAAATTTGCATTTACATGTTAGATGCATTTTATATGATTAAATGAGTATATGTTTAAGATGCTTTCATGTTATATTGTTAAATGTTAGCTTTTAGTACCAATTTGGGTACCTATGTAAGGGTATAAATGAAAAGAGATTCATAATTAGTAGAGCGATAGCAACTTCACAAAATATTTGGCACCACGTGTGGGATCCATACGGGACTTAGACAAACACTCATTTAGATAATTGGATAATTAATGAAATGTTTGGGAAAATTATGGGGGTATAAATGAAAAGATGAAAAATTGAGGTGAAGACACACCATGCATATTGCATTTGTATGTGTCAAGAGAGTAAGAAAGACTCTCAAATTTACAGAAATTAGGAAAAGAATAGAATGAGAGAGATATATATATATAAACGAAGAACACGATCCCGACGTCAAAATCTTGTCGCTCCGTCGCCGTTCGTCGCCCAATTCATGAACCGAAGCTGTATTCGAACTCGTGCAGGTGAAACAGTCGTTTTTATGTCTTTTATTTACATTTTAATCGTCGAATTTTGGTAGCTCATTCTAATCGGTGACACACGATTGGCGAAAACTTGTAGGAATTACTTCGGAGTAGAATTTGGGCAAGAATCGTTATGGAATTCGCTTGTTTGGGTAAAATCTGTAAGAGGTGAGTGACTCTAATCCATGTGTTGAATGTATAATTGTGTTTAATGTTATAATTTATGATGTATTACGTTGATTATGATATTGATGTGTTGAATTATGTGGGTTAAAGCATGATAGTATAAATTGGGAGTTTAGTATGCCGAATTTTGTAAGGATTGCCATGTTCAGATAATTATGTGATTATGTGTTATGTGGGTTAAAGAAAGCCTTATGTTGGTTCACCGTGGATTTACTCCATAATAAGGAGATGTGAAAAGACCAATCTGTGTAAGGGTACTCATCACTTAACTGTGTAAAGGTGCATGGGTGACGACCCAGCTATGGAAGGGTATGTGAGATGGTGTGAACTAGGGGTGCTATATGCACATAAGGAGAAATGGCAAGAGCGATGTCACAGTGAATTGATATTTGGTCTTTTGGAGACTAAATGATATGTTGATTATTGGCTTATACATTGAATATGACATCACACTCATACATGTGATTAGCTTTACTCACTAAGCGAAAGCTTAAACAAATATTATTTTCTATTGTAGTTATTGAATAACCACCGCAGGTACTGAACGGGAACAAGAGAGGAAATGATTCGCACGACGGGTTGTCATGGGGGTTATAAGATGTGTGTTAATATGTTCATATATCTAGATATTTAAGTTTCAGAATGCAACTTATGGTTTGGAGGTGTATAGTTAACTCATGTTTTGGAAAACTTGTAATTGTTAGGAAACTGCGTTCCCAGAATCCATTGACAGCGCGTATAAGTTGGTACTGCAAAAAACAAAATTACATGAAAACTACAATAACCCTACAAGGGCGGAACTAGGGTTACCTTAAACTGCTAAAACGGATTGCTGTAGTAGACGAATCGAGAACACGGGCTCGACAACAGCTCACGATCTTCTACCGTATTCCTTTGCTGCCAGAATATCGAACTGAGTATGGGCTCCTTCAAAATCCTTTATGTTTCTGCTCTCTCTTTTTACGCTATCTTTTTTATTCCGAGTTATAATACTCTTGATGGAAAAACGCAAACTGAGGAGAGAGCCAAAGCAGCATATATATATAGGCTACGATAGGGACCATAAGAAGTCAATAAGGAATAGGCTTCCTTATGGTATTAGGAAACCCTAATTCGAATTGAATCAGATTCTTATTTCCATAAATTATAATTCATACCACTAAAGAATTATAATTGCACTCATACCCTTATCTCAAAAATATATTTCGAGCTCCATGTTATTAAATGCTTATTATCTCCCCATGTTAAGATTACATATATCCATTAATTAAATATAATTACTGACAATCATATTTAATTAATCTCTTAAAATTCCTTGAGATCCTCTGCTTAACTTATCTGATATGTCGGATACAAAATCCACCTGCAGGGTTTGACATAATCAAAACTTATAAGCTTTTTCAAGGGGATATCATCAATCCCAAAATTGAGACATGGATTCCATCATTAATTAATATCCACCACACAATTAATATTGTCACCCAATCCAATGAGATATTGACCCATTTAAGGATCTCACCCTTTTAGGGATCAAAGTGTAAATATCAAATGTATGTGTCCATAAAATAACTTAGGATTTAGAGCATAAGCACTCATAATAGTCATGAGGTATTAATTATCTTATAAGTCAGAATAAAGATAATTACCCCAGTTGGTCCCGTTTAATACACAAAATGTATCAGCATGGTAAGTTGAAACTATAATGTTTCCCGCAATCAAGACAAACCTACTACAACACCATGCTGCAGTCCTACCGATGGTGTGTCCAATCCATCTAAGACTGTAAACCAAAATCTTACATTCTACAAGATCTGATGGTCTGATCTTCCTTGTGCAAGCCGAACTCTACACACCAAATGAGTGAAAGACACACATGCATAATATTAAATAAACAATATAATACAAATATTGCCCACACAGATTCTGATTAAAAAATGGATTAACTGATTTTATTAAATGAATAATAAATCAACTACAAAAAGCATGGCTTTTAGTATATATCCCTAACAATCTCCCACTTAGACTCAAAGCCATGATGCGACACACCTCACTCCTATCCCTTCTACATGACTGTCAAAAGTCTTGGCCGATAAGCTCTTGGTGAAAGGATCTGCCAGGTTATTTGCTGATGCTATCTTGGTCACTTCAACATCACCTCTTTACACGATCTCTCATATCAGGTGATACTTACGCTCAATGTGTTTTCCCTTCTATGGGCCCTTGGTTCCTTTGAGTTAGCAACCGCTCCGCTATTATCTCAATAAAGGGTAATAGTCGATTGTACTGCAAGTACTACTCTTAGATCCATAAGGAAGTTTCTGAGCCAAACGGCCTCCTTAGCGGCTTCCGAAGCAGCCACATACTCGGCTTCCATGGTAGAATCAGCAATACATGACTGCTTGATACTCCTCCAACTAATGGTTCCACCTCCTAGGGTAAACACATATCCTGAGGTAGACTTTCTGGAATCCCTATCTGACATGAAATCAGAATCTGTGTACCCAATGGGTACAAGACTGCCTGCTTGGTAAACTAACATATAGTCTCGAGTCCTTTTCAGGTACTTGAGAATATTTTTCACTGCAGTCCAATGTTCTTGCCCTGGATTAGATTGATATCTACTAACCATGCCAACAGCAAAGCAGATGTCAGGTCTAGTACATAGCATAGCATACATTAGGCTTCCTACTGTCGAGGCATAAGGAACTGCCTTCATCTTCTCTATCTCATCACGTGTCTTAGGACACTGATCCTTAGATAGAGTAATTCCATGTCTGAAGGGAAGGAATCCCTTCTTGGAATCTTGCATGCTAAACCTTATAAGAATATTGTCAATATAAGTGCCTTATGACAAGCCCAACATCCTATTCTTGCGATCTCGCATAAGCTTGATCCCTAGGATGTGACCGGCTTCTCCCAAGTCCTTCATATCAAATTGACTAGACAACCATACCCTTACAGAAGATAATACCCCCACATCGTTCCGATTAGCAAGATATCATCCATATATAGTACTAAGAACACCACCACTCTTCCATAATGTTTCTTGTACATACAAGATTCATCCGCACATTGATCAAAACCAAAAGACTTGATTGCTTGATCAAAGCAGATATTCCAAGACCTAGATGCCTGCTTAAGTCCATAAATGGACATCTTAAGCTTGCACAACATGTGTTCTTGGCCCTTCGCAATGAACCCGTCTAGTTGCATCATATAGATGCACTCGTCAAGATTCCCATTTAGAAATGTTGTCTTTACATCCATTTGCCAAATTTTATAATCGAAATGTGCAGCAATGGATAAGAGAATTCGGATAGACTTTAGCATGGCCACCGGCGAAAAGGTTTCCTCATAATCGATTCCCTCTTTTTGAGTGAACCCTTTCGCAACAAGCCTTGCTTTAAAGGTTTCCACCTTACCATATGCTCCTCTCTTCTTCTTATAGATCCACTTACATCCAATGGGTTTTATTTTATTGGGTGGTTCTACAAGATCCCAGACTTGATTGGAATACATGGACTCCATTTCAGACTTCATAGCCTTTTGCCAAAGATCTGCATCTTTATCTTGGAGTGCTTCATTGTAGTTACAAGGATCGATACCTTGTTCATCAGGGACTCGGTCATAAGACTCTCCCAAGAATATATGCCGGTCAGGTTGAATAATAACCCTCCCACTACGACGAGGCACAACCCGTGTCTGTGTATCACTGATATTTTATTGTGAAGATTTTGAACCTAATACACCATTATCTGCACGCTGTACTGGTTCATGAACCTGCGTGTTAATGGTTGGTTCGGGGTCTACACGAGTTTTGATAATCCTCCCACTATGACGTGGTAATGGAATATCAATAACTCTGTCTTGTGATGTTTCTTCTAGTACAGATGGTATTGAAGAAGTATACGTCGGTGTTTCTCCTCTCATTTCCTCTAAAACAATACGGCTTCTGGGCTTGTGGTCCATAACATAGTCCTCTTCTAAGAATGTGGCATTGGTGCTAACAATAACCTTCTAATCCTTAGGACTATAAAATAGACCACCTTTAGTTCCTCTTGGATACCCAACAAAGAAACATACTTCTGTTCTTGATTCCAACTTTTCTACGTTCCCTTTCAGCACATGTGCTGGACTACCCCAGATCCGAACATGCCGCAGACTAGGCTTTCGCCCAATCCACAATTCCGTGGGAGTAGTAGGTACTGACTTAGATGGTACCAAGTTTAGAATGTATGCTGTCTCTAATGCGTGTCCCCAAAAGGAAATTGGTAAATCCGAGTAACTCATCATAGATCTTACCATATCCATGAGAGTCATGTTCCTTCTTTCTGCTACACCGTTCTGCTGAGGCATACGGGGTGTAGACAATTGGGATGTAATCCCTTGCTCCAATAAGTATTCCCTAAACTCTCCCAAGAGGTACTCTCCACCACGATCAGATCGTAGTGTCTTGATACATTTACCTAGACGCTTCTTCGTTTCAGCCTTGAAGTCTTTGAATTTCTCAAAGCATTCAGACTTATGCCGCATCAAATAAATGTACCCATACCTTGAGTAATCATCGATGAAAGTGACAAAGTACTCAAATCCCCCTCTTGCTTGGACAGTCATAGGACCACACAAATCAGAGTGAACCAGTTCCAACGGCTCTTTTGCTCTATAGCCCTTGGCCGAGAATGGTGTAATAACCTGCATTTTCCTGCATTATTATATTTAAAATTTTCATTATCATTTGCATTATCATATTTAAAATTTAATATATATTGTCTGTTTATATGTTAATTCTTATGTGAAAAGTTTAATTCTTGACTAATTTCATAATTGAAATTTCTTTTAGGGTCAAAATGCAATTTTCATAAAAACTTGCAATACCTGTGTTAAATTTCAAAACTGTATTTCAAGACGGTGGAATTATTTCTTTTAAACTCAAACTGTATTTTTATAAAATCATAAAACTATTTCTAACGTTAAAATGAATTCTCTGTATTTTTGTGATAAACACCGTATCACGAAAATACCAGTGTAAGTTTAAAACTGTCCGCGCAGTGTTAAACTTCCACAGAATTTTGGAAGTAAATGATTGAACAAATATATTTATACCCAAATTATTATGCTGATGCTTTTCCTTAGGTCTTGTTTGGCAAATGTTGTTGTATGTGTATTGTCCTTATGCCATAAGTTAGATTACCCAAACACACATTGACCCACCTCATCTCCACCTACCTCTTACTTTCTTCAGTGGAGAATAAAGGGCAGTGCATACACCTCATTGCTGCACATTCATGGTATTATATGGGGGTTAATGGAGATTGAGTGGGAAGTTAGGCCAATGTTTTCTTGGTAGGAATTTGGTTATTTATACACCCAACCACACTACACTTTCTGCACATTCATCACAGCATAATTCAGTATACACAGAGAGTTTAGAGAGTACAGAGAAGTTCTTCAATTTCGTAGAGAGAGAGAAGAGCTCAATCCTCCATAGCCAAAGCTTGGATTTTGGGAATTTCGTAATTATATTTCTTTCTCAACAATTTCTTCAATCTATATCACAGTGAGTATTCTAAACTCACTTGGAATGTAATTTCATATTTATTTGCTGAAGGTTTAGTCTAAATTGCAGACTACCATTTTCAATTTACGTATGAAAGCTTGAAGTTCAAAAATGGTGATTTTTCAAACTTAACCAAAATCGTTTTTGTGAATTGAAAATGAAAGATCTTTGTCCCAATAAGTTATGGTTCAAATATTACAGCTTAATTCGTTCGTATCGCGACGTATCATTGATTTAAAGTTTTGTCATCTCTCGGTTTTACGTGAAATCCGAGAGCTACGATTGAAATTAGTTAAAACCGATCACGTATTCATAATCCTTGCGGAAAAACGAAGAGATTCATATATTATAAGTTATATTTGGTTACAGAATCAAAATGGGTCAAAAACACCCCTGCTTTGCTGAAACAGGACAGTTCCAACGAAGAAGATGAAGTCTCAGCTTCATCTCGCGCGCGCGAGGAAATCGCGCGAGCGGCCCGCGCGAGCGAGCCTTCGCGCGAGCGGACCGCGCGCGCGATCTTGGGTTACACAGGCAGACAGAAGAGTTTTCATATATAAAAGGAAAATTGGCTGATCGCGCGAGCGAGGGTCGCGCGAGAATCCCTTCGCGCGAGCGATCCGCGCGCGCGACCCTTGGTTTTACTGGCAGACATAAAAGTTTATATATGAAAATAAAAATTTGGCTAAATCGCGCGAGCGAGGGTCGCGCGAAAACACCTTCGCGCGAGCGATCCGCGCGCGCGACCCTGTTTTCACCAGGCAGAAAGAAAGGTTTTCAAAATATAAAGGAAAAAGGGCATCTCGCGCGAGCGGACCGCGCGAGCGACCTTTCGCGCGAGCGGCCCGCGCGCGCGAGGTCTGACAGTTTGTGGTTTTGTTTGTTTTGTATTTAAGGACTGTTTGGTTCAACTTTTATATACTGTTAAGGTTCTGTTTGGGAAATTTTGTTAATCAGAGCTCTTTTTGGTTACATTTGATCGATTAAAACATTGTAGTATGACTTATTAATCCCCGTACGCATGTTGTTCTTTCAATTCAGTATTTTGCTTAAGTTCAAGTGCATATTATTCATGTGGAGTCATTGGTACATGCATGTGGGTGTCGGTATGTGTGGAAAAGAGTATTGAGAGTGTGGAAAGTGTATGAGTTTGAGTTGTGATTGTGGTTGTGAGTTGTGTTTGTGGTTGTGGTTGTGATTGTGGTTGTGGTTATGGTTGTGGTTGTGGATGTGATTGTGGTTGGAGTTGAAAAAGAGGATGAGGGTGTCTTTGAAATGTGAAGGTGGCAAAAATGGACACTCCCTGACGCCCATGGAAGCGTTAAAGTGTGTGAAGCCGAACTTGGACACTCACTGGCACCCATGGAAGTGCTAAAGTGTGGCCTATGGACACTCCCTGAATGACTCGAGTCTGGATACCTGTGTGGGGGTTGCCCCGGTATTTGCATGGCGGTTAGGGTATTCAAAGTGTGAGGCATTGGACACTCCCTGGTACCCCGGACCAAAGTGTGAGGCAAACTGGACACTCCCTGGCGCCCCGTTGCTAAAGTGTGGCTATCTTAGTATTTCAAAGATACCAGGAGTAGGATAGAGGGTTGTTGGGTTTTTGTCGAGAGAAAAGAGTCGGTTAGATGAGATGGTGCATTGTTCTCATACACGGTCACATATGTGTGAATTTATCTTTTAATTATTGTTGTGGTTGTTTTCTAACAAGCTCTTTATCATAAATATAAACTTGTGGTATTTAAATGGAAATGGGAAAAAGGTAAATGAGTAAGTTCTTACATTCAAAGCTATGTTTTTAATACTCACCAGCTTCTTGAAGCTGACGGCGTTGATGCGTCCTGGACATTCGTGTCCAGGCTTTGCAGGTAATAATCAGGATGAACCGTATGACTATGCTAATTGAGATCAGTTGCTGAGAAGAGATTTTACTTTTATATGTTTTATGTTTATGTGTTTTTAAGATATGATTTGGTTTTGTAATAAGGATGACTGTAATAGACTATAAGTTATTGTTTTATTTCAAGGCGGTCTGTGCCTTAGTAAACCCCGTACTATAGGATGTAATAAGTTAGAAAATTTTTATAAGCCAGGTTGCCCTACTCTGATTAATGGTTTTATGTTGTTCGACGTTTTGGGACGGAATCGATCCTTCAAACTGTCGCGACCTACGGGTCCATAAAGGAAATTAAACGCTTTCCATATTTATGCTACGTCGGGGCGTGACAGGATTTGGTGGTATCAGAGCCATAGGTTTTCTAGATTGACCAGGCTCAGTTATTCACGCCATAGATTAGTGACATAGGTTACCCTTAAGTTTTACTAAGCTATACAACCAAGTTCTAGTGTTAGTTTAGTACGGATTACCCTTAGTTTAGAAACTAAAATTCTAAGTTGGTTTTATCAAAGAAATGATTACCCGTTTGTCTTGTCACATCGACAAGAATGATAGCAATTTCCATATACCTTCAGACATATCCATTTAGGATTAGCCGAGATAGCCATAACTTATGATGCCCCTACAGACATATAGTAGCCGAGTTTCTAAGGAGTTAAAGCATACCATAGCCCTCATTAATAGCTTAGGCACTGACCAACTTCCTGAGTCAAATCTCGGAACAGTCAGTATAGCCCACAACCCAGAGTCTAGAGGATAAGAATACGACCTCTTTGCTATTAGACAGCCCTAGTTCGAATACGAGTATTATATGTACTTAATATATATTTTATTGTATGCTTATGTGATAATACGAGTATGTGATATAGTGATAAATACTCCTTTGAAAATTTTCGTCATAGTACTGTTGCATGCATGTTTCTCATTCTACTACCCCTATCATGCATAGAATGGCTGGAAGACCAAGGAGGAACAGAAATCTGATTGAAGGAGCGCCCGAGGCTGCCGACCCCACGGGAATATTTGAAGCTTTTATCAGACGTCTCGAGAGGGTTAGTAATGCGAATGAAAACCAACGAGACCGCCAGACGGGAGATAAGCTGCTGGAAAGATTCCGTGCGCTCAGACCCGAGCAATTTGCGGGTACCACGGATCCCTGGAAGGCGGAACAATGGTTAAGACAGATGGACCGCATGTTTGAAGCTGTCCAATGCAACGAGATGGACAAAAGGAGATTGGCTACTTTTCAACTAACCGACGCCGCTGCAGATTGGTGGGACTCGGTCATAGCCACTATCGGAAACACCGCTGCTATGGGGATGACATGGACGGCGTTCAAAGGGAGATTCCTGGAGAAGTACTTTCCGGCTACGGAGAGGCACAGAAGAGAGAAGGAATTTATGGATCTGACGCAAGGAACCAAGACGGTGCAAGAGTATACCACACAGTTCGAGAGGCTGTCACGGTTTGCCCCGCACATGGTTGATACTGAGGAGAAGAAGATCCGGAAGTATAACCAAGGGTTGGCACCGCAGATTCGTCGCCTGACTCTCGGCCACCTAGACAAATCGTTTGAAGGACTAGTCGGCCTGGCTACCGACCTGGAAGAAGATGCTCGAGTATATCGTAAACAATTCGAATTCCGACCGCCTCAGAGGGGTAATTTTGGGAATAGACCACCAATGAATCGTACCCAAGGGCAGAAGAGGAACTTTGATGGGAGCAAGAAGGCACAAGCTATTACCTATCCGACTCAACCCCGAGTAGGAGAAGGAAGTAGTGGAGTAAAGTGCTTCAACTGTGGCAATCCTGGACATGTGGCTCGGGACTGCAGGGCACCAAGGCGTGCTGCTCAGCCAGGAATAGTCTGCTTCAACTGTGGTGAACCAGGTCACATCAGCAGGTTCTGCACTGCCCCTAAGCAAGCAACTTATGGACAACAGGGTCAGACCCGCTTGAATGCTGTTATTCCTGATGCCGCGGGTTATGATGGAGCTGCATATGAAGATGGAGATCTGGGAGAAGTTCAACCTGATCAGCAAGCAGTGGAAGGTATATTGACTCTATTTAACTCCCATGTTAGAGTATTATTTGATACGGGTGCTGCTCTATCATTCATATCTGTTAATACAATTCGGAGATTGGGTATCTTACCTCATCGCTTAGAGAAAGCTTTGAAGGCTACATCACCAATAGGAACTGCGGTCAGTTTAGGACATGTGTGCAAGGATTGTCCCTTAAGATTAGGAGACCGAGAAATCCCTGCGAGGTTGATTGTTCTATCGATGAAGGAGTTTGACATAATCCTAGGAATGGATTGGCTGTCTCAGAATCAAGTGAAGTTGGATTGTGCGAGGAAGAGAATTACATTCTCCGACAATGAGAATCAACCCTTTGATTTTCAATGTAACCCTTCGGGAGATATGTTCCTCACAAGATGTTTAGCCAACATCGAAGTCGTCAGTACAGAGGTGACAGCATCATCTATACCTGTAGTCAAGGACTTCGAAGAAGTATTTCAAGACATTTCTGGATTACCGCCCGAGAGAAGTATAGAGTTCTGTATTGAGCTTATACCGGGTACCGTACCGATTACCAAGGTTCCCTACAGAATGGCCCCCACAGAACTGCTAGAATTAAAGGGACAAGTACAAGAGCTCGAGAACCTAGGTTTTGTACGTCCAAGTACATCGCCTTGGGGAGCACCGGTGTTATTTGTGAAGAAGAAGGACGGGACGCTCAGGCTGTGTATCGACTACAGAGAATTGAATCGAGTGACAATCAAGAACAAGTATCCTTTGCCTCGGATCGACGATTTATTTGATCAACTACAAGGAGCTACGATATTTTCCAAGATAGACCTAAGGTCAGGGTATCATCAGTTGAGGGTACGGAAGGAAGACATACCTAAGACTGCTTTCAGAACCCGATATGGTCATTATGAATTTCTGGTGATGCCGTTTGGATTGACGAACGCCCCGGCAGTGTTTATGGATCTGATGAACAGAGTGTTCAAGCCTTATTTAGATCAGTTTGTCATCGTCTTTATTGATGATATTTTGATCTATTCCAAGTCAAGAGAAGAACACGAGCAACATCTACGGATTACGATGCAGACGCTTAAGGACCACCACTTGTATGCCAAGTTCAGTAAGTGTGAGTTCTGGTTGCAAGAAGTGAAATTTTTGGGACACAAGGTGTCATCTCAAGGAATTTCGGTGGATTCGTCCAAAACCGATGCTGTATCCAACTGGGTTAGGCCAAGCAACCCTACAGAAGTTCGGAGTTTTCTTGGACTCGCAGGCTATTACAGGAGATTTGTTGAGGGATTCTCCAAGATAGCTGCACCATTGACTGGGTTGACGAAGAAGAATTTGAAATTCGAATGGACAGAGAAGCATGAGCGAGCCTTTTCTAGAGTTGAAAGAGAGACTCACTACCGCACCAGTACTAGCAATACCCAAGCCTGGTGAGAAGTTCACTATCTTTAGTGACGCATCATATCAAGGACTAAGGTGTGTACTTATGCAAGATGACAGAGTTATAGCCTATGGATCCAGGCAGCTGAAGCCGAATGAGTTGAACTATCCTATTCATGATTTGGAGTTGGCAGCAGTGGTTTTTGCACTCAAGATTTGGAGACATTATCTCTACGGTGAGAAGTTTGATTTGTTCTCCGATCACAAGAGTCTGAAGTATTTGTTCACACAGAAAGAGTTGAACATGAGGCAGCGCAGATGGATGGAGTTGATCAAAGATTACGACTTCACATTGGAATACCACCCTGGTAAAGCTAATGTGGTCGCTGATGCCTTGAGTCGGCAGACTCGTGAGACGATCGCCTCCTTAATGGTTAGAGAATGGCGAGCATTGGAGACGTTGGCAGAGTTTGATATACAGAGTGCTGAAAGAGGAGAAGGACAACTTTTCGGATGTCTTATCCTACAGCCTGTTCTCATTGACCGCATTATTGGAGCTCAGAAAGAAGATGAGAAGTTTCAATCATGGTTCAAGAAGATGTCAGAGAAGGACCCGACAGAATGGAAGGTGGGAATCGATGGAGGGTATCGGTGCAGGAATAGATTGTGCATGCCCGGTGATGGAGAGTTAAGGAAGGATATCTTGGAAGAAGCACATAAATCAAGGTATACAGTTCACCCGGGGGGAACGAAGATGTATAAAGATTTGAAGAGGAATTTCTGGTGGGAAGGCATGAAGAAGGATGTGGCCGAGTTTGTATCCAAGTGTTTGACGTGTCAGCAAGTCAAGGCCGAACATCAGAGACCGTCAGGATTGTTGCAACCGCTACCTATTCCTGGTTGGAAGTGGGAGCACATTACGATGGATTTTGTAGTGGGATTGCCCCGGTCGCAGCAGAATCATGACGCTATTTGGGTAATTGTGGATCGATTGACGAAGTCAGCTCATTTTATCGCTTATAGTATGACATATCCGGTGGAAAAGATGAGTCGGATGTACATACAACAAGTTGTGCGACTTCACGGTGCACCTGTGACGATTGTGTCAGACCGTGACGCACGTTTTACTTCTGGATTTTGGGAAAGTCTGCAAGAAGCTATGGGAACTTCACTTAAGATGAGTACTGCTTTTCACCCTCAGACAGATGGGCAAACTGAACGTGTTAATCAGATCATAGAGGATATGCTTAGGGCTTGTGTGATCGATTTTGAAGAATCTTGGGAGACGCACTTGCCGTTGGTTGAATTTGCCTATAACAATAGTTATCATACGAGTATCGGTATGGCTCCGTTCGAAGCACTGTACGGACGACCATGTCGTTCTCCATTGTGTTGGGCAGAGGTTGGGGACACAGATTTGTTGGGACCAGATTTGGTTAGAGAAACCAACGAGAAGATTTCCTTGGTCAAGGAAAGGATGAGAACCGCTCAGAGCCGGTATAAGAGTTATGCTGATCGACGCCGAAAAGATCTGGAGTTTAGTGTTGGAGATCACGTACTTCTTAAGGTTTCACCGACACGAGGAGTAGTACGCTTTGGTCTCAAGAGAGGGAAGTTAGCTCCGCGTTTTATTGGACCGTTTGAGATTTTGGAACGTATCGGGTTAGTAGCCTATCGACTGGCGCTACCACCGAAGATGTCTGGGGTTCACAACGTGTTTCACGTGAGTATATTGAGGAAATACATACGAGATCCCTCGCACGTGGTTAGTTATGACGACATTGAGACGAGTCATAACGTTTCTTACAAGGAGAGACCTGTGAAGATTTTGGATCAGAGTATCAAGAAGCTGAGGAATAAGGATATCCCGTTGGTGAAGGTTCAGTGGAATCACCATGACAAGAATGAAGCCTCGTGGGAAGTTGAAGATGATATGAGGAAGAAGTACCCGGAGTTGTTTCATGACTAGTTAGTTTTGATTTCGGGGACGAAATCCTGTTTAAGGGGGGAAGGGTGTAATAACCTGCATTTTCCTGCATTATTATATTTAAAATTTTCATTATCATTTGCATTATCATATTTAAAATTTAATATATATTGTCTGTTTATATGTTAATTCTTATGTGAAAAGTTTAATTCTTGACTAATTTCATAATTGAAATTTCTTTTAGGGTCAAAATGCAATTTTCATAAAAACTTGCAATACCTGTGTTAAATTTCAAAACTGTATTTCAAGACGGTGGAATTATTTCTTTTAAACTCAAACTGTATTTTTATAAAATCAGAAAACTATTTCTAACGTTAAAATGAATTCTCTGTATTTTTGTGATAAACACCGTATCACGAAAATACCAGTGTAAGTTTAAAACTGTCCGCGCAGTGTTAAACTTCCACAGAATTTTGGAAGTAAATGATTGAACAAATATATTTATACCCAAATTATTATGCTGATGCTTTTCCTTAGGTCTTGTTTGGCAAATGTTGTTGTATGTGTATTGTCCTTATGCCATAAGTTAGATTACCCAAACACACATTGACCCACCTCATCTCCACCTACCTCTTACTTTCTTCAGTGGAGAATAAAGGGCAGTGCATACACCTCATTGCTGCACATTCATGGTATTATATGGGGGTTAATGGAGATTGAGTGGGAAGTTAGGCCAATGTTTTCTTGGTAGGAATTTGGTTATTTATACACCCAACCACACTACACTTTCTGCACATTCATCACAGCATAATTCAGTATACACAGAGAGTTTAGAGAGTACAGAGAAGTTCTTCAATTTCGTAGAGAGAGAGAAGAGCTCAATCCTCCATAGCCAAAGCTTGGATTTTGGGAATTTCGTAATTATATTTCTTTCTCAACAATTTCTTCAATCTATATCACAGTGAGTATTCTAAACTCACTTGGAATGTAATTTCATATTTATTTGCTGAAGGTTTAGTCTAAATTGCAGACTACCATTTTCAATTTACGTATGAAAGCTTGAAGTTCAAAAATGGTGATTTTTCAAACTTAACCAAAATCGTTTTTGTGAATTGAAAATGAAAGATCTTTGTCCCAATAAGTTATGGTTCAAATATTACAGCTTAATTCGTTCGTATCGCGACGTATCATTGATTTAAAGTTTTGTCATCTCTCGGTTTTACGTGAAATCCGAGAGCTACGATTGAAATTAGTTAAAACCGATCACGTATTCATAATCCTTGCGGAAAAACGAAGAGATTCATATATTATAAGTTATATTTGGTTACAGAATCAAAATGGGTCAAAAACACCCCTGCTTTGCTGAAACAGGACAGTTCCAACGAAGAAGATGAAGTCTCAGCTTCATCTCGCGCGCGCGAGGAAATCGCGCGAGCGGCCCGCGCGAGCGAGCCTTCGCGCGAGCGGACCGCGCGCGCGATCTTGGGTTACACAGGCAGACAGAAGAGTTTTCATATATAAAAGGAAAATTGGCTGATCGCGCGAGCGAGGGTCGCGCGAGAATCCCTTCGCGCGAGCGATCCGCGCGCGCGACCCTTGGTTTTACTGGCAGACATAAAAGTTTATATATGAAAATAAAAATTTGGCTAAATCGCGCGAGCGAGGGTCGCGCGAAAACACCTTCGCGCGAGCGATCCGCGCGCGCGACCCTGTTTTCACCAGGCAGAAAGAAAGGTTTTCAAAATATAAAGGAAAAAGGGCATCTCGCGCGAGCGGACCGCGCGAGCGACCTTTCGCGCGAGCGGCCCGCGCGCGCGAGGTCTGACAGTTTGTGGTTTTGTTTGTTTTGTATTTAAGGACTGTTTGGTTCAACTTTTATATACTGTTAAGGTTCTGTTTGGGAAATTTTGTTAATCAGAGCTCTTTTTGGTTACATTTGATCGATTAAAACATTGTAGTATGACTTATTAATCCCCGTACGCATGTTGTTCTTTCAATTCAGTATTTTGCTTAAGTTCAAGTGCATATTATTCATGTGGAGTCATTGGTACATGCATGTGGGTGTCGGTATGTGTGGAAAAGAGTATTGAGAGTGTGGAAAGTGTATGAGTTTGAGTTGTGATTGTGGTTGTGAGTTGTGTTTGTGGTTGTGGTTGTGATTGTGGTTGTGGTTATGGTTGTGGTTGTGGATGTGATTGTGGTTGGAGTTGAAAAAGAGGATGAGGGTGTCTTTGAAATGCGAAGGTGGCAAAAATGGACACTCCCTGACGCCCATGGAAGCGTTAAAGTGTGTGAAGCCGAACTTGGACACTCACTGGCACCCATGGAAGTGCTAAAGTGTGGCCTATGGACACTCCCTGAATGACTCGAGTCTGGATACCTGTGTGGGGGTTGCCCCGGTATTTGCATGGCGGTTAGGGTATTCAAAGTGTGAGGCATTGGACACTCCCTGGTACCCCGGACCAAAGTGTGAGGCAAACTGGACACTCCCTGGCGCCCCGTTGCTAAAGTGTGGCTATCTTAGTATTTCAAAGATACCAGGAGTAGGATAGAGGGTTGTTGGGTTTTTGTCGAGAGAAAAGAGTCGGTTAGATGAGATGGTGCATTGTTCTCATACACGGTCACATATGTGTGAATTTATCTTTTAATTATTGTTGTGGTTGTTTTCTAACAAGCTCTTTATCATAAATATAAACTTGTGGTATTTAAATGGAAATGGGAAAAAGGTAAATGAGTAAGTTCTTACATTCAAAGCTATGTTTTTAATACTCACCAGCTTCTTGAAGCTGACGGCGTTGATGCGTCCTGGACATTCGTGTCCAGGCTTTGCAGGTAATAATCAGGATGAACCGTATGACTATGCTAATTGAGATCAGTTGCTGAGAAGAGATTTTACTTTTATATGTTTTATGTTTATGTGTTTTTAAGATATGATTTGGTTTTGTAATAAGGATGACTGTAATAGACTATAAGTTATTGTTTTATTTCAAGGCGGTCTGTGCCTTAGTAAACCCCGTACTATAGGATGTAATAAGTTAGAAAATTTTTATAAGCCAGGTTGCCCTACTCTGATTAATGGTTTTATGTTGTTCGACGTTTTGGGACGGAATCGATCCTTCAAACTGTCGCGACCTACGGGTCCATAAAGGAAATTAAACGCTTTCCATATTTATGCTACGTCGGGGCGTGACAAATGGCCTCTTGGTCATTTTACCTTCCAAGCAGGATTCACAAACTGGAAGTGCATCCACTTCCAATGAGCCTAATGGCCCATTTTGAACCAGTCTTTGAATCCTTTTCAAATTAATATGACCAAGGCGTAAGTGCCAAAGATGCGTTTGGTTCATCCTCGAAGGTTCTTTTCTCTTAAATGGAAAACTATTTGTGTTATTCAATTCATTAAGTTGCAGTATAGGAGAGATAGGATTTATAATATAAAGATCATCCACCAATTGACCAGAACAAATAAAACGTTTATTTTCTTTAATAACTACTACTTTATTAAAATGAACTGAATATCCATTCTTTACTAAACTAGAAACTGAAACTAAATTCCTTCTAATAGAAGGTACATAAAAGTAATTTCTTAATATTAAAATTCTATCTCTACCAAAACTAAGATGTAAATCTACTACTGCAACTGCTGCTACTCTCATAGCATTTCCCATATATAGATAAATCTCTCCATCACTGAACTGCCTGGTTCCCTGGAACCCCTGCAAAGAATTGCATACATGATCAGTGGCTCCCGTATCTACACACCAGGTACCGGTAGATCGGACTGCTAAACACGATTCAATAACTAGTAAATGAGATTTACGTTGATTGTTCTGTCTGGCGAGATAAACTGAACATTGCTTCTTCCAGTGTCCTGGCTGCTTGCAAATAAAATATTTGCCTTTAGGCTTTCCCGGTTGTCCTCATGGCCTTTGGATTGGCGGAGGACCCGCGGCCTTCTTTTGAGCCTTTTTCATTTTCTTCTTGCCTTTCGACTTTGAAGCAAAACCTTTCTCAAACACAAGAGCACTCCCTGACTTTCTGTTGAGACCCTCAGCTGCCTGGAGTTCTTTAAGCATCTCCGCCAAAGTATATTTAAATTTATTCATGTTGTAATTGAGGCGGAATTGCTTAAAAGACTCTGGCAGTGACTGGAGTACGGTATCGACCTGGGTTTCCCCGTCGATTGTAGCTCCAAGGATCTCTAGTTAATTAAGAAGAGATATCATCTTAAGAACATGATCCCTTACAAGCGTCCCCTCAGCCATGGTTATGTTCATCAAGTCTTTCATTGCAACCTGCCTAGCAGCACGACATTAATCCCCAAACATCTCTCGGAGGCTCTCCATCATGTCATAGGCGCTAGCCATTGACTGATGCTGATGTTGCAGCATATTTGACATGGATGCCAAAAGGTAACACCGCGCCATCTCATCTGCCTTGACCCATTTCTTGTGAGCCTGGGTTTCCTCAGCGGTTGCCCCCTCACTAGGTTGCTCAGGACATTCTTGAGTAAGCACAAACTTGTACTCTTCAGCAGTTAACACAATATCCAAATTCCTTTTCCAATCTATATAGTTTGGTCCAGTAAGTTTGTTTTCTTTAAGTATAACAACGAGTGGATTGAAGGAACCCATTTAAAAGTCTGAGAATCACATAATATAAATAATTACATTTGGGCAAAAAATTACTATGGATTCGAGTTGAAAATATTGGTTCCCTCTACCATATTTGAAAATAATCCGCCAGCAACCTGATACACCGTGATAATATGACTCGATGGGAAGCCATATACTATCCATCATTTGTTCAGATAGGCAATTGCCTTTTAATTTTACTATCCAGGCAATGTACCTTGCCTAGTAAAATTAAACTGCTGACTTGCTTTGATCCTATAAATAACAACAGTGACCCAGATGGAGAGGATATTATTATTTATAGCTAAGTGTATACCATCACTTAATTCTAGGTCAAGAGTTCTATGAGGAGCACCTCTGATGGAGAGGTGACCCACACCAACAATCACCCAAAACATTCTTTTAAAGAAGTTTGTACTGATGATTCCATGATCAACTACATCCGATAGGGAGGATGACACTAGAGCCATCACACAAAATTAATCATATCATCTACAAACCAGTGATGGAGACCATGGGATTTATACTTGATAAATTCCCTCTCCCACTTAGAATTTTAAAAAAATTTGAGAGTTATAATTTTTTTTTAGAAAAACTTTTAATTTAATTAATAAAAAATAATTGAATACTTGACAAGGATTAATTCATCTTACTTGTGAAACCCACATGTGTAGATAATAAAATTATTCTATTCTCATGATTTTAGAAAATAAGTACTTATGTTTTCAAATTATGGAATTAGTTTTATTTCTAAATACACATGTAGTTGTCTATCATTTTAAATTAATATTAATTAAACATGCACCTAGACATCTGAAATAGGTCTAGGAACAATTATCCATGTTGTCATATTCATTAAACATGAAACAATAATAATCATTCAATCACACATAAATAAGGAAACCACAATAAAATAGGAATCCCACTATTATGGTCAAGCTGCAACTCTTGTGAAGAAATCTTCATTGAACTCGATTAGCTCTATGTCGCCACTACGCACGGGGTCGAGCTGCCTGGTCAGCTCGCGGTGATCGAGCTGCCCAGTCAGCTCGCGGGAGTCGAGGGGGCAGCGCCCCCCGCGAGGTTTCCAGGGCAGCGCCCCGGAAGCTAAATTCGATTTACCATCAGCAACTGCCTTCCAGAACTGTTTTCTGAAACAGCTTGTAAACTGTCTTCACGAACCGTCTTCACGGATTTACTTGAGATATATTACACAAACCCTATGCCTCCATGAAGGAGTTCACATGCTATTTCTTTGCAGTAAATTAACCACACATCAATCAAGTGCGGGACCCAATACACACAAATCCTATGCCTCCATAAAGGAGTTCACATGCTATATTAAAACAGCAAAATTAACCACGGATAAAACCATCGTGGGATCCAATCACACAAAATCAATGACCATAATAATGGAATAAGAACGCTACAAAACAAGGCTTAGCACAGTTCTACGTTCTATCCATCCATCAAAACACGCATAAGATCTGTTTTATTGGACAACATGGTTGCATCCAACCCATACGCAGAATCAATGTTGCTCTGATACCACTGTTAGGAAACTGCGTTCCCAGAATCCATTGACAGCGCGTATAAGTTGGTACTGCACAAAAAAAATTACGTGAAAACTACAATAACCCTACAAGGGCAGAACTAGGGTTACCTTAAACTGCTAAAACAGATTACTGTAGTAGACGAATCGAGAACATGGGCTCGATAACAGCTCACGATTTTCTACCGTATTCCTTTGCTGCCAGAATATCGAACTGAGTGTGGACTCCTTCGAAATCCTTTATATTTCTGCTCTCTCTTTTTACGCTCTCTTTTCTATTCCGAGTTATAATACTCTTGATAGAAAAATGCAAACTGAGGAGAGAGCCAAAGCAGCATATATATAGGCTACGATAGGGACCATAAGAAGTCAATAAGGAATAGGCTTCCTTATGGAATTAGGAAACCATGATTCGAATTGAATCAGATTCCTATTTCCATAAATTATAATTCATACCACTAAAGAATTATAATTGCACTCCTACCCTTATCTCAAAGATATTTTTCGAGCTCTATGTTATTAAATGGTTATTATCTCCCCATGTTAAGATTACAGATATCCATTAATTAAATATAATTACTGACAATCATATTTAATTAATCTCTTAAAATTCCTTGAGATCCTCTGCTAACTTATTTGATATGTCGGATACAAAATCCACCTGCAGGGTTTGACATAATCAAAACTTATAAGCTTTCTCAAGGGGATATCATCAATCCCAAAATTGAGACATGGATTCCATCATTAATTAATATCCACCACACAATTAATATTGTCACCCAATCCAATGAGATATTGACCCATTTAAGGATCTCACCCTTTTAGGGATCAAAGTGTAAATATCAAATGTACGTGTCCATAAAATAACTTAGGATTTAGAGCATAAGCACTCATAATAGTCGTGAGGTATTAATTATCTTATAAGTCAGTATAAAGATAATTACCTTAAGTCGGTCCCGTTTAATACACAAAATGTACGAGCATGGTGAGTTGAAACTATACCGTTTCCCGTAGTCAAGACAAACCTACTACAACACCATGCTGCAGTCCTACCGATGGTGTGTCCAATCCATCTAAGACTGTAAACCAAAATCTTACATTCTACAAGATCCGATGGTCTGATCTTCCCTGTGCAAGCCGAACTCTACACACCAAACCACCTACTATGTAGAGTGAAAGACACACATGCATAATATTAAATAAACAATATAATACAAATATTGCCCTCACAGATTCTCAATATAATATGAGTTGTAATATGTTATCCACAAGTTGTGTGTGTATGGAGAGAACTTTGTAGATTATGTAACTTTGAAAGGCAAACTAGATTTGGGGTCTTTTGTTTGAAAGGTTATACTCATCTTGGGAAAATATGATTTTTATGCATACTTAAGCTCCTAGTTGGAGCATTATGAGTTTTGTGTGTGTATAACTAATCAAGTATTGGAAAAATGATTTTGATAACTCTTGTGAGGTCGAATTTGTATCTTGTGTAGTTGTAATTTTGTTTATTATGTTTGGGAGTGTGTTTGAATTGTTTTCCTAAAGTTTCTTGAAGTTTGGCTTGGTTTTTGGTATGTTTAAACTTAGAAAAATAGAGTTTTTAGCAGCAGGAACTTGTTCTGCAGAACCCGGATCGATCCGGGTTAAAGGGCATATCGATCCGGGATTTTCGAGGGACATTTTGCTGGAAAAATGCTAAGATGGATCGATCCGGGTCTAAAGAGCGGATCAATCCGTTTATAAATTTCATAGCGTGTCGACTTTTACGGAAACGTGCATAACTCTTTCTAGAAAACTCGGATTCGCGCATTGTTTTTTGTGTTGGAATCGGGACTCAAAAAGCTATCTTTTGATGTAAAATTTGATTATATTTTCTACATGACCATTTTGACATTGGGTCTGTTTTGCCATAGTAAAGTTTTTTAAAGTGATTTGGTTTAATTCATGTTTTCTTCTTAATTAGTGTAGTTTGGGACGCATATAGTATTGTTATACGTGTCCTAATCCACCGGGACGCATATTTTTTACATGACCATTTTGTACCACTTTAATTTATTAGAAAGACAAGTATATATATGCTTACAAGTCTGTATTCTTTTTGGTGGAGGCTCTATATATTTTATCACATCACTCATCTCTCTCTCTCTCTCTCTCTCTCTCTCTCTCTCTCTCTCTCTCTCTCTCTATATATATATATATATATATAGCTGAAATTGACCTACAATTACATAAATGATATGAAAAAATAAGATATTTCCTTTTCAAAGAAAAGAAAGCTACCACGAGCGCTCTATAGCTCAATTGGTACCACCCCCTTCTTCCCAGTGGGAAGGTGGGCGTTCGAATCCCCCTATGGGGATTCCACTACTTGCCCCCCGTGTGATTTTCACGAGTGGTCTTTGTTGGAATTTGCAGTGGGCCAATGTCGGGCTTGAGGTTGGGATTGGGTTTGGGCTGGATTGTGTGTGCATTAGGGTGTGTGTCCAGTCTAAATCAGGTAAGTAATAAAAAATAAATAAATAAATAAGCTCTCTTGAGATCTCATTCCTAAACCTTTAAATTAACTAAATGAAGTTTATTCAATCCTCTCTCTAATGTTTCAAATCTGAGTTTAATCATGACAATTTTTCTTTTGGTGTCCAAAATATCATTGTAAGTTTCAAAATAATTTGGCAACCTTGGCTATTTTCACTTTGATTTGGTTACCTCTTTCAAAAGTGTTAGTTGTTGTGGCAAAATGTCAAGAGTGTTGGCACAAAAAAGAAAAGTACCAATGGAAATAGAGATTGAATTTTACTAGCTCTCAACCTCTTATTTGGAATAATGATATAATATCACAGAGATATATAATTTATTTATTCCATTTGTTTCCATTATTTCTTACACTATTGCAAAAGCCAAATCTTCGTCCCATTCCATTTTTTTACCCTCTTTTGGAGTAAAGATTTATATTAACCATGGAGACGTCCGAATTTACTTTTGGATCTTCAATTTCTATAGGGAGAGAAAGGCAGCATTAGATAAAATACTTAAGTGTAAAAAATAGAAAATAAATTTTTTAGCACTTTTTTTTTTAAATATATTTAATAAAGCATAAGGACTCGCCACTTAAAACTTTAAGTAAAATAGTAGAGGTTGATTGGGAAAATAAAGAATGGATTTTGTGGTTTATAAATGAACAAATTCTACAAATTCAATTGTTCGGTGAGTACAATTTATAGCGTATGAGTCCGTGCTCATTCTTATAATTCTCTTAATTGAAACTGGTATTTGTCAAACCAACGTAATCTTTGTTGATCTCACAAGAAACAAATAAAAAGTGAGGTTTAGATTAAACATGGTCCTATTTTATACTAGTCCAAACTTACCCTTGTTTTAGCACGGTAAATTGATCAATAGCTTAAAGCGTTGTTTGGTTCATGGATTTGGAGAGAGAAAAGTGAGGGTTTTTCTTTTCCCTCTGCCATGCTCACTTTTTAGCCTAAAGCTCTGTTCTTTCCCTCTCTTTTCCTTTTTCCCTCACTAAATCCATGAACCGAACAAGTCTAAAGTTCTGTTTGGTTTATGAATTTCGTAAGGAAAAAGAAAAGTGAAAGAAAAACATGAAGGAATACTAATTCTCTCAAGGTTTCCCTTGTGCATGTTTTCCTTCAATCTTAAATGATACTAAAAATTAAATTTTTTTAAAAAAATATGATAATAATATATGAATAAAAGAAAAAATAATAATAACACACAGCATTCATAATGTTTAATTAATTTATTAAGTTATTATCTTTTATTTCTTTTTTTTTTCCTTGTCATTTTCCTTATTAACTAAACAATGAAAAATAATTTTCTTATAAATCCAACGACCAACACAGCCTAAAATTTTCACTATTACCAAACAGAGCTGGAATGATTTGGTTAACAAACAAAACAAACAATTGTTCTATTGTGTATTGATGAGCTCATTATTTGTCAGCCACAGTAATTCATTTATTATTGTCAAAGTATTCTGACTAAATAATTTGACTGAACATGTTAATCTAACATGGGATAATTTGACTAAATAATTTGTGTAATTAAATAACTCAAAGGAAGTGAGTATTATGTATTAACAGTTTTGTTACAGAGGGGACAAATTGTTACGTAGATGCTAAATTTTATAAAAAAATCACAAGAGAATATCATATAATTAGACAGAGAGGTAGTAATTATCCCTTAAAACAATAACAATGACAGTTCAGTAAATTAGGAAAACTTCATGGGCGTTAATGTAAACAGAAGGGGCATTAGATGCAAATAGTACAGGGACAAAGAGGTAACTCAGAAACGCATTTAATCGGCTCAGAATAACAAACCCTCTCTCTCTCTCTCTCTCTCTCTCTCATGTTCTATCAACGGTCAACATCTCTCGTCCCTTCTCATCTGACGGCTCATAATAGACCGAACGCTGCTTCTCTCTCTCTCTCTCTCTCTCTCTCTCGTATCATCACTCATCAACTTCAAAACAGAATATATATATATATATATGTATATAAATAACTCAGAGGAGGAGTATTATACACACTTGTATCTATATATATACGCCATGGTAATTTCTTGCATTCAACACATACACTGTGTTTGTTTCCTTATTGATGCAAAATTAATTTCCATTTTTTTTTATTTTATAATTTGTTGATTTTGTTGTTCGATTGGGATCGTGAAAATTGAAGATCTCGGGACGAACGATCTCTCGCACTCGAACGAACCCTATATAGGCACTGAGTTGTATACAGAGAACACGAAGGTTCGAATATGAAACCATATTTTCGAAACTCAGAAACACCAACACGATGACTATGAATTTATGATGATGATGATGATGATGATTTGGTAAACTCACCTTGTGGTGTTTGTTGATTTTGCAGATGAAATGAGGAGTACTTTTGGAGAGAGAGAAGGAGAAGAGAGAGAAAGGTTAAAAACTTTGATCCGAGCCTCCTGTTCTCTAAGAAACCAGAATATAATAATCAGATGTGAGTTTTTCTTCAATTTTTTTTTTTTTTTTGTGTGTGCGCGCGTGTGTGTGTTTTACGTTCATAAATTTTTATTTTATTTTATTTTATTTATCCATTTTTGAGAATTTTAGGATTTTATGTTATTTAAGGAAAGATCTTGACGTTTTGATTCTAATTTCGAAAGTGAGATTTGTGAGTTTTTGTTATTTTGGGAAATTGATTTTGAGAGAGAATATGGATCTAGAAAAATCGATGGACTCAGGGTTTCTTGCATTTCAAGTTGGAGAGAGAGAGAGATGAGAGCTTTGCTTCGCTTCAAAACGCGTTAAAAAGTGATAACCATCTCCCTGATTCACATTTCTCATTCGTGTTTTAGTTATAGGAATATCTCTCTTTCTAAACAACTATTTCTTCAAAAAAAAAAAAAAAAAATTTATATGCATACACATATATATATATATATAAATTGTGCTATTTTTTTTTTTTTTTTTTTGCGAATTAATCAAGGATCGGATTATATACGTATCTCTCTTCCTCTACGGTCGCTTTACTTCTTTTCTCTCTCACTCTGTCTCTCTCGATTCACCATTTGATTCTGTATATCGTTTGACTTGCAATGTCTGCTTCGGTATTCGAAGTTCTTATTAATGGCGACCTGACCTGCTTTTCTAAAATCGGTAAACGAAACTTACGCTGAATGTCACATTTATGTATGTAGATATTATATCTTAATGATCCGTCACTGTTTCAGCATAATGGCTTCCAATTATATAAACTATAATAGGGTCACACACTCTCACACACTCTCTGTGTGTGTCAGTTTGTTTGTTTTTTGGACTGTTTTTTTTTTTTACAAATTATTTTAGGTAGTTTTTTTTTTTTTTTTTTCCATTTGTTGAAGTAGTTTTTTTTTTTTTTTTATTAATTGTACATTTTAATACCCTTAATATTTTTTGTTTAAGAAGATAAAGTGTAATAATTTAACTGTAATTATAAAGAATTTAAAATATCATGTTGGTACCCCTTCCTCTCCCTTTGTAATAGTATAGATATAGATTAAAACCATATATCTCTTTCAGTTTCTCTCTCCTAGTTTCTCTCTCGTACCGTTGGAATAGCAAACAATGGATTTTGTGGTTCATAACTAAACCAATTTTACAAATTTAGGTATCTCATATATGCTCTGTGTGTTAACTTTTTTAAAATTAGGTCTTAGTCATATCAACGTTATAGTTGGTTCTTTTAAGAACTAGACTAGATGAAAAAAAAGAGAGACCTGATTCAATTTTGGACTTTTTCAAACAGACTCTAGATCTGATATGATTTCTTGACACTATTACATGATAATTGCATCCAATTTTATAAATTAAGAGTAATGTTTTGGGGTGCTGTGGGATTCACTTGAATTACTGTAATATACAGTTTTACAGTGTAACCCAATAGAGAGATAAAATATTTGGGTAAAGTGTTTGTGCCCCCAATAAATTAAAACACCCCTCTCTCTCTCTTTCTCAATTTCTCTCTCTAATTGGTTTCTCCCTCTCAAGGCTGTTTAACCCATTATACAAATTCAAGTGTTTGGTGAGTAAGAATTTCTTTAATAACAGCCCGTGCTTGTCTAATACATTTTTTAAAACTTGAGTTTTCACAAAAACCAAATAAATATAGATAGACCTGATCCAGTTTTAAACATTTTCAAATCTACCCTAGATCTGACTGTAATTTCTTTTTGTAACTTTTGTGTACAGTACTTGAGAGAAGAAAAAAATGTCATCCTCAAACTCACCATGCGCAGCTTGCAAGTTTCTCCGTCGAAAATGCACACAGGAGTGCGTGTTCGCGCCCTATTTCCCGCCTGACCAGCCCCAGAAATTCTCGAACGTCCACAAGGTGTTCGGTGCCAGCAACGTATCGAAATTATTAAACGATCTCAATCCGTCCCAGCGAGAGGACGCCGTGAATTCCCTAGCGTATGAGGCCGAGTTCCGACTCCGCGACCCGGTCTACGGCTGCGTTGGCTTCATCTCAATCCTCCAACACAAGCTCAAACAAGTCCAACAAGATCTCTACAACGCCAAAAAAGAATTGGCTACTTATGTCGGACCATCGGCCATGTTGCCCATTTTTCAAACCCATCCCGGGTTTGTTCAATTGCAGCAGCAACACAACAACAGCCAGTCATACCAGATTTTGGGCGTTCAAGGTGGACCTTCACATGGTAATAATAACACACAATTGATCAACCGTGAGACTCAGCAAATGGTTGAGGCTCAGCAACTGGCGGCCGTAGTCGCGGCCAGAGAGCAACAAGAGATGATGATGAGGAGTTATGAGCAACAGCAAAACCACCACCACCATCATCATCATCAGCAGCAGCAGCAGCAGCAGCAACATGAGATTGTGAGGTTCAATGGTGGGTTTGATGATCATCAGGCCGGACCGGTGGCGGCCGCGACTGGGTTCAATGGTGGTCCTATGTCTCCGGCCTTGGCTCTGGGTTCGTTTGACAATTCTTATCAGATTCAACAACAGCCACATGATGAGGACACGGGTCATCAGCTTCAGCTACAACCACAGCTTTTGCTTCAGCAGCAACAACAGGAGCAGCCGGCAACGCAACAGAACCAGAGGTCCAGCAGCGTGGAGGGTAGAACTGTCTTTTCAGGGTCTCATGCCTCTTAACTTATTTTCAGCATACAAAAAAAAAAAAAATTTATTCCAAGGTAAATCTCTCACACTCCCTCCTTTTATCTACTTATAAAAAAAAAAAATATTGAATACTAACGGTTATTTTGATTGTATGGTATCTCAAGCTAATTAAATTTCATTTTACGAGTAGTTTGTCTGTACTAAATATATGAAAAACATGACCACATGTATTAGCTAGTACGGTGATACAAGCAAAAAATTATCTCTGTTTGACTGTCATCATCTTTTGATTATTCCGTAGATATCTTGTTAGACCTATTAGTAGTGAAAAATTTTAGTGGCACCGCCGATAATTTTTGAAGAATAATTCTATGCTTTTTAAATTTATTTTTTAAATGTTTTAAAATTGTACCACATGTTGTGACAGTATTGTTCGATGGTACCACATTTCTCTACATGTAATGTACTCCTAATACACAACTTACAAAACATGTGCAAAATTAATACTAGGTCGACGTAGCCATCACTATTTTCTCCTACTTCTTACTCTCTTTGTTTGTATATGGAATATTGTGTTCGTACATATTAGGGTTTTATTGGGATATTTGATTGTTGCATTTATGTGTAAATTGGACTTGAATTTTCTTCTCATATGAAGGGAGAGATATTCTCTTTGTTTGGCAGTGGAAGCCAAAATTAGTCATTAATGCATTGTGCAGAAGGGGTAGTTAAGGGAATTATTGTCTTTTCAACTGGCTAGAGAGATGTCTCATTCAGTAATCATAACCGGTGTCTGTAGTTTTTTAGCCCTGAATTTATTAACATATTTGATTGCACTTTGTTTTTTCAAATCTGAAATGAAACTGAGTTGACATATCATTTCCATTTTCTTACAAACATAAATGAGTATCTTCCCCTTCTGCTGTGCCTAAATAATGAAAGTGCAATTAATTTTTTTCATCATCAAAGTATATATTCTCTCTGTCTCATATTAAGAGTCTTTGATGTCATTTTTTGATGTTCCATTTTAAGAGTCATCTTTGAAAGTCAAAGTACTTTAATACACACTTTCTGAATTTGCCCTTTATTATATCCAACTATTCCCTCTCCTTTTTTGATGTGACACTATGATTTTGAATTTTAAAATGGGCAATATTGGAAAGTTAAAAATCTCACCAAAATCAAGATTGTCCCCTTAATAAGTTGGAATTCCCAAAAAAAACTCTTAATATGGGACGGAGGGAGTAGAAGTTAGGTCTAGTTTTATTTGACAGTTGCTACTTCTGCATTGTTCTTTGTGTGTAGTTTCTTTAGTTCTCCATTAATTATTATGTTTAGTCCATGAAGGGTATGCAATTTAGTAGCCTAGTTGAACTCATGTATGTTTAGTTTAGCTTATTTATTAAACGACTATGAAATTTAAACCTGTATGTGAATTATATCGGTTCAATAACTTTTTATTCAGGGTTAACCTTGGACTTGTATAACATGTAGAGGACATGTATCCTTTAAAACTACATAGTTTTATGACAATATATATATATATATATATACGGAGAGGATCTTAAGTGAACTAGCTAGGTCGAGTTAACTTACCCAGTGAACTGACTTTTAAGCCTAAAAGAACTCGCGGGTCAGTGGAGCGTGCAGGTCAGCAGAGCAGTCCACAATTCTTTTTAGACTTAAAAGTCAGTTCATTAGGTAAGTTTATTCGACCCAATTCACTTAAGATCCTGACCGTATATATATATATATATAAGTCATTTGATATGCCTTTGACAAATTTGTTTACTAGCTTCTTCACTAGCTTTTATTTAAACATGTTCACGAGTCTCGGAGATAATTTGATCTCTCTCTCCTACTTTTAAGTACAACAATCCCCAATTTATACAACTGGTTTGCCTCAAATGACGGAAAATAAAAAGTGCTCCAATCCCACGAAACAAAAAGGTTGTTCAATAGAAAACTCTGACTTAGCTAACGTTGGGACGTCCAATGCATGTCTGGTCTCTGGGACTGGGCGATGAAAACTACTTTATTCAGTTGACTTCTCAATTTTAGCCTTAGCTATTTTTTTCATTTTGATTAATGATTTTTGGATTTTGTTAACACGTGTCCTTAGGACATATGTTAAGGTTTTAAAAGTAAAAATAAACAAGGGGTACAGTATGGATTTCAGTATTCGGTGTGGGGTTCAATGTTTGTTACCCTTATTTATTTCCATATTTATAACCTTAACATATGCCCTAAGAGCACATATTAACAAAACCCATGATTTTTTTTTGTGGTACTAGTCATTTCAACTAATAATATGTATAAAACTTGGTGCACCGTGCATAATTTGTGCACAACTTTAAAAAAATGTATTTATTTCTCTCATGTAATGTCAGTGAATCATATAATGACATAGGAGAGAGAGAGATATGCACATTTATTTTAAAGAGGGTAATACTTGGGGCACAACCAAAGCCACAACCTTTTTTGCACAACCTCCATTTTGTGTCTATCTCTCTCCTAGTGGGCACTGTGGGGTCACTGGCACTGTGGGACCCATCAAGAGAGAGATAGACACAAAATGAAGGTTGTGCAAAAAAGGTTGTGGCTTTGGTTGTGCCCCAAGTATTACTCTTTTAAAGAAGTGCAAAAAAAAGTTATGTAGAGAATATTGTGTCAAATAATTTATGGTATGGAAATGTTTCCATGTTCATGGTATTTGTGGTACTATATCTGTCTATTTTTCGTACCTCATTTTCTATTTGCTCTTTGGCGAAAACCATTTTCGTGCATTATTGTTTAGCGGAGTTTCACTTTAGGCCCTGCATTTTTAAGTGTGTTACTTTTGTCCCTCGAGTTTAAAAAATGTGTCAATTTAGGACCCTAAAACTATATAGGGTATTGAAATGTATTTTTACCCTTGTTCTTACACTACTTACAAAGTTTTTATGTACATATTTGTGGGAGCTAGCAACCGTTTTTATATGTTTAAAATATTTTCTAATTAGTTTTTTTTGTGTGTGATTTCTTGCGTACAGCCCATTTCTGCTCCGCACATGCGTACAAAGACAATGGAGAGAGAGAGAGAGAGAGAGAGAGAGAGAGAGAGAGAGATGTTCACAATTCGTAACAAATTTTTTTTTTTTTAATTTTTGTTTTGGGATTCGAAGAAGACTATCTGCTTCGGAGGTAGTATATTTTAGATTTAAGAGTTGCTTTGATTTCAACTAAAGTGTTCTCTTTAGTTTTACATTGAAGTGAGCTTACTTCTTGATGCCGACATCATAAATTTTTTTATTACTATTTTAACTTTACTCTTTTTTACTAGTTAGATTTATTTTACTTGAAAATGACTCTCTATATTATATTTCCAAATCTCATTTGAGTTTTTTTTCCTGGCAGAAATCTTGACACAAAATATAATAAGGTAAGGTTAGTAAATAATTAAAATGCAGACTATTGTTGGAGTTGAGGTTAATTAATGGATTGCTAAGGTAGTTTTTAGCACAACTAGCTTAAAACAGTACCACTTATCTCGAAATGAGTCAGTTTAAAAGGCAGGGGAAGGTGGTGGTGATTTCACACTCCATAGATAAATTAATGCACTCGATGAAATACATTGACTGCATGGTATGTCAGTAATACCATAAAGTATACTAGTTTAATTTTGGAGTGAGAATAATAATTCCCTCATTTTAATGAAAGCTAGTAAAATATTAGTCAACATATATTTATCTTAAAAACAATTTCACTTGTTTTTCCTTTAAATTTGAGGAAACATATATGATTTAGTAAGATTGTGGTACTGCAGTACTGTCCAGTGTCCACAGATACAATTAGAATCGGCTATCTATTTGGGTGTTCTTTATATTTTATTTGAATGTATTTTGAAGTTTTCTTATGGTTGACCATGGGTCTCTTAAACTTCCTCAGAATCAAGTAGAGATCGAACATCTTTGGCCTTATTAGGACATCCTCTATTATTGATGAATGTTTGGGAATTAAACAACAAGAAACTTTCGGTCCTTTTTTTAGGGGTATTATGAGCATGTTTTAAGATTCTATTTGTCCATCGTAATACTTGTACACAGAACATCAATCACACTTCAAAATAGTAAATATATATATATATATATATCAAAATCTTTTTCATTTGTATTACAAGTCTTCACGAAAAATTTTCCAAAAATAAGAAAACTAAAATAATCTCCAACGTCAAAATTCAAAAATTAATGAATATTTTGATAAATGTGTGAAAAATAAAGCACTATGTTACGTAAAATATCATGCAAAATAACTCATTTAACATGTCTTCTACATACTTTTTCACTTATCCAAACTTTTTGACTCAAACCCTAAAAAAAAAAAAAAAAAAACAAAACAAAACAAAACAAAAACAAAAACAAAAAAACAAAAAGCACAACTTTTTGACTCAAAATAAATTTGAGTACACAAGGTTTATACAGTCAGGCTATAGAGAGGGCGTCCTCTCTTTAATAAAGAAAGGATTTCTATTTTGACCGTCAGATCGTGTTTTCATTAAGGACAATTTTCTCACTTCATAGTTTTTAAATACGATCTGACGGTCAAAACAGAAGCCCTCTCTTTATTAAAGAAATGGCGCTCTCTCTATAGAATTTTCGAGATATATATATATATATATATATATCGATTGGCTCTTAAGGACGTATGTTTCTGAACTTTATTTTGTAGCGACGAATATAGGTGAACAACACCGTCGCTAAAAGGTGTTGTTCACCTTTAGCGATAAATTTTTAATCGCTAAAAGCGATGTCCGTAAATGGAGGTCCGTACCAGAGATTCTCTGTATGTTATATATAAGCATTTATATCAAATGATGTACAACCGATATTTGATTTAAACACATTCCTATAATTAAAACACCTACATGAAGGATGTGATGATTCTTAAATTCCATGTACTGTTCACTCTTCAAGTTCAAGTTAATAGGCACTCACAGATAACAGTATTATATACTTCCTCCGTCCTATTTTATGTGTCCATCTTGGGAAATTCAACTATTTAAGGGGACAAAAAGAATCTACCCCCACTTTCCACAATTGTCCATAAATATTACACTTTCTTTTTTTGTTTTGTTTTGGTGTTGATTGCAAAGAATAGTAGTTTAAACTAAGTAAAATTTGCATACTAATTTAAGAAAGTGGACAATAATTTTGGGACATCCCAAAAAGGAAATATGGACAAATAAAATGGGACAGAGGGAGTATATATATATATATATATAAAAGACCATTGTGTTAATTGAGAATTAATAAGAATAAAACAAAGTTAAAGGACATAAAAAGATCATTGATTTTTTAGAAAACTTATTAAAAATAATTAAAATAAATTATTAAAAGTTTAGATTTTTTGGGCTAATATTAATACTAAAGCAAAAAATGTCGCTAAAACTTATAGCGACAGTTATTTTTTGTCGCCAAAATTTTTAGCGACATTTTTTTGCTTTAACATTAGCACTTTCTGCTTTTGCATTATGGCACCTCTTTAAATGCTTGGTAAGATCTGAAATTTGGAACCTTCTCACTTAGTTGAGATGACTAGGATTCATACTCTCAATTGGGTGGTTGTGGGTTCAAATCCTATGGGTCGCACTAAGGAGTTTATCGTTTATATGGACTTTGGCTCCCCCAGTACCGTCTCTCATGTTGTGTGTTACTAACTACTGACTCAAAAGAATTTATATTTCTCCTACTAACCCCAATTATAGGGCCTGTGAATCTGTGACACAATTTTTGAAAAAAAAAAACTGAAAATTGGTGGGAATTCCAATCAATCAGGGTAGCTAGTCGTGGTCAAGCTCATAGATTTGATGGATTGGGAATCTAACAAATTGATATGAAATTATGAATGGTTGACCATAATAATACTAACCTAGATTCTGTTAAAATGGCCTCAACAACCATTTGAAAACTGAAATGTCTTAACAACCATTGGGACGACGACTATGGCCACCTGCACGTGACCTTAGCCACGTGGCGAATTGGTAGGGCCAGGGCAGATCATAATTCATAAGTGGAACCCGGGAGCAACGGCCTTTGAAATTTTTTTAAAAATTATGATTTAACTTGTAAAAATTATACTCCCACCGTCCCCTTTTTTTTAGATCATCTTTGGAAATTCAAGGGCAAAAAAAATTTACGCTTACTTTTCACAATTGTCCCTAATTATTACAATAACTTTTTTAGGTTTGTCTTAGTGTAGATTTCAAGGAAGGGCAGTTTTGGAAAGTATGTAAAAATTGCATACCATTTTAGAAAAGTAGACACTAATTTTGGGACATTCCAAAATGGAATATAGGACTCAAAAAAAGGGGACGGAGGGAGTAAATATTATACATATTGGCCTTTGCAAAATTTTAAAAAATACAAATTATGTATATGTAATTACACAAATTTAAAATTAATTTATATATTATCTCCACTAAATTAATATTTTTCTTATACTTATGCAACACTAATTGTAATCAAAAACATCATCAGTTCAGAAAGAGAAGTTGAAATAAATATATACTAAGAGTAATACTTGGGGCACAACCAAACACACAACTTTTAAGACACAACCTAATTAATGTGTCTATCTCTCTCCTGTGTCATTGTGGGGTCCAGTGACATCACAGGAGAGAGATAGACACATTAATTGAGTTGTGTCCCAAAAGTTGTGTGTTTGGTAGTGCCCCAAGTATTACTCATATACTAATTGTAATCAATCACATTTTAAATATTTGACTAAACACATTTTCTTTTTAACTCTAAGTTTAGCCCAACCCAAATTGTTTTAACATCAATAAAACCTTCACAAATTAAAATCAAGGATCATCACTTATACAATATAGGAATTGCTAGCCGAGTAAACACCCCCCCCCCCCCCCCCCCCCCCCCCGCCCCCCCCCCCCCCAAAAAAAAAAAATAATAATAAAGCCTATTTTTTTATGGATCCAAGCCAATCAACTTGGCTCCCAAATGCACATTCTTCGGTCCGCCACGGCGCTCTCTCTCTCTCTCTCTCTCTCTCTCTCTCTCACACACACACACATGCACATTAGTCATAGCACCAATGGGTGGTTGCCAACACCACACATTTTTTTTAAATGAAAAAAATAATAAAGGGTAGAATGGTTGCCAAGGATCTCTCCCCCAAAGTATGTAAATTATAAGGGTCTTGCTAGGGGCACTAACAATTTTCACTAACACTTACTAACACACTCTATCTCTCTCCTAGTGGTTCTGCGGGGTCCACTGCGGACCCCACAGTGCCACTAAGAGAGAGATAGAGTCTGTTAGTAAGTGTTAGTGAAAATTGTTAGTGCCCCAAATATTACTCAAATTATAAATTGTTCGTGTCCATTGACAATATCCCAAAAAATATGTCTGTTTAGATCAAAATAGATCATATTTTTAATATTTAGATACATAATTAATTTAGAGAGAGATGTATAGAGAGGGTGGAGGAAAATGTAAAGGGTATAAAAAGTAGGAATATTTATAAATATTCTTTCAAAATTTAAATTTAAGAAATAGAGAACACTAAAAAGTGAAAATAATTTTGGACCCTTAAATGATGGCACACGTCAAAGTAAAAGGGTCCTAATCCATATCATTATTCCTCCTATATATTATAAGAATATATTTTTGCTCACCCCAAAATTGCTCATCCTCCTCTCTTATTAGTTAATACAGTAGGGTCTAGTATTAAATGAGAATTAATTAATAAAACTCCATTACATTAACCAATAAAAGAAGTTAATAAATAAAAAATAAATACTTTTAGAGTAAGCAAAACTACAATCGTTCCAAATATAAAGATATCAAAGGCGGAGGGACCTGAATGGCATGAAACACTTTGGGTGACAAGGTTATTTGCCTCTCAATGCTGACAAAAAGGAAGAATATCTTGTTTCCCTAAAGGAAGTAATTTATTATTAGCACAGCATACTCTATGCAATGTCAAGTCAATGGAGATAATAAAAAAAAAAAAAAGGAAAACCCATTCCTACCCCTCTCAGCCTCTCTTGAGTAATTACGGTTCCATAAATGTAGTTGTGAACTATCATAGCCAATTGACTAATTTATTTCCAAATATTCCTTACAGTCTACTTATTATTGTTTGGTTACTACTAAGAATGGTATCTAGAATCTTCATTAACATTTGGTTCAACACATTAATGCAAAAATAAAATAATTCGTGTACATGATTTTTTTTCTTAAGGATATTCAATTTGACGGGAATGAAAATACCACCATAATTACATAATTGAGATAGTGTTTTTCATATCTCATGAGTACGAATTGTATGGCCAACTATGTATTTTCACCAACTCAGATATGTTTAAGTGGTAAAGAATTTGACATTTAAGTCTTCTTCAAAGTACCGGAAAAAAAAAAAATTACGTATTTCCAAAAATAGTTCCCCAAACATGATAATAGATTTAAATAGGAATGGGTATGGGGTATGGGATATGGATTCCTATCCTTGATTACGTGCCATCACCTATGAGGGTGGTCCATATATTTGACCTTATCGTGTAAGGTAGGTCAATGTAAGATTCTAATATGTGTCATCAAACAAATCCTTAACCTCTGCAATGCCGGCCTTGAGTTTTAGGGGGTTTAAAGTGAACTTTTAAAATAGAGCCCGAGACTATACGGGCGTTCTGCCCCCAACAATTTTTTTTGAAGTCTACGTATACATAATTATGCATATATATTGGTTTTCAATGCCACATTGCAAAATGTTCTAACAACTTGCAGCATAATTAAATACTTATTTGAACAACCAATAACTTGAAACCTATAAATTGAAATCAACTTACAACTGGAGGGTTTGTTTGGGCTAAAACAAAAAGGAATTGGGGGAATTGAGAAAAACCTAATTTTCTTACATTTTTTCGGTACATTGATTTTTTTTATTTTTTATTTTTAAAGTGTATCACATTATGAGTTGATCAATTAGTCTTTTTTTTAATAGTAAAATAATTTATAGTCCTATTCTCTCTAGCAAAAAAGTATACTCCGTAGTCTTATTCTAGAAGGTTTGTTTGGGCTTAGTTTGTATTTTTATATGTGAGTTTGGGTCATTTTAGTTTGGGTTGGGGCATTTATTTAGCTAGGTTATAATAAGTTTTTTATAAGAGCTCAATATAGAAATGCAAAGTTAGTGTCAAAAATAGGACCCATAAATTAGCTAAATATCTAGGGGCCCAAAACAACCGCTTTGCCGACTTTCTCTCATGGCCGACCCTGATCCTCTGCCATGTAAAATCAATTAACTAGTTGAATCTTTAAACACAAGAAAATATATATATATATATATATACAGTCCAGATCTTAAGCGGACCATAAAAAACGGACCTAAAAGACGGACTGTGTATTTTGTGAGAATTTCTCACAAAAAAAATGAGAAATTCTCACATTTTCAAAAAAGTGAGAAATTTGAAAATGTGAGAAATTCTCACTTTTTTGTGAGAAATTCTCACCTTTTACATAATCCGTCTCATCAGATTAATGATTCGATCTCTGATTTCTTCCCCCAACTCTTACTAATACACTAAACGACTAACTACAAATTATATGAAAATTAAACCAAAACCAAAATATTGGTAAAGAAGTAACTCGTGTTTAATTTTGGCCACAACTCCCTGATCAGTGAAACATAATAAAATCAGATCATCATGTTACCAAATTTCACAAACCTCATTATGTGAAATTTTATGTTGATGGGCATATTACTAAATTAAAAATAAAATAAATAAGATTACTCTAAGACAAAAAAAAAAAAAAAAAAAAAAAAAAAATCTATCTTACAGGACTTTTGACGAAAATTTCCTTACTAAAAATGAGATAAACAATAAACGGTCCATTGACCAATGAGAGTAGATTAGCTCACTCAGACTCAATGGATGAGCAAGTGAAACCACCACTTTTCACAGGTAAAATAGGGATATGGGCCTCCTCAAAAATAAAAATAAAAAATAGGGATGTGGGCCCCTCAGAAATAGTGCAAGGAAAAGGCTTAATTAGTAGAGGGTAGACAGTTCTAATTTTTTTTTTTCCTCAAAATAAAACTGAGGAAAAAGAATCACAAAAATAAATTGAGTGTCCCTTTTTGTATTACTGCGATGGTTCACACACACCTCTAACGCTCACTCACGTTTGAGTGCAAGTTTGTGTTTAATTTTCACCGTGAACCACTGTGTTTCTCACTTGCCAATATTCACCCTTTTCCAACTTATAACTAAAAATCATATTCCAGGATTGACAGGAAGATAGAGTACCCCTATTTTTTCAAAATTTCATTTTGAACCCTCTATTATCAATTGTATCACTTCAAGCCCTCAATTTTAATCAACTTTGAGGACAATTTTTAACATACAGGAGTAGGACTATTGAATAAAAAATCAAGGATTTTAAAATACAATTGATAATACAAGGTGAAAAATAAAATTTTCAAACAAATAAAGAGTACTAAAATATATTTTAACCAAGGAAGATGATATTCATAACCACCACGTTTTCAAGTACATGATCTACAATTTTAGAGATTAGAGATTCATGGCTTTTGTTTATGTACACAGTACAGGTCGCACACTGGTGTATTTCTTAGCTCTCCAGGACGTGAGGATTCAAGTCACGGAGGACAGGCGGGAGGATTTATCCTCGTATTAGGGATTTGTTCTCGTATTCCGAAAAAAAAAAAGTAGATCATTTATGACTGTAAGCACCTTAAGTGAGCCTACAACTACTGGGCTTGTTCGTAGCGGGTTTTTTTTTTTTTTTTTAAGATGCAACGACTCTGTTAACAAAGAGATACTTATCTAAGTACTATTATAAACATGTTAATATTAGAGATTCTTTTGCAAATACAACTAATAACACTTCTTACCCACTTAAAAAGAAAAAAGTCTAGCAGGAAAGAACACCCAAGGAAAACCACTTTTATTAATGTTTAGTTTGACCCCACGAGGCTTTTTAAAAGGAGCTTATAAAATTTATTACTAAGTTATTTGATAATTTTATACAAGTAACACACTACTCTTCAAAAAGACATCATAAAACCAAAAGGCAACATTGAGCTTTTAAAAACTCCATTCTAGAGTTTTTAAAAGCCCCCCCCCCCCCCCCCCCCCCCCCCCCAAAAAAAAGCCCTAAATTCAATTTTTGGCAAGACTCGTAGTTACCAAATGAATTAACATGAATTAATTGTGCTTTAAAAAAGGAGAAGCACCAAATGGGGGCCAAACTAAGCCTAACTACTATCAATAATAATTCAACTAATTGTCAAGTGTTGGTCATTAACAAGATGGGATAATAAATAAACAATGTGGAGCTCTTAAAGTCTGGACTTGGGAAAGCTTTTATAATTAATCAGCACGACAACAACGAAGCAACATGCACTTCAAAAATATCACTTTTACATGAAAACTTGCCAGTGAAATTGTCTTATTGGATGCAGAGAGTTGAGTCCAAGTGAAAACAATGCATCAAGAAGATAGTTCTCCATCAACATCTCAGGCTACTTCCACCATTAGTCTTTAATCTTTATATATCTCTCTTCTTAGCCCAGTGACCGAGTAAAACAAAAATTTCTACTTCCACGGGAATAACTAGTAAATCATGCGAAATTCAAAGATAAAAATGTACCATCTGAAAAATCTCAAACCTGTCCAAGCATGTCTTTTGTTTCAATTTTTTCACAACCATAGAGGCTAACAATTTGAAGGTATTGTTTTAAGTACACCATACGACGGAGATTTGATTTTTTTTTTTTTTTTAAATGACACCAGCTGAACGTGGTGGTACATTATACAAATGCATGACCAGAACCAAGTAACATGCTCAAGCAGAGACTATATAGCAAAAATTCATCTCTAAAGCACACCATAGGTCCATAACTAATTTAAATTTCATAATATCTTATTCAGCTATCCAGATATAAACTTAGGCAGTCATTACTAATACGATACTACATTAGTACAAAAGTTATACTCAAGAGAGTAGGGAAAAAGCAAAAAATGAACGTCTTATCATTGGCATTAAAAAGGGTTCATCTAATTACAGTTTTTCCAGATCCATTTACTTGCATCAGAAATGGAGACTAGTGATACTTGGAACAAAGGCACTGTTACGAAAGTATGCTACAACGTGCTTAATTTGTTAAAGACACATTTTTTTCAGTCAGAATAGTTTATTTCGGGAATATTTATAGCATCTTTTAAAAGGGCACCGCTTGACTACAAATGAAGCCGAAACCTTGCTAAAAACTTTTTAAGGAAAAAAATTCAACTGAAATTTTTAATTTTTTGAGTAAGGGATAATTTTCAATAATATAATTTCAGTAGCTTTAAATTTTCAGCACTAAAAAATTCATTACTTCATTTTCAGTTTATCGATCTGGGCCTACATGTAACAAAGAAAAAGATTAATTAAAAAAAATCCTTCTGGCTGAACTCCTTGTCCCTCTAAAGATGCTATGGTACGCCCTTTTCCTTCTTCTCATACACAAGTTATAGAATGGTCTTACAGAGAAACTCAAGTTTTACCTTCATTCTGAAATGTACTTAAGCGTGACTTTCTTAAAAAAGCTGTTCATATTCGTTGTTTAAAAAATAAAAATCAAGTTCACTTGCATACTTTTGAATGGCCACAGTGGAGAATCTTCTAATGCAGATCTAGAATAGTTTTCTCTAGTTGCCTCTGCATTACTTTTCAAGTGCGTGCATAACAGCACATGAGCAATTTTAATTCATATTAGTATTCACATGAATCACATCTTTCAGAAAACTGAAGACGGAAAAAGCAATTTAAAAGTCAGCTTTTGGAGAGAGAGATTCTCATGTGAAATGATTGAAACAACAATTTACTCTTTTTTTTTGCTTTTTCGTTAAAAGTTTCCCTACTTGCCCTTTAGTTGGACTCTGGTAAGAAATAACATGAACAGAGGACAACATTGAGAGAGAGAGATGAAGCACTTTCAGGCTTCTAAACTAACCTCACATGCAAAATTCCCAGTTCTCTTGGGCTTTAACAAATGTCAAAAAGTCCGAGCAACTCACTGCTCTGACTTTATGAAATGAACGGTCAGGAGTTTCGAAACCGTGAATCCGTTGAAGGTGTCAACATCAAAGAGTTCTTTCAGCTTCTCATCACATATTATCATCCTCTTATCTGATGGATCCTTCAAGAACAATGGAAGAACCATATTAGAGACTACTCCTTGACATGTTCACTCGCGACATACCAACAAAATATACTAAAGCCAAACCACAAAACAAAAAATCTTTGCATACAATTTAATCTAGCAAAACCAAAATGCTACTACTATCGCATCAAACCCTGAAGCAGATACACCATATGAGCACAAACTTGTTGAATTTCAGCTCAAGACTTAATGAAATATTAATGTATTAGAATTAACTCTAAAGTTGCCATCAATCTCTGTAAAGACGTTTACTTTTACGACACAAAAACGGATACTGTAATGTGCATCACTAGTTGGAGTTGGTAATAATAATATCGCTGAGCTCTTTCCAAACAGGGTTAGAGTTGTTCCTAGACACTTCCTCTTCTCTTGGTAGCAACACCGATCAAGAGTAGGTCGAAAAAGCAGGTTTCTCCTTACACAGTTTCTTCTCTTGTGGTAACAGTTAGCACCTCATGAAAAACGCCCAAGGCTCAAGGTTTCTGAATGGCAGTGACACATCTAAGAAGTGGACCGGGAAATAAAAGCGGATTGGTGTAAAACAACGCCTAGTGATGTAACAATGGAATCAAAATTACTGAGACATGTGAGAGGATGCCGGAGTAATCCCACCTAAACATCTCATGCAGGATTAAGTCCATAAAAGATGTACTCACCAAGTTTGGTAGAGGATTGAGCTCTTGCCAAATTTCAAGTGATCGTAAGTCTTTGCTAAACACATAAATGCATAAGGAGTTGAAATAAATGTGGTTGGCTCATAAGTGAGGAGAGACTATTAACATTGCATGTGAGGTTAGTACTTAGTCCTGTGTTGGAAAACTAATGTGCGACGAGATGATTGATATGCATGGTTGCACCCAAAAATTAGCGGCTTAAAGCATTTGGGTTCCGCAATATATATAGCACAACTTTTCTTTTTAATTAACTACCCATCTCCCAAACAAGTGGTACCTGGAGGTTGTTTTGTTTTATGTATTCCCACATTCTCTTCACTACATCAGCCCTCGACAGTGCATTTTCTCCTGTACCAAGGAACTTCACTAGAGCATCCGAAAGTGGAAGTGGAGCCAGAAAACCAGAAGTCCCTCCCTTCTGCCGTTTTTTCTTTCTTTTTGGCTCATCCGGATCTACATGTCAAAAATTAAGGGAATTTATTGCCTTGCAGATATATAAACATATACTGATATTTGGCAGCAAGTGGTCAAAGTATGTGAAGTATACATGAATAAAGGACGAGTTTAGCTGTAATAACTCTCACTATACTAGCAGACAAGCATTAGAGGATGTATAACATAGCAATTAACTCAATGACTAAGCAAACCAATATCATCCATGAACTTGAGTCATTGATCTCACCTTCTGTCTCGTCCTTCCGCTTCTTCTCCTTTTGTGTAGACTTAACTAGGGCTGCTAAATTAGGGGAACACTGTTAGCTATATTTGAGGAACTCACATAAATATTTGAAAGAAGCAAGATAATTGGTAGCAAATAAAACAAAAGGATTAATTTTGAAAACCAAACGATATATGAAGGGACTAACTGAGCATAAATATCTAAATAGGCTTCAAGTAAACCATGTTAGTAAATATTAGCCCTTAAAGCGAGACAAGTCCTACAGTCAGTTGTGCAATACAAACTTCGAAAGGGAGGGGGGAATTTGTCACTTTTAGAGATAAACTGAAATTTAAAGAAAGTAACTTGTAAATCAAAATGAAAAAATGGCTAAGAATCTTCCTCCATATAAAGCATATAATCATTCAAACGGAGCAGTAATCTATTGTCAGGATAAGCAAAGTTTATAGGAAAAAATAATGTTAAATAGTGTCATAGGATCCACTGAACACAAAGTAAGGCAGACATTATGTTATTTGCAGTCGATGTTAATAAGAGTCACAAAAAATACTTATAAAAAAATAATAATAAATAAGAGTCAGAGAAAACACTGAAGAAAGTTTATCCCAAATAATACTTATACGCATAAGTAGATGAGCAAAATAAAATGGTAGAACTAGTACCACCATCCGAATGTAGTGGCCAGATATGCTTTGCTAGTGCCTTGTTCATTTGAAACATGTCTATGGAACCCACATCAAAGAGCGCTTGCAATGTGTCATCACATATTATGTTTCTCCTATTGCTTGGGTCTTGCAAATTTTTTTCCTTAATATAACTCCACAGTTGCTTGACAACCTAGAAAAATTGGCAACTAAATTACAGATCAAAGAACTCCTCAATCTACCAGATGAATTTGTATCTAAGCGAAAAGGAACACAAAACTTTTGGAACATACCTCAGTTCTAGCCAATTCAGGCACTCCAGTGAATTTTTGAAGTTGTGGAGAAAGACTACACAATTTACTAAACCCACCCCCTCTTTTCTTGACCTCTTTATTCTGCTTGTTAGAGCTGAATAACACAGAGTAGAAATATGTTTAACAGCATTACAAAGTGCAACTCGAACTCAGATTCTATGATCCAAAAGAGAAAGTATTCCAATGTAGCCATACATATGCTGATTCATAAACATTTCCATTTACTCAATAAATAGATGAATAGACAAGAGTTTGGGGAAGGGGAGAGGGATTATACTATTCATGCTGGCACCAAATATAAGAAAGAAAAAAGATAATCCCCCAACCCTACCCAGAAAGAAAGGACAGAAAAAGGGAAAGAAAAAAAAAACCATTATTCGATGAGAAATAAACAATTGATACATAAGATCCGAACGACAAACCTATGGATTAATGTCAAATGCACAGATTGATATATAAAGAATAGAATATGTATTTAACTCTCACTGTCTCTCTCTCCCGATAAGTGTGTGTGTGTGTACACTGGGAAGTTTAGCGAACTTTGCATAGCACATTTCGTTCACTAAGTGTGGGCATGGCCTAAAAGGTAGAGGGTACAACTATATCAAGTTCATTACTCAATGCAATCACCTAGCATGAATAAGTAAAAATTTTGTTTCAAAAGCATTAGTTGCGAATTGTGGAACCAAGCTACTTTATCTACAAAGATGGAAAGGACCTCTTATTTTGAGGGACTTGGCCAATTTACACTCTCATAGCAAACCAAGATAGAACTCTGCTGAAATACACATTCAAAGCACAATGATGGAGGTTTTCAACCATGAAAACATTGCTAGAAGCCTAGAATTAAGGTGGTGATTGCAATTTCTGCATTGGTGGTCTGAAGCACATTGTACTCATTTCCTTTCCACAGCAGAATCATTGCAATCTTTTCTTTTGTACACCAAATTCTACAAAATCCCTTGTATTTCAAAACCCCACCTATACAGATTTTTTTCATGTTAACCCTTCTACCTAATTGTAATATGAAGGCATATTCACTTGAGGATACTTCTCCATTTCTCTCTCCTACATTGAACATATCAGTGGCAGCTTATTCTACCTTCAAGACAATATATATTTGCGGTTTGTCTCTTAGAAGGGCGCCCTTCTTTTACCAAAAGAAGGGCTTATGTTTTCACGTGAGAAATGGGGCCCCCACCAATCACTTATACAGAGCAAAAGAGGACCAAGTGACGTGGGCCCCAAATGAGTTGTTTCATTTCTTGCAATATAGAGATTTGAGAGACTGAAAGTAAATAGAGAACAGAGAGAGGAGAAGGGCGACGGCGAGGAGAGAAAAAGGGGGCGGCAGCGACGGATCTTGTGGGGCCCCACTCCGGCGACTTCCCCAAGGTATTCTTCTCTCTTCTCTCAGTGTCTCTCACTCTCACACACAAAATCTAGGGCTGGGTTCAAAATTTTGGGAAAAGTCTCCATCAAATCTCTATATTATCATCACTCTCTCACTCTCACTCACAAATGGGGGAGATATTTTAATTTTTGTGGTTAAAAGAGACCACTTGCTCATCAGGGGCTTCAAAAGGAGAGATAGCTCCCAAAAATAGACCACCTGTTCATCAGGGGATTTAAATGAGACCACTTATTGTAATTTTTCAATAAAGGAGACCAATTGTTGATTGTCAATTTCAGTGAATGAGTATAGCTCCCAAAAATAGACCACTTGCTTGTTGTAATTTTTTTTTAAAAGAGACCACTTGTTGATTGTCAATTTCAGTGAATGAGTATAGCTCCCACTTACGATTGAATGATCATTTACTCTTTTCAAACATTAGAAAGAAAAGCTAGGAATCCAGTGCACATGCACTTAAGACAATTTAATTAATTTGTATAATGTATTGATCAAAATGACTTTGACAGAAAATGACTCAACCACATTGTTAAAACTGTTAAACCACCAATTAAAAACGAATATTCACGGGTTTGTTGTATTCAGTGAAATGGTATTGCATAGGTAATGGATCTGGGGTTTTTTTTTTTTTTGATTGTTAAAAGCTCAAATCTTCAGAAGATTTATTAGCACATCATTGTGAGATCACCCTACTTCAAGAAAAATGAATCAACTTGCAATTTTATACACGTTAAAGCAACTTCCCCAAATTTTTTAACCCAGCCCTAGATTTTGTATGCAAGAGTGAGAGACACTGAGAGAAGAGAGAAGAATACCTTGTGGAAGTCGCCGGAGTGGGGGAAGTTTCGCCAGAGTGGGGCCCCACAAGATCCGTCGCTGCCGCCCCCTTTTTCTCTCCTTCTCGCCGTCGCCCTTCTCCTCTCTCTGTTCTCTATTTACTTTCAGTCTCACAAATCTCTATATTGCAAGACTTGAAACAAGTCATTTGGGGCCCACTTCACTTGGTCCTCTTTTGCTCTGTATAAGTGAATGGTGGGGGCCCCATTTCTCACGTGAAAACATAAGCCCCTTCTTTTGGTAAAAGAAGGGCGCCCTTCTAAGAGAGAAACCGTATATATTTGACTCATTTATACAAAGTAATATTATGCAGTATCTCACATGCCCTCAAGGACTTGCAGCACCAACCTTATTTTTGCATCACTTGAGAAACTTTCTCCAAAGTCAAGACTCCGGAGAAATTCCACAACATAACACATTCTGTGTGCTCCAAACATAAAAGGGAAGATTTAACAAAATTTTGTTTGTAAAAAATTATCAAGTTATGACTTTGTCTTGCCCTAGGCGTAGCCTCTTCAAACTGGTTACTGGCCTCTCATAGGCGCACTTTTCTTGCACTTTATACAACAGCCCAAGGCGCAAACCACAGTGAAATTCGGCCTCAACTCAAAATTGCAAACTAATTTAACAAATTGGAAATTTAATTTAGTCCTAGCCTCAGGCTCATATTGAGACCCAAATCATCTTTGCTTGAAACATAATGAAAGAGACATTACAACTTCCAATTGTCATATGACAATCGGCAAAATGTTGTTGGCGGCTCCCTGATTCGAGTATATTTAGTTGATAACGTTTTTAAAGGTGTCATACTTTGCTTAGGCCCGCACTTTTCTTTGCACATGTGACCTAGCCTAGTTCCAACTGGTCCCAAGTGGCATTTTCGCCTTAGCGCACCTAGAATAACTATGATCCATTCTCCTACCAAGCAACCAAGAGAAGCATAGTGGAATGCTTGAACAAAATAAAGTCAAGCCTTGACGCATATACCCTAAATGGCTACAATTTCGTCCATAAGGCCACTTACAGGAATTTAGACGCCTAATTAGTTGCGACTTCTCACCAATTTCTCTCCAAGAGGACTGAATACAAAGACACTCATTTTCTAAAACTATTCTTTATCTACCTACACAAAATACACGAGAGTTTAAAACAATGGAACATTACAAGAGTGTATAGATACTCGTAGAAAGTCAACACAAACCCACTAAAAATCAAAATTAGAAAAAAGCCACAATTATAGCAATTCTGATTTGGACAATTAAGCCTTGAATATCATAGAGATACGAAAATCGAATTAGCATACTAGACTCATGGTAAGAGAATAAGGATAAAAGATAAGGCAGAAATAACTTTAATCACAAAGATTAGTTCTCTTCCATTCAATATATGGAAGACTAGGTTTGTGGCCGCACAATATTAATGAGAGAATGACAAAAACTTTGAGTGAATGGAGAGCATCAAGGTAGATATGACGAACTTTCTTCTACTTCCCTCAAAAGCCCCTTCCATGTTCTCAAAATTATGCAAAAGTTTTCAGCCAGAAGTTTAGAGAATTAAACTGATAACAATTCCCCCAAACCTAAAAACGAAATTGAGCTACTTATGAATCTACAAAGACTAACAGTTCGTTTGGTTTGCCACAAACAAGAATTTGTTTGTGGCAATTCTTGTGTTTGGTTGGACCTAAAACTAGAAATGAATTCTATCCAATTCTTGTTGTGGGGGGTTTAAAATCTGACCAAAAGTGATCCGAGTTGTCAAGAATTCATTGCAATTCCATTCTATTCTATTTCAAATTCAAACCAAACGGAGTGTAAAGGTTAAGATCCCACATCGCCCAGCTACGGGGCTGAGTGGTGGATAATAAACCCCAAGGCACCCTCCCCTTGCAAGTTGATTTTCAGGGGTGAGTTCTACTTCTACCTGCCTTGGGGGTCCTTACAAATGGTATCAGCGCTAACACCACGTACGTAGTATGGGCTGCATTTCCGCAGTCAGGTTGCGAGAGGGGCGACCTATGGAAGGGACGACCTTGGTAACCTCGTGTGGGCAAGAGTGGGCAGACATGGACGTCAGTTGCGGAGCGTGTGGATTGTTAGGATCCCACATCGCCCAATTATGGGGCTTGGAGCTGGGAGGTGGTTAATGACCCCCAAGGCACCCTCCCCTTGCAAGCCCGTTTTCAGGGGCGAGTTCTACCTTGGTGATCCTTACAGTAAATGGAGATTTTACAATCAAACTTATATACCATCACAGAGCATATTAAACATTACACCAAATGCAGGCGTACTACTTTTAACAAGTGTGCAAAGACTGCAAGGAAAAAAAAATACCTAATTGAGATTTACAGTTAAAAGACTTAATGAAATGTGCATATGAAACATTTGCACCACCAAATGCATGCATGTCACTCCCCCCTATAATTTCTAACTCAAAAATAATAGCAAAGAAAAAAGTAAAAATAAACCAAATCAAACCATAATTTGCACAAAATAATTCTCAGACTATCATGCACTTAATCTGTTGGAGTTTTTTAATAATATTTGTGAGTTGCAAAGGAAGGAAATTAAAAAGTAAAAGACTCACTTTGTCTTCCAATTATGCATGTATATAACTTTATCTAACATGTGTTAAATATGTGTAATATATAAGATATAACTTCCAATTGTTAATGGCATTGTAATGGCTTATAAAACCCCCTCTTTAATTCATATTTATAATGATGTTAAGTTGTCAGGATATTACAATGGACCTTTTGGCAATGGATATTTTCTTCTATATATTGGCTTATTATCCATAAGGTTTTGTAGGGACAGTTAATATCCTTCCATTGAGATTGTTCCAAAAACATAAAATCTCTTTATTACTTCAGTTTCCAAAATTTGAGAAGAAAAAAACTGTTTTTTTTGTTTTCCAAGAATAGAAAAAGTTTTTCTAGGTTTGTAATTACCGCGCAACAAATCCGAAGGGTGTCTAGTATACCAGTTTTTCTTGGTGCAAAGAAAAATTTGAGACAGAGGAGAATTTGGGTTGTTTTATCATGGGGACCGCGTGGCATGTACGAACTGCTTGCACACTTTGGGCAGAGTAGCGAAACGTCTTAAAAAGAGCGAGATCCGCAACTCAGCCCAAGATTTATCAAGAGACTACTGATCTGGTGATTTTGTTCCTATTCTATTTACAGTTCCAACAATTTTAAGACGTTTATTCTGCTATAAATTTTGGATCTAAATTTTGGATCAACCTCTTAAAAGTCCCCAGATCTCAACATGCTCTTTAAAATTTAAGAATTTTTATTTTAAGAGACTAAGGCAGAAATTTTCATTTTTCCTAATTACAAGGAAAATGGCTTACTTATATATTTTTGAAAAAGTTGTTGAACCCAAAATTTTAAAGTTGGTTATATTCTAAAATCTGGACAGGAATATCTAGATGTTTTAAACATTACACAGTTAAAAATTAGGATATCTTAATTGCTTCCTAATTCTATAGTTTACGGTAAACTTGTATTGGTTTTAGAAACTTGGACATACATTTGCAGTTGACTAAATTTTGGGCTTACAAATTCATTCACACATTCAAATTATTGCTAATTTTATTAGATGTAATTAACTACTTATCTTTGTAATGGTACAACATATACGCTTGTATGTGAGGCTTTTCTGACCGTTAGCTTAAGGTATGGTTTTAATTGTGCAACAATTTTTAGTTACCATGTGCCTCTTATTCATGATGTAATGGTTGGAATTTAATGATAGAAAAGAGCAATAAAAATAAATAAAATATTATTTATAGTACATGGGGCCGCTGGTGTGTGCAGTGTAGTGTGTCTATGTATTATGGTATTGTGAGATAACGTTGGGTGTGATTGGTCTCATGTGTGCTTATCTCCATGTTGACCCAATAGCTTTGACACGCGATATTTATTTATTCGAGATCCTATAGAGATGATTCAAATATTTGGGAACAAGCTTTCTTAAATTGTATATTTTGTTTTCCTAGCGTACCCCACTCTAAAAGCGAATGATATTACTCCTTTTGTGCATTGAAAATTTTTGGAAAATCCAATTTAATTTATTTTAAATTTGGATTATTTGGCTTATGATAGGATTTTTAATCCTAAGAGAATTATTAGTATAGCTATAGAAAATGCTTTCCGAGATATGCATTTTTTTAGCATGCTTGTCATATTTAGACTTAAAAATTTTATGTGATTTTTGAGTCTATTTGTGCTCATTAATTTTATGGTTCTTTAAAAAAATTAAAATAAAAAATACTTGAGAAATAGTGGGGGTTCCCAGCCTCCTATTTTCTGTATCATTTAGATATGTTGACTCTAGACTATATGATTGTGATCGTGACATTTTATTTGAACCACGAAGAGGGTTAGAGAGCTAATCACTCAAAAGACTTTGAAAGGTGATTTTGATACATTTTCTAGAGGAGATCCTAATTGTCTAAAGAATAATGTTACCTTTTCAAATGTTAATTTTTGAAAAGAAGTCAATCATGATAAGATGGAATTTATTATTTCTTACCATTTGAGAACACTTGTGGATTTATCATATGAAAATAACAAAACATTTGGTAGTAAATTGAGCTTTAGAAAGATTTTTTGTTGGTTCTACTAGATCTATGAAGCTACCTTAGTAGTTAAGGGTTTTTGGATACCTATTCTCCTATTATACATCTAGAACAATTTCATGTTACTGCTATTCATGTTTGATTATCTATCAAATGGATGTAAACACCTTTTCAATGAAGAATTAGAAGATGTAATTTATTTGGATAAACCTGAAGGGTTTATAAATCCGAATAAAAGAATGAAGTGTATATATTTATATACTCTTTATATGCCAAATAAAAGAATGAAGTTTATATATTTATATACTCTTTATATGGTTTGATAATCGCATCCAACCAATAGAATGAGAATTGGATCCACCTTTTTTTTTTCAATAATTTTTAAAACGAAGGTGACATTTGTTCTTGCAACAAATACAATTTTGGAATAGTTAGTATGGTACGAAAATATTTTTTTATTGGTTCCATGCTAGAGATTTTAAAAAGGACCAAAATTTCTTAGTCACTTACTTGCATTGTAATGGCTTATAAAACCCCCTATTTGATTCATATTTATAATGATGTTAAGTTGTCAGGATACTACAATGGACCTTTTGGCAATGGATATTTTCTTCTATATTATTGGCTTATTAGCCATAAGGTTTTGTAGAGACACTTAATACCCTTCCATTGAGATTGTTCCAAAAACAAAAAATCTCTTTATTACTTGGTGCGTTTCCAAAATTTGAGAAGAAAAAATCAGTGTTTTTGTTTTCCAAGAATATAAAAAGTTTTTCTAGGTTTGTGATTACCAAGCAACAAATCCGAAGTTTGCCTAGTATACCAGTTTTTCTTGGTGCAAAGAAAATACAAGACAGGAGATTTGGGTTATTATATACTGGGATGGCGTGACATCTACGAACTGCTTGCATACTTTTGGGCAGAGCAGCGAAACGTCTTTAAAGAGAGCGACATCCGCGACTCGGCCCAAGATATATCAAGAGACTAGTCTCTGATCGGGTGATTTTGTTCCTATTCTATTTACAGTTCCAACATAATCCAAATGTGACAGTAGCCTATTCTTATACATAATGCATCAAATTCACCTAAAATGCTGACTGAAATAGCACAAATCCTAACAATAATATATATATATATATATATTATATAACTGACCCTCTTTTAGCGGAACCTTTCCCATTACTCGCTCCTCCTTGGTCCTCCTCCTCTTCTTCATCATCTTCCTCTTCCTCTTCTTCCGATTTCACCTTCAAAGCATCTTCATCAACTCCTTCCTCTTCATCGCCCCCAACTTCGTCGTCTCCTTCATTTTCATCGCCTCGATTGATCTCGCTCAGATAAAGGTCAACTTGGTCCCTAATAAACCCCTTCTTGTCCGACAAATCGATTCCGAAATCCTCCTCGAGCCTCCGGCGAACAATACCAGTGGTCGTCGTGTTCAGGTCCGACGTGCTCAGAAACTCTCGCAGCCGTCCGACGAGCTCCGAGTCCGACGCCATTTTTTTTCCCGGCGAGTTGTGGCTGTTCGTGGCCCCTTCTCTCTCTCTCTCTCTCTCTCTCTCTCTAGAATTAGGTTTGAAAATGGGGGATTTGGTTGGAGCTGAGAGAGTCAGGTTGCTGAAATTGGAAAAAGGGGTAAGAGTTGGGGATAGGTTAGAGAGAAGAGGACATTTGTGGAAACAAAAAGTTCCATGTGAGTCACCTGTTTCTCGTTTTTAGTTGGAGTGAAAGTGAAGGCCCATTTCCCATTTTTGTATGCTTTTTCTCCAGGTTTTTTCTGTTTTTACTGATTTGCCCCTACTCTTTACATACAATTCCGTACTTTGCCTTTAGTGGTTTGAGAGCTATAAGCCTATAACCCCCACTTGCATATGACACGCGTGTATCCTACTCTGTAATTTGGACATTCGGATACTATTTCACTTCTTACGTGTCAACATATGATTGGTAAGAACACTTTGGAATGTGGGATTTAGGAATCACGTGCTTCAGAAGCGAAGCGACGGAGGCTTTAGTCCGATTGCTTTTCGCCGAATCTATGAGCGGCGGTTTAAATTTTGTTAGAAGTTATTCAGTGAGAAAGGCTGACATGTTTGGAATACCCTAATTATATCTTTGTAACTTCTATTGTTATTGGAGTATTCTGTTAATCTTACCTGAATTTGGTGTATACGAATTGAGTCAATATATGTTTGAGTTTAGGGTAAATTTTTTGTGACAACTTTCGTATAACTTCTTAAAAGATGTGTCAACTTTCATACAACCTCCTAAAATATGTGTTTATCTCTTTTCTGTGTCACTGTGGGGTCTAGTTATATCACAGGAGAGAGAGATAGACACACATTTTTAGGAGATTGTATGAAAGTTGTCACTAAAAAATTGCTCTTGAGTTTGACTTGTTTATTACACAAGTCAAGAAATTATAGTAGCTTAATTTGGGCCCTATTTTGGTGCTTCTTTCTTTTTTAAGACACTATTTCATATTAATTCATTTGGTAACTAATTAATTTATGACCTTTGTAAAAACTAAACTTAAGTTTTTTTATTTTATTTTTTTGGAAAAAGCTTTTAAAAACTCTAAAATTGAGGTTTTAAAAGCATCAAGATTGCTTTTTGGTTTCATATTTTATTTATTTTAAGTGTAATGTGTCACTTGTACAACATTATCAAACAACTTAATAATAAGTTTTATAAGCTACATTTAAAAAGTCACGTGAGGGCCACACTAAGCCTATATATGCTTGAGCTTGGCTTATTTATCAAATGAGTCTGAAATTCAAACCATTTATCAAGCTTATTAACTACTCTTTTTCACGAGATTGAAATTCAAACCCATTAGCACAAGCTTGGCTTGTCTATACTATAAGCGAGTTTGGTTCATGCACTCTCTAAAACTACATAGTTTAATAAATAGATGTACATATAAAAGTTGGTATATAAGCCATTTATCAAACCTACTCACAAGCTTTTTTTACGAGCCTACTAACAAGCCTTATTCAAACGTGTTCAGGATCTCTATAAATCCGAGCTCCTATGTTTGAGTTTGGCTCGTTTTATTAAACGAGCTATGTCGAGCATGGTCTTAATCAAACATGTTCACGAGGACGTATTGAGCGGGTCAGTTAATATACGATCTTAAGTCTTACAATAATGAAGAGATCATAATAATTATTATATTGTGTAACTGGAACATGGAATAATATCTCCCCAATCATATATTATCATGTCTTTTAAAAATAGGAGGCATGCGACAAACAATGGAATGACAATATTTACTAATTAAAAGTCAGTAACTATTTGCTATATTTTTTTAAAATTAGAAGTTAATAAAATTCATATTATTACAGCGTCACACCATATTAACCTAACTGAAAATTTTGAAAATCGAGTCATAAAACTCATATTGTTACAGTGCCACTATATCTACCTAATGATGTAATGTGACAGTGTCACTAAATAATTTCTCACACATACAAGTTGCTAGGGTAAATGGGTCGTATTGGATTGGGTTTTATATGGTTTACTACTGATCTCAAGCTTGGGCTTAAATGATCTATCTCAACCCATGCCAAGCCTGACAATGTTTCACAGGACCCCAGTCAAATAAGCCCAACACTAGCTGGTTTCTATTGGTCCAAGGCTTAGTTTGGCCCCCATGTGGCTTTTTAAAAGGAGCTTATGAAATTTACTACTAAGTTGTTTGATAATTTTGTACTAGTGACACACTACTTTTCAAAAATATATCATGAAACCAAAAAGCCACCTTGAGCTTTTAAAAGCTCCATTCTAGAGCTTTTAAAAGCTCCCTCAAAAAAGCCCTAAGTTCAATTTTTACAAAGCGCATAAACTAGTTACCAAATGAATTAACATGAAATTGTGCTTTAAAAAAGGAGAAGCACCAAAAGGGGGGCCAAACTAAGCCCAAGACAACCATTGAGCTTAGTTCATTTCATTTATTTATTTTTTTATTTTTTTTGTGCTAAGAGTTGCTCAGTACATGTTGTTAACCTAAATAGATTACTTAAAAATGGAACGAACTATTAATAATGGAATAGGAATGATCGTTATGTTCACTATAAGGCAAAAACCCGAAAATGTTACTATGATCACATAGTGAATAAATAATTTAACTGTAGTCTTGGAAGTAACTATCTATATAATAGCCTACAACAATTTTTAGGACAGAAAAAACTGATCCAAGGGTCTTAACTAAAGCTCAATCAGACATTTTTTTTATCACAATCGTCCACTAAAATTGGACACTTTCAACCGTTGATTTTTAATCCAATGGTTGTGAATCATTCTCCTCAACTTAGCACTCTCTCATGCGTGCCTGACACTTACCCATTCTATCTTGGAACTCACAAAAAAGTAAACCACTTTAATTTGAAAAATTTCTCTCTCTCTCTCTCTCTCTCTCTCTCTCTCTCTCTCTCTCTCTCGTTCCCCCATCTCCGTCACTCCCTCTCTTCACCCAATCTATGAGAGCTCTTCAACCTATCTCTCTCTCTTCTTCTCTCTCTCCCACCAGTCACCACCATCGGCACTGATTGTCCACACCAATACCGCCATCTAACTCTCAATACTCTCTCTTCCGTCGAACCAAACTCTGGCAGCCCCTGCCTTTTTTTTTTTTTTTTTTTTCCAAATACGAAGACGTCATGATAATCCGAATTGGGTTGTGATCTTTGTCGTCTTATACTCTTCTTTGGTCTGATCAATCTCAGAGTGGGTTTGCCCTAATGACTTTTGGCCAGCTTTTTTATGTACAAATTTCCTATCTCAAATTTGATTCACAATGCTTTTGTCACATGCCACAACATATGGTAAAAGTAAAACTGTTAAGCAATTAAAATTTAGGCAAGCAATTTTCCATTTGACGATCAACCAAACATGGTCAGCCATGTCCACATAGTCTTTCCTTTTTCTTTTTCTTTTCTTTTTCCTTTTTTTTTTTTTTTTTTTTTAAATTTTTTGTTCATTTTTGATGTTTAGAAAAGATAGTGTTGCTTTTAAATACCAGGTGAATGGATGAACAACTCAACAGGTTTTGATTTTTACACATGTCATCAATTGCAAGCTGTCGCAACAGACTCCTTTTGTGTTTCTAATTATTGAATGAACTCAGATTATATTAATAGTGTAGTTCAGTTTGTGTTTCTAATTATTGAATGAACTCAGATTATATTAACAGTGTAGTTCAGTTGAGAGACATTAATTATTTGAGAATAATGTGACTGGATGTTGATTAGCATCTATAGATTTGGTGTGACTGTATTATTATTTCTTCTGATACTACACAATTGCACTGCATGCATTTTCCTAAAGTTTTATGCATTTTTTGGGCTTTGGGAAATTCTCTCTTCTTTTTTTTTTTTTTTTTAATTTTTTATAATAATAATTTGCACTGTGCCCACAATAGTCCCCTTTTTTTTTTGTTGAAATGAAACATGTAGGTACTATTCTCATCTCTTTTTTATTAAAAATTTAAAAGGAATGTTTGGTCATCCGGGTCATCAACCTTTTTGTCATCAACTTTTTTTGTCGATGTATGTTTTTTTGTCTTGCTTTTCAATTATAGTAAGTAGATAAGAGCTAAAATGAATGTTATATTTTCTAAATTTGAATCCTAAATTTGAATCTCATTGACTAAAAATGGTGTTGGTGTATGAACAAAAATGCACTCTTTTTTCAAATTCCTTCTTCCTTCTTTTTTTTATAATTATTTTGTGACATCCATTATGGTTTGAGCATTCTATAGACCACATTAGACCCACATTAACAATGAATTGAGGCTTAGATTGGAGTTGAAAGAAGTTTTACGCATATTTCGGGTTCAAATAATTTTTTTTTATTTGCTTCCGTGCCCATGGGCACGTGCAATTATTAGTATGTATATATAGGTGTAAAATGGGTTGATCAGGAACATAAAAATGCAACCCACATGAGTCGTGGGCCGATCAGTCCATAAGGCATAGGGAGTGGATTAGGCATTGATAATCACGATCTGCAATATAAAAAAAATGATATTTGAAATATTTTTAAAAAATAACATCGGGAAATTTCATAAACAAATTATCCAATTTGAAAACCTTAAGTAGGGTCTATAAATACGTCAAAATCCTTGGTTGCTTCATATTTGGCCTTCCTTTTATAGAAATAGACATAATTTGTTTATTTAATGATATGAGAGAGGAAGGTTCGAATTTCGAACTAATACCTTAAAGGGTATACTTAATTGCCAAACTCAGAGTCTTCGTTATTTGAGATATGCCTCACTTAATTGGTTGAAAATGGACATAATTAATAACGGTCCTTGTATTTTTATTTTTGTTTTTCTCCTTTTTGGACATATAACTCTTATTGTCCTAGTCACGGCATCTATCTCCAACAAGCATCTTCCACTGGTACTCTGTGCTTATGTAGTGAGTGAACTTTGCTTTGTACATGGTATGATTTGTGGTCTATTCTTTGTGCTTATGTAGTGAGTGGACTTTGCTTTGTGTTATGATTTGCGATCTATTCTTTGTTTGTTTGCCCAAAGACAGAAGAAAAAAGTGGTGCACCCGTTTAAATGTTGTGCCCGCGCTGAGTTTGTGGGTTCTAAACTCACTTCGTAGATGGACTTTTTGCAACTTTTCATAACTTTTTGTTCAAAAAAAAAAAATCATTTGATAAGTACAAAGACAGAATTTGTTCGTAGATTAACCCTTTTTACTGATCAGATTGGCATTTTCAGTTTTTTTTTTTTTTTTTGGTTGCCATTACTACTACATATGGACTCCAACATATATATATATATAACACTAACCTCTGGGGGATACATGAAACAATAACAGTTAGTAAACTTTCGAATTGACCGCAAATTGTTTGTTTACCTATTAACGAAGATTTTAACATTATGGGGGGTTGCGCAGAAGGGAAGAAAAAAATATGAATAATGCTTGGATGATCGAAAATGCGCACCGAAAAATCGTAGTCATTTATTTCGGTGGCCTCCATGTAAAAGTGTATGGGGCCTACTGAAATGAATGGCTCTGGTCTTTCGGTGCACAACTTCTGTGCACATTTTCGGTGCCTGTAGCATTATTGAAAAAATATTAATTAACCCAAGTCTATACGATGTCGTTTTGATTAATTGACTAAGCCATTGTTGGGGTTTCCCACATTAGATGTGGAAGGGGCTGGTGGTCGATTTATAAGTGTGAAAAAAATCTCACCTCATAAGCTAGCTTTTGGGGTTAAAAATACTGGAAATATAAGAAGGATACGGCTATGAACTTGATTGAGGCGTGCAACATTTTGCAATGTCTTTAAGAACAATTCTGCTCCTCAGAGTCAGTGACTTGACGATGCATAAAGTCTCAGCACTATGTTCTCCAGGATTCAACAATTAGATCTTCCAAACATGCACACGAATTGAAAATTTGTGTATGTGGAAGAGAAGAGGAGTCCAAAATATATAGAACAGAAAACTGATACACTAATGAGAAGTGCAACAGTCAAAAAATTGAAGACACAAATTAGTTTTTATTTACAACATAAAGACTTTGAATGGTGCAACATTCACACAATAAAAATAGTTTTAATAGAGGAGATTAAAAACATTTAGTATCAGTTTTATGGCTCACCAATAGTCAAAATATAATTTTAGAGAGAAAAAAAATGTTAACAACTCTCTCGTATGTGTGAGGGTACAATCGGACGGCATTCATGTTCGCAGGACAAGCCTGCGCAAGTATCATTTTTCAAGCCTAATCGGTAGCCCGAATCTGAGATTTACAGCCCCAGCGCACATGTGAGAGAGCCTTTTCACAATACAATCTTACCAAACTTAGAAGTAGTAATATAAGGAGTGAGAAACTCTTATGTTTAACCAATGTGAGACACAATTCACATTAACTTAAAAGCTTTGGCTTTTGTTTGGATTTTTGAAATAAAAGGCCCAATGCCCAAATCAGAGATGTTTTAAAAATTATACAACCCAAAGCCCATTTAAGATAATAAAACTCCAACAAAGAAGGCCCAAGACCACCTAATACTAGTATCAGAGCTCATGTTATAACATATTGGCCCAACAGTCACGAGAGACTGGTCAAGGGCTTGCTGATCAAAGGCCCGATATGTGAGGGGGAGATTGTTGGAGTTTTCCACATCGGATGTGGAAGGGGCAGGTGCAGTGGCGGACCAGGAATTATTTCCAGTGGGGGCGAAGCCAACAACTATAAAAAGATATTTTTTTTTCAAGTACCAAAACGTCAAAATTATTTACAATCCTTTTTTTTTTTTGAAAAGTAACTTCATTAGAAAAGAAAAAATAAATAATGCAAGCACTGAAGGTACAAAGTACACTGATTCGTGTTCAATATTGTATTCTTAACTTCATAATTTTACCCTTATTGAGCATGAATTAGTACCTAAATCGGAAGATTTAATGGATAAATTGTACTTTTGTTAACCTTTGGGATTACTCTCTTTTTGCTAATAATGATCTCTTTCTTATAGGTTTTGTAAGCTTAGGTGAAATGGAACTCAATCCTCGTGGCATTCATGGCATAAAAAGGGCAAGGAATTGACTTCAGAGGGCGCGGATCGATCCAGTCTGGCACAGGGATCTATCCGCGTGTTTAACTGTCAGATTCAAAAGAAGCGGATCGATCCGCGATATCGAAGGAATCGGTCCGCAAATTTGAAGTCACATTCTGCGACAATGATCCCGAAATGGATCAATCCGGCCCAAAGAGCGGATCGATCCGCGGTTTCGAGAAGCTACCAACAGCCCAGATGAAAGGTGGATCGATCCGGACTTATGAAGGGATCGATCCGTTTTTGCTGTTTTTTTCCCCTTTTTATTACAAATTTGCCATTATGTGTATATAGTATAAATAGTTAGAGATAGATTTTTGTTAGGGTTAGCTTGTTTTTTACTTAGTTTTTAGGTTGTAAACTCTCTCTCTCTCTCTATCTCTCTCTCTCTCCAATCTCCTCGTCTCCCTCATCAATTACTCCTCATCTACCCACATTCATTGCATTTTAGTGTTAGAGAGAAAGAGAAGAGTGTGAATGTATTGAATGGTTGAAGTTTTCATTGAAGATTTTCTTGGATTTTCTATAGCATTTATGATGGTTTCCTCTAGATGGTATAATCTCTCCTTTCCCCCTCTTAAATATTAATGTTATTGTAGTCATGAGTAGCTAAATCATGTAGGTTGGGGATTATAAACCCACCATTGGAACCATGTGTGTTTTAATGTAGGATTTTCATACTTTGTAGCATATATAGAGTTCATGGGTGCAAGGTTTATTGTCTTGAGACTTAACTTACAATGTCAAGCATTGAAAGTTGTTAAAATCTCTAGATTTCAAACCTATACCCAAGTATTGTATTGGAACTTCTATCTAGCATGTAGGTGACTACCACATGTTTGATAGTTTGTCACAATGGGATTCTCTACTCTAGAATGTGCTACAAGTATGAAATTCATGTATTGGTTGGTCCAAGGTGGGGGAATGCTCCCCAACCTCGATTTCTCCATTTACAAAACCCCCAATTTTAATTAAACTTAGCTTTGTTCAAAGTTTACTTTCCATTTTCTAAATAGTCGTTGTAGCATAATTTGGCACAAATCGAATCAAACCCAAAGTTGAAAAGACTCAATTTTATTTCGTAGTTTGTAATTACTCCTCGCATTATAATTGGTTATTAAGCGCCTACCAAGCATTGTTGCATTCCAATCCCTGTGGACTCGACACCCTATTTCCATTGTAGTATGTTTTTAATAGGGTAATAAAAGAACTTGATTTTGACAACATCAAGATGGTACCGTTGCCGAGGATTGGCATTGGCAGTAACTTTCGGTCGCTTAGTTTCTAATTATCATGGTTTTGCTTTTAATCTTGTTTTCTTTCTTGTTGATTGCCTTTGAAGGAACAACCTTCAGTTGAGAATCAACAATCTTCTACGATGTCCAACCCGAGCAATCAAGGTATGACTAATCCATTTTATAATCCAAATAATGCTAGTTCGAGTTTGAGTGGTAGTGGTAGTAGTTCATTTTGGCGGCCTCTGCCATCCCAAGCAAACCCTTACCCGAACGACCTCTTCCCCTTGAATTCTCCGAATTCCTCCACGTATGGTCACTAAGACCTTGATTGGGACACACCCACGTACCGTGCAACTTTCGCCACCGCTAGTGTGAATCCCGATGGATTACCTCGAGAGCAATGGGGTCAACATAACCCCATTCCCCCTCCCGTTCATCCGGCATATCCACCGCATGCACCACCACCTTTCCAACATTGTTACCCTCCTCCACGCCCTCCCATGGATCAATATTTTGGGAGAACGATCGGGGATTATCTTCAACCCGAGACCGTGTCTTCCCTATCTTGTATAACATTCCCGTACAACGCGGGAGTGTTCTGTTTCAAGCACGAAATGATCAGTCTCTTGCCCAACTTCCATGGGCGAAAGAATGAGGATCCCTATAAACATATTAGGGAGTACGAGGATATATGTGGGACGTTTGAACAACAAAGATGCACACCCGAGCTCATAAAGCTCAAATTGTTCACATTTTCACTCAAGGATAGGGCTAAAGATTGGCTAGTGACCCTACCTCCAAATTCCATAGGCTCATAGCCGGAACTCCAAAAGCAATTCTATAAGAAGTTTTTTCCCATGCACAAAACACAAGCATTGGTCAAACAAACTCAAAATTTCTCCCAAGGAGAACATGAAACCTTTGCTGAGTGTTGGTTGAGATTCAAGGATCTCCTTAGGAAATGCCCGCATCATGGTTTTGACAAATTCCGTCAAATTTCTATTTGTTATGGGGGGGTTACAACCCAACACCAAACAATTAATTGAAACTATATGTGCTGGGAGTTTCTTGACTCTTGAGGCTGAGCAAGCCGAAGCTTATCTTGAATATGTTTGTGAGACTTCTCGTGGTTGGGATACATCTAACCCTCATGACAGAACTCCATCAGTCATTGTAGCCCCGTTGAATCATAACCTCTATCAAGTGTCAAATGAGGCCGATCCCTTTTCTGAACTCACTAGAAAAGTGGAAGCCTTGGAATCTCAAAAGGTCACCATGTCCACCACTCATACCCCGCTCCTTGCCCCGATCAATCCATCACATTGCTGCCTTTGCTATGATACGGAGCACTCAACCAACGAGTGCCTCATTCTTCTTTGAGTTCAAAACCAAGCTTTGGAGCAAGCATGTGCACTTGGGATGAACATTAGGCAAAGGTATAATCCTTCACAAACCGATGCCTACAATCCTCCCAGGAGGTAGAGTGCTCCAGGGTTCAATTACCACAATAACAAAGGGGTGATTGTAGCCCCCAATATTCCTCCAGAACCATACTACCGGCATCAACCACCACCACCACCGTATGCACCTCCAAATTTTGGTACACCTGCACCTCAACCTCAAGGGCCTCCTTTAGCCCAAAATCAAGGGGCACAACATCCTCCTCCCCCTTTTGTGCCCCCTCACAAGAAGAACTTCGAGGAATATATTCATGGCTTGTCCTAGAGAATGAGCCAACTTAAGCAATCCATACAAGTGATGCAATCGTCACACACTCAATCTATGCAAGCTTTGCAAAATTGGCTCAATTGCTCCAAAATCAACAAGTTGTTGATAAGGAAAAGCTACCCACACAACCATTTCAAAATCCTAAAGGTCAAGTGAATAGTGAAGCCTCCAATTCTAATGTCGAACATTTAAAAGGAAACACCACTCTCCAAAGTGGTAAAATTGTGGACAACAAGGTCCAAAAGCCTCCTTAAGAACCAAAAATTGGAGATAATTCGGTTAGAATTGAGGCCGAACTCGATGATGGGGACTTATTGCCCCCTAATGACATGGATTTGGAAGGGGACTTACCTAAAGCCCCTGACTTTATGGATCGAGAATTTTTTAATCCCTATCCAGCGTTCCCTCAAAAGCTCAAAAAGAAGGCCGAGAATAACAAGAATCATGAATTTTTGGAATTGTTTAACAAAGTTGAAATCAATATTCCTCTTTTGGAGGCCATTAAACAAGTTCCGGCCTATGCAAAATTTCTCAAAGACCTTTGCATTGTTAAAACAAAACTCAATGTTAAGAAGAGTGCCTACATGGCCACACATGTGAGCTCCATTATACTTGACGAAGTTCCTCCAAAATACAAGGACCCTGGTTATCCTACCATAGCATATTTGATTAGACAACACCATATCGATAGAGCGCTCCTCGATTTGGGTGCTAGTGTGAATCTACTTCCTTATTCAATGTACACCCAATTAGGCCTTGGAGAGCTTAAAGAGACCCGTGTCACTTTACAAATGGTCAATAGATCCGTCAAGATGCCACGGGGTATAATAGAAGATGTTATTGTTCAAGTTGGTAATTTCTACTATCCAGTGGATTTTATCGTACTTGACACACAAACCGTAGTAAATGAGCAATCACAAATTCCTACCATTTTAGCCCGCCCATTCCTCACTACCGTTAATGTCTTGATCAATTGTAGGAATGGTCTCATGTGATTGACATTTAGTAATATGACTGTGAATGTGAATATTTTCTCCCTCTTTAAGCAACCGGATCTTAATGAGGAAAATGGTGATGATATTTATGAAATTTCTCTTGTTGACTATTTGGTGCAAGATTTTTTCAATATTTCTAGTAATACAAGTGTTAATGATTCTTGCATCGACCCTTCTCTTGATCATCCGTTTATGCTTAATGATAATATGACTAGCCTTGAACATGTTGAAAAATGCTTAGCTAGTGTCATTATAGAGTGTGATCATGAGTTTGGGAGGGAGAATGAGATGAATGATGAGGAGATGGAACTTAAGGAAGAGGTGGGCGTTGTGAGAACTGTTGAAGAGGCCATGCGGACCTCTAATTTTGCCCTAAGGTGGTGTATTGCCGACTTGAGGGGAATTTCCCCTACTGTTTGCACCCATAGGATTTATTTAGAAGAGGAGGCCAAACTGTCTAGACAAATGCAAAGACGGTTGAACCCCAAAATGAAGGAGGTGGTGATGACCGAGGTCATCAAGTTGTTAGATAATGGGATCATATATCCCATTTCCGAAAGCGAATGGGTGAGTCTGACCCAATTGGTTCCCAAAAAGTCGGGGATCACGGTCGTAGAGAATGAGAGAGGTGAGCTAGTGCCTACTAGAACTACCACGGGATGGAGGGTATGCAATGATTATAGGAAGTTGAACACGGTCAATAGAAAGGACCACTTTTCCTTACCCTTCCTAGATCAGGTCTTAGAGAAAGTTTCCGGACACAAACACTATTGCTTCCTTAACAGATATTCGGGGTACAATCAAATCGAAATCGCCCCCGAGGATCAAGAGAAAACTACATTCACATGCCCTTATGGCATGTTTGCCTATAGGATAATGCCTTTTGGGCTATGTAATGCAGTTGCGACCTTCCAACGGTGCATGCTTAGCATTTTTAGTGACATGATAGAGAAGTTCCTTGAAGTCTTCATGGATGACTTTAGTGTGTTTGGGGATTCTTTCGATGAGTGCCTCGAGAACCTTAAGAAAGTTCTCAAACTATGCATAGAAAAAAATCTTGTGCTAAATTGGGAAAAGTGTCACTTCATGGTGACACAAGGCAGCATTTTAAGCCACATTGTCTCAAGTGAGAGGATGCAAGGTGACAAGGCTAAGACGTCATCTCCAACCTTCCGCCCCAAAACTCTTAAGGATATAAGGTCGTTCTTAGGACACGCGGGTTTTTACCGACAGTTTAATAAGGACTTTAGCGCTATTTCGCGGCCCATGTGCCAACTCCTCGCGAAAGATGTCGCTTTTGAGTGGTCCCTCGAGTGCCAAGAGGCATTCGATAAGCTTAAGGATGCACTTACCACCGCATCGATTATGCAAGCCCCCGATTGGAACCTCCCATTCGAACTTATGTACGATGCTAGTGACTACGCCGTCGGGGCCGTGTTGGGGCAACGGAAAGATAAAAAGCCCCATATCATTTACTATGCGAGTCGCACATTAGATAGCGCCCAATCTAACTACTCCACGACGGAGAAGGAAATACTCGCCATATTTTTTCTCTTAAAAAATACCAGTCTTATGTAGTAGGATCACCGATTACTTGTTTCACCGATCATGCCACTCTTAAGTATCTTTTCTCCAAGAAGGATGCTAAAGCCAGGCTCATTCGTTGGATCCTACTGCTACAAGAGTTTGACCTTTCCATCAAAGATAAGAAATGGGTGGAAAACGTTGTCGCCGATCATTTGTCACGTTTGACATTTAATTGCAATCATATAGACCCTATTCCTATCCAAGAATGCTTTCCGGATGAGCAATTGCTCAAGGTCTCTACACTTCCATGGTATGTGGACGTGGTAAATTTTCTTGTCACATGAGAGTTGCCTCAAGATTGGTCTACTAAAGAGTGAGAGAGGCTAATGTTGATGACATGATCATTCTTTTATGATGATCATTATGTTTTCAAGTATTGAACCGATCAAATAGTTAGGCGATGTGTGCCTAATGATGGGGTACCGAGTGTGTTGTCTTTTTGCCAAGACCAAGCGTGTGGAGGCCATTTTTCTTCGCAAAAGACCACTTTTAAAGTTCTTCACAGTGGTTTGTATTGGCCCACAATCTTTAACGCGCATGCCTATTGCAAGGCATGTCCTCGATGCCAACTACTCGATAAAGTCACGACTCCATGCCTCTAAACCCAATTCTTACCATAGAAGTCTTTGATTGTTGGGGGATAGATTTCATGGGTCCTTTCCCTAAATCCAATAACTTTGAGTATATCTTGGTGGCGGTTGATTACGTCTCCAAGTGGGTGGAGGCCATAGCAACTAAGCTACCAAGTGAGTTTAGAACTCACCGAATGTTGCTAAGGGCGCGTTTGGCTCGTCAAGCTTTGAGCTCCCTCTCTCCAATGGCCTCCTCTTTCTCTCTTTGCTCCTTTCTTCGTCTCTGTCTCTCCTTCTCTTTCTATTCTTCTTCTTCTTATTCTGTGCTTCTCTCTCTCCTCTGATAGTGTATATATATAAGTGTGTGTATATATATATAGATGTAGAAGTATATATATATATATATAACAAGCATACACAATCTCTCTCTAACTCTCAAGTTCAGCAAACTCCTCACAAACACGAACACAACCATATATATAGAGGGGAAAGGGCGTAGGTGGCTGGTTCTACGGGAAACCTGGAATTTCAAATGATTACACGTTCGATCGATCGAAGGTAGTTCGATCGCTCGAAAGCAGATCGGTCAGGTTTGATCAATTGAAAACCGTTTGATCGATTGAAGTGGGGACCATATCATAAATGTATGTCGGCAGGGTTTCAATCAATTGAATAGGTTCAATCGCTTGAACTTTGGAATGCTCGAACAAGCTTCGATTGATCGAAGGTAGAATTTCAAATATGATCAAGGGAAGTATATAGAATCTCTGTGCATAAATACTTATTGAAAATACAGAGTATTACACTATTATTATTATTATTTATTCTGAATAAACATCATGCTATAATATATTGTACCCTGAACATATTAATGTTCGTATTATTATTCTATTCTATTAATAATATTCTTATTATTAATATTGTTATTACTATTTTTTATTTATTCCAGGTTTAACCTTATGTTAATATATTGTCCCCTGAATATATGATTTCATTATTATTGTTATTATTAGTATTACTATTAATATTATTACTATTAGTCCGGTTGACCCCATGCTTTAACATGTTGTACTACGAACTTAGAGCCCATACTATATTTCAAGAATAGCACATGTTTAATTAACTTATACCTCGTGCATATCACATAAAACACCTCAGGTAGAAGTCAGTGTCGTAACGTCAAGTCGACGTGCTCATGTACAGAGTCAAACGATCCCGAAGACCAAGTTCGTATGCATTTGGAAATAAGTGTAGTCGACCGCGGAGGTCTGAAAAGTTGATACGTAGTGAGTCGATACTGTTAAATGGAATTACAGGATCGTATGTCAGCGATGATTTCCACTATGGCCACGGAGAGGCAAACACAATAGCAAAGTACCCATGTTGATAAGCACAAATTGAGAAATGAATAAACACGATTAGCCTATAAGGCGAGATTACTACAATGGTCATGACGACCAACTATATTAAAGTAACCGTTTCACAAATTGGCGACGATATTCATAAGGCAAGGTCCTCGGGACCTAGAGTATTTTGTTAGCTTGTAAAACGAGATTACTACTGTGGCCACGGAGAAAGCAAACAACGATAGTAAAATAACCATAGCTCGACCCACTGGTCGAGTCATTCTAAACCAACGACGTTACACTGGTAATGTAACACAGTCAAGTAGTCGGATGTTAAGTCGAGTGAAGTCGAATATATCGATGATGCATAGTTCACGCACGATCTCATTATAATTCATTCAACAGTTATAACTAGTCGATATGTACTTTTGGATACGCATTTTATATTAGGAGTGTTCGGTTAGGATGCTCACTTAGCTTTTATTAAAGCTAACGGAATACTACGCCCTGGACATTCCCACGTCTAGACTTCACAAGATATGACTACCCGGAGGAGCACTATTCAGAACGAGCCTATGAAGAGGAGGCCTTGGAAGGGGAAGCCTACAACGATGAAGGTCACGGCTACGCCAGTTAGAGGCGTGGCTTCAAGAAAGAAGACTTGGTTGTCCTTTATAGATTTTTGTCCAGTTATACTAAGTTGTAAATTGGCGTCACACGTCTTACTTCAACGACCTTACACTTTCTTTTGTCCTTACATGTAAAGATGTAAACGGCGTCCAACGCCTTAATCCCTTTTATAATTTTATCTTTTGAAACTACAAACTCTAATGTAATAAATAGTAACCTTTTGATGTATATATTCAATTTACATTTCCACTTAAGTTATTCCTTTATTATCTAGTGTGTTGTGGACAATCAGTTTATGTAACTAGTCATAGCTTACGGACTCAGAAAGGAAAATTTTATTTCCTCCTAATTTCTACTACTCCGGGGCGTGACATGTTAGGAGTAGGGATGGGCAATCGGTCAGTTCGAATTTGAACTGTGATGTTCGGGTCGGGTCAAATCGGATCGGGTTGGCTAAAATGGTATCGAAATCCGAACTGAACTAATCTTCGAAAATTCAGTTCGGTTTTCAAACTTTTACTTCAGTTTGGGTTGGAAGTTCGGTTTTTGAAATTCTGTCAAGATGTTCTCATATGAATTTTAACCAATAAAATAAAGAATTGAATTAGCACTTGGATTGACAAAATCAACAACATGGAAAATCATATTTTAAAAGTGCAAAATCAAGAACCCACTTTGGATGCTCAGATCTCACTTTGGATTGATATCAATTGATTCAATTGAGCATAATAGATAAAACCCACTTTAGATGCTCAGATCTCACACCGATACACACACACATACACTGTTATACACTTATACACATATATATATACACACACACTTACAATCATACACATATATATACACACACGCAAAGTCACATGAGTCATGACTATCAACTATGCCATGAAAAGATTAAAGATTACAAGAAAAAAATTGAGGGTTCAAAGAGAGAAAAAATTGAAAAATTAGTATACAAACTGAGAGAATGAGAGTTGCATAGAGAGAGAAAGATACTGAGAGAGAGAGAGAGAGAGAGAAAGAGAGAGATCAGATACCTCGCGAGTCGTGGCTGCCTCATTAGCTCATGGAGTCGTGGTGACTGGTAAAAGAGAGAGAAAAGTGAGCGAGATAGTACTTAGAGCCACGCTGCCACCGAATAGGCCATCGCCATCGCTGTTGTCGTCACCGTCAAGGAAGGACAGAAGGAGTGAGGTCTATGACTCTTGACTCTGGAGGGTTCAGCCGTTCAGGGTTAGGTGTCTGACTGAGACTCTTGAGTCTTGAAGGTTTGATTTTGAGCCCTAATTCCCAAACACGTTTTCATTATATTTTCATTTAGAGTTTGGATATTCGATTTCGAACTGAACTTTTTTTCCCTACCAAAAACCAAACCAGACTAAGTAAAACAGTTCGATTTTGAACTGAAATAACTTCAGTTCGATTTTATCCGAACTGAAGTTTGTTAAAATTTCAGGTTTGGATCGATTTTTCAGGTTGGCCTGAAGTATGCCCACCCCTAGTTAGGAGGTACTTAACAAACAGAGACCAAGAGTGCCTCCCATTACTGCACTGCCAACAATTCCAACAAAAAAGAAAGACAAACCCCCAAAAACTCTCAAAGCATTTATAGCTCACACCAAACATGGAACAATTGTTTACAGCACACTTCTTCGATTCTTCATATTCTGAAAATGTTGAATGACATCTTCATTGTCAATGGTCGCGAATAAGTCCCTTTCAAGAAATGTCACCAAGCAATCATTCATGAACTCATCTCCCAATCGATTACGTAGTGAAGTCTTGATGATTTTTATTGCAGAAAATACTCTTTCAAGAGTTGTAGTTGCAACAGGTAAGAGTAGTGCCAGCTTCACGAGCAAATACACTAATGGATATACACCATGCTTCTTCAATTAAACCATTTTTTTAGAAAGCCCAGTTAACCCCACAACCGAAAGTTGGATGTTGAAGCGCACATCCAAAATATAGTTATCAAGTTGACGAGCAAGCGCCATCAACTCTAATGGAGGACACTCAGATGGGTAAAACTCAGCAAATCAAAGCAATTTACTCTTATCATATGCAGAGAATGAATCACTTGGATCAAGACAAGCCATATATGATAGCAATTCAGTGTTCACCTCATTGAAATGATTTCTCAACTCTATAAGGTGCGAATCAATAACGACGTAAAATACTTCAACCCGATAATGATGAAGATTTGTGTTATATTCAACATTACGATGTGATCTTTCATGAACTACATAGTTATCTTCCATGTTTGAGATTGCTATCTTATGTTTAATACAAAACAAAGAAACTTCATTTAGCAATTCTTCCCATCCTTCTTCTCTCATTGTTTGTAGTTGTTATTTGCTTATTTTCACAAGAGCCATGGAATTCACAATGTCTTGGTCCTTTATCTACAATGCTTGTGACAAATCATTTGTAATCCCCAAGACAACTTGCATTAAATGCATGTGAAATGCAAATTCATAACATTGAGTGAGTTCCTATTTAAGAGATCCATGCTCCCCAACAACCAAAAGTACAGCAATCACTGAGGAGAACAAGCAAATCAAACTCATAAGTGTGCCATAATGAGAACCCCAAAGTGTGTCTCATGCACGTTTTAATGTTGCTTCTTGGATTCAAATCTCTACCAGTCAAAATAGTAAGAGAGACAGAAGTTTCCCCTATTCATTGATTCATCCGATTCATCATGACCACAGAAAGCTAAACCTTGTTGCAAAATATTTCTAATACAATCAATTGATGCAGTCAAACGAGTCTGATAATGGACTCGAGCTTGTTCAAAATGATTAGCCAAACAAACTTCTATGTGTTGACGTTGCATCATTAAATCTTGACATTTTCTCAAGCAATCGTTGTAAGAACTAGCATGTTTCCCTACATATGCCTTAAGTCGCTCCTTCATTTTCCAATTTTTAAACCCCTCACCAACAAATGAATCAGAACCCCTTTGGCTACCATGATCGGATTTGAATAAATAGCAATACAAACAAAATAAAGCATCTTTTGCTAAACTATACTCCAACAAACTCTCATTATTTTTGAACCATGAAGTACAAAATCTACGTCTATCATTTACAAAATATGTCCAAGAAAAGTCATATGTCTGAGTTGGATGGGTTGGGCTTTTTGCAAGTATGCTCGTTGAACATTCTCCCTATCATTTGCATTATATTTATTTATACTTTTTCGTAATCCAAGATCAAACTCAATTCATGCTCTTGTAAATTGACTTCAACACGGGGGGGGGGGGGGGGGGGGGGGGGGCATTCAAAGAAGTTTGTCCTCTCATTGGTTTAAAAAACTTTTCCATATTCAATTTAAAATTTCAGCAACAAATTTTATAGCATTTGGTAATCTCACTAAAAATCAGCCCATAATCATCAACAATAATAAGAGTATAAGACGATCATCATCAAAAATCCAATCCACAAATATAATTAGTGAATCATCTAAGTTCCAAGGAATAGCCAAAATAAATCACAAATCCCAAACCTATGACATTTTATGTAGAGGTGCATGTCACAACCCGCCCCGCCCCAAGAGGATTAGGACATGTGTAACAATGCCACAAGCACCCAAATACATTAATTTACAAAGAAACATGATAAGCACTAAGAAATATATGATTTAACTTACATAAAAGAACTCTTTGTGACAAAATAGCCCCAAGGGCAAAATGGTCATTAAGAAAGGTATAGCAAATTTTATACCAAAAGATAGATCTTTAAGTGCAGCTTTCAATGCAAAAAACGGCGCGCGAATCTAAATTTTCTAGAGAGAGTTATGTTCGTTTTCGTAAAAGCCGTCTAGCTAAAAACAAACCAGCGGATCGATCCGCCCCAAAACCAGATCGATCCGGTTTTAGCAGAATGCTATTTTCTGCTTCCCCGAATGTCCCAGATCGATTTGCATCAGACCCGGATCAATCCGTATTCTGCAGAACATGTTTTTTAGCTGATTTCCCCTGCTTTTCAAAATTAAAAACACCCAAACTTAAACCAAACCTTATGGAACTTTAAGAAAACTTTACTAAACCATATCTAAGTTCATCCAAACATTAACCACACAAGAAAAACACCATTACAACTATAAGAGATACAACTTTAACCTCATTTAAAGCAAGTTAAGTCATATAAGCTCATTTGTCATCAACCCAACTTAGATTTCGGAAAGGTGCTCCAAAACTATTTCAAAAGTACTCCCAAGTGTTTCAAAGCTTCAACCAAGCATCATAAAAGTTTCCAAAACATTTTAAACCATTTGAGAAGTATTTTGGCACTCAAATCACATTGATCCTTACTAAACACAAAATTTCATTAAACCTCTCTTGTCAACTCATACTATGCATAAACAACCACATAAGGAAAAATTAGGTAAAATATACAACAAAACTTCTTAATTCTTCCAAGTCTTTTCCCCACCACACATAACTTGTGAGGTGCAAAAACCACTCACATCACAAGACACATAACTAACACCCAAGCGACTTGACTTATTACAAGAGCTTCTCAATACACAAGTTGTTTCCACCATATAGGAGTACAAAGGTTACAACTAAGCTAAAACTTCTATACATATGAACATATCAACACATCCATAACTCCCATGCCTACCCCGTCGTGCGGATCAATTCTTTTTCTCCTCTCGTGTCGTACATGTGGTGGTTATTTAATAACCACAAAAGAAAATAATATTTACTTAAGATTTCGCTTAGTGAGTAAAACTAATCACATGTATGAGTGTATGTATCATGTTCAATGCACAAGCTATTCAACAATCAACATATTATTTAGTTTCCAAAAGATCAAATATCAATTCACCGTGACGTCGCTCTTGGCTTTTGTCCTTATATGCATATAGCATCTCTAATTCACACCATCTCACATACCCTTCCACTGTTGGGTCATCACCCATGCACCTTTACACAGTTAGTGTGGTGAGTACACTTACACAGGTTGGGCTTTTCACGTCTTCTTATTATGGAGTAAATCCACGGTGAACCAACATAAGGCTTCCTTCAACCCATATAAGCACATAATCAGAAAACCTTATCAAGTATGACAATTCTTGCAAAATTAACCATATTAAGCTTCCAATTTACACTATCATGCTTTAACCAACATAATTGAATATACTAACATCATACTCACATAATACCTCATAAATCATAACTTTAAACACAAATATACATTCAACCCATGGATTAGAGTCACTCACATCTTACAAATTTTACCCCAAACAGGCGAATTCCTTAACGATTCTTGCCCAAATCCTACTCCGGAATAATTCCTACAAGTTTTCGGCAACCGCTTGTCACCGATTAGAATGGGCTACCAAAAAATTCGATGATTAAAACGTAAATAAAAGGTATAGAAACGATCGTCTTACCTCCACAGTCCGAATACAACTTCAGTTCGCGAATTGGACGTCGACGGTGATGGAACGACGAATTAACGGCAACGGAGACGTATTCTTTCTCTTCTTTTTGGTCTCTCTCTCTCTCTCTCTCTCTCTCTCCTTAGTTTAATTTCTGTAAATTGTTGTAATTTAATGGAAAAGACACTAGGTATCTTTCTCCCAAGTATTGCATGAGTGACTCATGCTTCCAATTTTTTGTTTAGCTAAAGTTTTCAATCATTATTATAAACTCTCCAAATGTTCCATTAATTAACAAATTTCTAAATGGGTGTTTATCTAAGTTCCGTATGAGTCCCACATGTGGTCCCAAATATTTTGTGAGGTTGCCATCGTATCTACTAATTATGAATCATTTTTATTTATGTCCTTAAATGGGTACCCAAACTAGTATTAAAAGCTAACATATAACAATATAATATGAAATCATCTTAAATATATGCTCATTTAATCATATAAAATGCATTTAAAATATAATGCAAATAATATTTTATTATTTTATCCAAGTCCTTCACTGAGTCTCAATCTCCAAACCTGTCCCTCCTCACTAGAGACTTTTTCACGGGTGAGTCCAAAGCCTCCCCTTAATCTACCATATACACTAATTAATATTAATTAATGCATATTACGAGATAGTTAACCTTTTCCCCGGGTACGGGTGTTACAGTGCAACTCAGGCGGGACTCAAAGGGTTTTGGCTCTGCCTAGGCGCGAGCCTGAAATCAAGCAATCTACCCAAGCCCAACATAAACCCGAACTTGTCCACCCGAGCCCGGTTTGTGAATTAGTACTACAACCCGAGCCCGAGCCCGAATTGCAAATATTTTTTTTTGGGGCAAACCGATTTTTAGTATGTACACAACATGTAGAGTATCAAATCTTTTTTTTTTTTTTTTTTTTTTAGATTTGAGAAAAAAACATTCATCTATTAATTCAGTGCTAGAATAATATCTAATAGTGTATTATTATCACTAAAAAATACTGTAATATAATGTCAAAAATAATACATAAATAGAATTCGGTCTTGGGCTCGGGTTCTATGGGTTAGCAAAATTCTGCCCAAACCCGGCTTGAATTAAATTCGGGCTTACATTTTTCTACCCAAATCCACCCATGGTGAAAGTACCGCGGACCCAAGCCCAGACTGACCACAGACTGGCCCGCCCGAATTGCACCCCTATATTTATGGTTACCTTTAGGGAAAACTGAAAAAGTGCAGAGGACGAAGTGAGGACACTTAGGCCACGTTTGTTTCGCTGGACAGGATTAAGGGGGATTACTTCTCCCCTTCACTATTTGAGGGACTATTAATACCAGCCCCCCATGGGATAAAATAGTGGCCCATTTGGGGACTATTTAGTTAAAAAGGACTAATAGTCCGGTGTAATGTGGCCGAACCAAACACCGGACTATTGAATTAAAATGGACTAATAGTCCTATCCTCCCCTATCCGGCCCTTAGTCCTGCGAAACAAACGAGGCCTTAGGGTTTTTCATAGAGAGCGAGGGTCGCATGCAACTTCATCACCAGCACCAGCACCAGCGTTGGGTTTTACTTTATCCTTTTGGTTTGGAAAGTCTTTACACTTTGCTGACTTTAGTGCTTTATTATTTAATTTGTTTAATTTTTTTTTATTCTTTAAAGCAAAGGTGGGTCAGGACAGCTGTAAAGTAATATGTGTATAAGTATAAAATGAGTTTCCAATTTGAACAATTCGTAAAAAGTCCCGTAGTTAATAAAAGTTTCACTATGACCCAAATATTTTTGAAAACTATCATATATATACATTGTTTTTTTCCAAAATTTCAGTGAGGGCGGCTGTCCCCGTTGGACTCCACTGTGGATCCGCCCCTGAGTAGGTGGTCGGTTTATAAATATGAGGAAAAATCTCAGCTTAAAAGTCATAACTTTTAAGATTGAGAAAGCCCAAGACCACCCAACAGAAAACCCCAACACCAATATATACAGGATGTCACACTATATCAAATATGACTTGGTGTGATGGTCTCAGTAAATAGCTTCTCCAATAATGCCCCTTCTTGAGCCGTTCGGCGTTGTCCCACTGTCAACCAACATCTCACATGGTTACCAAAGTTCTACTGTGCTACTCTTTTTAACAACTTTTTTTTTTCCCTAGCTTTTTTGTATTTTTCGGTGGAGGTTTTACAATTAGAAGTTCACCTTCTCACTCCAATAAAATTCTAGTGGCCAATCTTCTTACTATTTATATTATCTTTTTGCTAACAATAGCTTAACAAGTAAATATATTTACCATTGCTTGGATTGAGAGTAGTTGAGGGGGTTGTTTTTTTTTTTTTCCTCATTGGTTGATGGTTGAGGGTTCTTTTTTTGCTTTGGTTGATAGTTGAGTCTTTTATGTTCACCTATTTAGTAAGTTACGATGAGCGAGAGAAGAGAGAGCTAATGGAAAGAAGTAGAGAGAAAGTCCTGGATGAAAGAGTCAATTTATGTTTCTCACCAAATTGGAAATATTCAAAGAGAAGAGGAGAGAAAAGATCGCAAATATTATTCTTTGAAGAGAGCATTTTTGCTTATTATTGCCCATTGATACCTTTATAGGGTAACATGTATTCCATCTCATTTTCATTTTGTCCATATATTATCAATAGTGAGCAAAATTGTCCCTTCTTTGAAATGCAAATATATTCCTAAATATTTCATACTTGTGAAATATCATTGTCCGCCGGAGATAAAAGAGTAAAATTATTGTAAATACTTTCTTTTCTTCTGTTTAATTAAAGCTAACCAAATAAAAGAAGATTATTTATACGTTTCCTCATATTCTCCGGCCTATCCAAACGGAATTCACAATCAGTTGATACTTATTTTATATTATTTTATTCACAAAAAGGAGAGATTCCATTATTTCACAGTTAGTAGAGTTGAACTCTGGATTGGTCTCTTCTCATGATATGAAATTCCTTGGCGCTACAATTTTAAAGAAATTGTACGAGATTCCGTCCCACATCGGATAAATATAATAAATTAGTCTAAAATACTACAAACAATTTGGACTTAAGTATTTTATGGGCTAATATGACAGGTCTGTCAAGCTGTTGGGCTAGTAGACATCATGGAGTGTTACAAATGGTATCAGAGCCAACCCTGGTCCCGTAAGGGCACCGTGGGCGGTGTGACAGAGGAGTAGAGCCTTCGGAGAGGGGTAGAGGCATCGAGGTAGTATTCTGTGCATGTTTATGGGCTGTTCTGTGGTCACTAATGATCTGCTTCCACATTGATAAACCAAGGGGAGAACTTGACCAACGCGACGAGGACGCCGCTTCTTTGAGTGGGGGATATTGTGAGATCCCGTCCCACATCTGATAAATATAAACAATTAGTCTGATATATGTGGAACCAAGGGGACTACTACTAACAACTTGGGCTTAAGTATTTTAATGTGGCAGGTCCATTAAGTTGTTGGCCAAGTGATCACTTGGGGTGTTGCAAATAAATTGTGAGATCCCGTTTCACATCGGAAAAATATAAAAATTAGTCTGATATATGTAGAACCAAGATGGCTACTACTAATAACTTGGGCTTAAATATTTTAAGGGCCAATGTGGCAGGCTCGTTAAGTTGTTGGGCTAGTGGATCACTTGGGACGTTGCAAATAGCCAACCCTGGTCGTGTAAGGGAGCTGTGGGCGGTGTGGTAGAGGCCCCGAAGTAGTATATCTTGTGCACGCTTATGGGCTGCTCTATGGTCACTAATGATCTGCTTCCACATCGACCAGCCAGGGGGAGAACTGGGCCAACGTGGCGAGAACGCCGCTTCTTTGATTGGGAGAGATTGTGAGATCCCATCCCACATCGGATAAATATAAAAAAATTAGTCTGACAAATATAGAATCAAAGGGGCTATTACTAACAACTTGAATTTAAGTATTTTAAAGACCAATGTGGCATGCCCGTCAAATTGTTGGAGTAGTGGATCACATAAGGCGTTGCAAATTGATCTTCAAAATATGGCCAAAAAATGAATAGAAAAACATATTCATGTGATCGGTCTGAGCCCTGAGGTAAATTAATGTGGATAAGATTTTGTTTTGTTGGGGCAAATGAGAAAAAAAATATTTTATTTGGGATGATTAGTTGACTAGCTTCATTAGCAAGTAGCCAAGTATCACAGCTTTTATTTTGCTTTTTTTTTTTTTTTCTTTAATAAGAAGCTTAATGGTACCTATTGATTAGTTTTGAAGCACATATGTTTGGTGGGTTCAATCAGCATTGTTATCCACGTTTTTTAATTTTTAATTTTGTTTTGTAGGTGTTATTGCAAACTATGCATTTCTAGATAGAAATCTTGCATATATGCTTTTATTCACCAAGTTTGGCAGACTGGTGTATACAAACAATATTTCAACTTTCAAGTGAAATGTAAATTTTATACTGTTAATTAAAAATTGGCTAAAATTAAAGACAGTATTTTTGCTCACTTAAAAAATAGTTGGTGTATGCTCACCCAATATTTCATTGACCAATGCAGTGGGATCCAAGATTAAACATTACATTCCATTGGCCAATGCAGTGGAACTCAGGATTAAACAATCCTGAATCCCACTATATTAGCCAATGAAATACTTGTGTGAGCATACATCACGATGAGCAAATGTGTTCTCAAAACTAAAATGGGGAGAAAATTAGGGGAATGTAGTTGGATTATAAAAATGAGTATTCTTTAGCTAAAATTTGACTAGTAGTACTGTTAGAGATGCTTCCTTGTCTATCACTTCTTCTGAAATAAGCACACCTTGCCATTTGAATGGCATCTTCCATTACGGAATATACATCTTAAATCACATCTCAAATGATATAAAAATTTGGCACTACTTTTTCTATTTCTCCTTATATTTATTTATTTTTTAAATTCAATGAGAAAATTCAAACATTCGTCTGAAGTGTGGGGGAGTTGATGTCACCCAACTCGAATAAGACCTCGATCCTAATATTTGGCACTACTTAATTTACATATCCAGTATTTATCACATTTTCAAATTGGTAGCTTTAGAAAGCAATGATAATTTTTAAATGTTATATACATTTAATATCATTTTACAATATACTCCGTATTAGGTATGTAGGTAATGCCAAATATTTGTAACATTGGGGTACATCAAGACCCAATCCATAGAATTACTCAGGCATTGAAGATGTCTGCAATTAACTTCTCTCTTTCGGTAATTGCAGGATCGGCCCTGGCTATAGGCGGATTGGGTAGGCAGGCGTCTAGGGTTTTCAAATTTTGTTTATTTTAATTTTATAGAAGGGCCTGAAAAATACTGATTAGAGTCCAAAATAAAATTTTCATATATAATATGTTGATCCAATTGTAATGGATATTGGAAAAAAATAATGATAAATATATGTAATGTATATGTCACGTTGTAATCTAGTCCACCTTATATTTTGCTCGTTACTTCTTTTCTCACTTTTCTATTTAGCTCAACTCAAATTATCTTCGTTAGTCCAAACTTTATAAATCAATCAGCAATAATCTTTTATTATCAGAAAAATAGAGATAATATGAAAAAATGTGGCATATACATTTCAAAATGGCCAAAAAAAAAAAAAAACTATAATGTATGTCATACAAATTTGACCCGCAAATAGTTATAAATAAACCAAAAAAATTTGTTTTGTGAGCGCTGCCTTCAAATTTCCATTGTTCAAAGGTTCATCTTCAAATGTTCTCCTAGGGCTCCAATCTCTCTGGATTGGCCCAAGTGTTGTCGGGTGTATCGAACATCTTGCTAGTTTTGCTCCTAAAATGTTATTGTCAAAGTTCTGAAATGTTGTAACTTTGAAATAATTAATTTTAACACATTTTGATGCCAAAATATTAGTAGTATAATTCTTCAAAATACTCTGGAAAACAAAATTGATGACGAAGAGAAAAGATAACAAATCAGACGGCCATTTGCTTCTGATGTGAAAGCTCTCATTCATGAGTTGTTTCCAAAAAAATTGTTAAATTAATACTTAATTATTAAACCGGGGTGTTTTGAAACTTAAAGACATAAACAGAGTAAATCGTTTTTACGGATAACGACTTTATAGAGTCGTTTTTAGTAAAAACGAGTTTATATTTAAAATCGGTTTTAGTAATACCGATTTTAAGTAAATCTTTTTTTTATTTTCTACGAGAAAATAGTATTTTCTGGAAAAAAGAAAAATGGCTATAAGTCGTCTTTACAAATAACGACTTATAAAAAGTCGGTTTTAGTAAAAACGATTATATACAGTCGTCATTACCAAAAACGACTTTAACTAAAACTCGGTTTTACTAATACCGACTTTAGTAGTCTCTGTAAAAGTGATTGGACATTTCTGACGAGTGATGTGAAATCAGTTGGTATTACCAAAGACGATTCATAAGTCGTATTTTGTAATCACGACTTTACTTAAAATCGGTTTTAGCATAAACGACTTTAAGCTAGAGTCGTTTTTAACAAATACGACTTTAGTTAAAGTCGTGAGTAATAAAGACGACTTTTAAGTCGGTTCATTCCTTCCATTCTCGTTTTTTTGGTTCAGAGCTCTTCATCTCTCTCTCTCTCAGACGATATCTCTCTCTCTCTCTCAGACGATTCAGAGCTCTCTCTCTCTCTCTCTCAGACGATATCTCTCTCTCCGGGCGAGAACTCTCTCTCCGACGATATATATAAGCTTCCGACGATATCTCTCTTTCCGACGAGGTATGTATATATATATATATGTATATTTTGATATGTATATACATATAGATGTATATGTATATGTATATGTATAAGTATAAATTAATTACATTGACATTACCCTTTTATGCAACCCGTTGTTAATAATTTATTAGTTTGTTAATTAATTCAATTTGCCGCTTGTATATTTTATTTTTTTCATATGAATTTATTATGATTGATTGTTACTTTAGTTAGGGTTACCTTCAGTTAATTGAGCTCTGTTTGGTTTGTTTGGTTTATTAACTAGTTATAGCCCGAAGCGAAAAAAATTAAATAAAATAAAAATAAATTAACACTTTAAAAGATCATTAGAATTTGGAATCATTCTAGTTTAAAATGAAGAAGAAAATTAAAAAAAAAAAATAAAAAAATTAATATTGCAATGATGTTATTAATTTTACAAAGAAGAAGAAAATTAAAAAAAAATTAATATTGCAATGATGTTATTAATTTTACAAAGAAGAAGAAAATAAAAAAAAAATTTAATATTGCAATGATGTTATTAATTTTTCTTTCCTTTTGAAATTTTGATGTGTTATTTAAATTTCAAACTGGTAAGTTTTATAAAGGGTTAATTTGTAAATGTATAATTAATGCAGTTTAGATGACGCGTCCGCGGCGTGGTCCTATAGACCCATCTGTCCTGACTTTACAGTCGACCCACATATCGCACGATATATGGGAGCATCCCAGGGTATGTAAAAACTATATCTATATATATATATGTTATTTTGTACCAATATATTAAGTTCACAAATCTAACAAAATGTACCAATATATTAAGTTCACAAATCTAACAAAATTTATGCTATTGCAGGATTACGATGAGTTTGTTACAGTACGCAGATCTGATTACAGGCTATGGGTGTGGGGCGGCGATTCACGGTTGATGCCTTATTTGATGCGTGCTGGATTCTATGGAGTTTTCCGCGTCGGCTGGATCCAGTGCGATCACGCCCTCATCAGTGCATTACTTGAGAGGTGGCGTCAGGAGACCCACACCTTTCATCTACCGGTAGGTGAGGCGACCGTCACACTTGAGGACGTCGCTGTGTTGTGGGGTCTGCCTGTTGACGGAGAGCCAGTCACGTGCAGGGTTGAGTCACGTAGCATCGCGGACTGGCAGGCTCTCTGTTTGGAGCTTCTGGGTGCAGCACCACCCCCTGAGAGGTTAGACCACGGCAGGATATATCTCACCTGGATAGCCGAGCATTTGGAGGCTATGCCGGCAGGAGTCTTGCCAGTCCAGACACTTGAGCAGTATGCTCGTGCTGCCATATTGTGGCTGCTTGGAGGTCTCTTGTTATCCGATACATCGGATAACAAGGGTAAGTTGATGTACCTTCCATTGCTACGTGATTTGGACGCATGTGGCCGCATGAGCTGGGGATCAGCCATATTGGCGTGGTTGTACCGATGCTTGTGTCGGTCATCCCGTATGCATGTGTGCGACATTGCCGGTCCAGTTACGTTATTGCAGGTATGGTTTAATAACTCATTAAGTAGACCCCATTTATATAAATAAATAATAATAACAAAAAAAATTGAGAACATATTAATTATGATGCATCTTGTTGTTGTAGATGTGGGCATGGGAGCGTATACCGTCGATTAGGCCGGGCTTGTCCAGCATTGCTCCCATTGGTTTTCAGCCGCTCCAGGCTCATCCGGATCTTCCCATTGGGCCGCGTGGGTGCAGGTATTAGTGCGTGTTCCATTCAATTATGTTAAAATATATGATTTGTAGAGTACCTAATCAAATTTTATTTTCGTTTATTTGTTTAGGTGGACGGTTCCGTTGGAGCTACGTACCATTAGCACTCACGTGCGTCGGGTACACAGAGATCAGCTGGACCTGTTGGATGAGGCCCATTTTGAGTGGCGGCCATACTTAGTGGAGCCGCCTGGTTACGTGCTGCCTGATGCGTACCAGGTTGGACGCGAGTTATGGAGAGCTCGCACGCCATTGATCTGTATAGACACTGTTGAGTGGCACGTACCCGATAGGGTCGTTCGACAGTTCGGATTCCGACAGACAGTCCCAGATCCGGTCGACACATCACGGCGCCTACATGGTATAGATCGACGCGGACGGGCATCGCAGGATTGGACTGTGTTCCACCGGGAGTATATTCAGATGTGGGCATCCCGGAGGACCTCTATTGTCGGGGGTGATATAGTAGACATGCGCATGGAGTCCACCGATCCTTACATGCGGTGGTATCACCGGATTACAGTTTTACAGGTCGGACACATAGAGAGAGCGCAGACCGGTTTCCACGGAGGAGGATCTACCGTTGAGCTGCTGGTACGTATGTAAATTAACTCAATTGTTTATATTTTATTAGTTTTTTAGACCGACCACAGGTTGCTTGTCTTACATTTGTATTCTTTTAGGTTCGCACTATTAGTACGGTGTTTCGGAGTGCGCAGACCAGCTTACAGCAGTATAGTGGTCATGACTGTGGTCATCATGCTACGCTTCAGGGGATTGTTACATCATGTGCTGAGGTACTACAGCAGATACATTCGTCGATATCTCCTTCAGTTGGCACATCATCTGACGCCCCTAGCACTAGCAGGACAGTCCCAGACCCCGACGCCCCTAGCACTAGCAGGACAGCCCCAGTCCCCGACCCTTTATTTGATGACCTATCACAGTTTCAGGGATCAGACCTGTCACATCTTCTTGATGATATTCCGATAGATGATATGTTTGTTTTGTTTGGTACGGTACCACCCCCTCCATCTACCACCACCCCCATCATACGACCCGTGGCCCCAGTAGCCACCCATCCTGCATCTACCACCACTACCACCACCACCATACCTACCATCGCCACCACCCCCATCATACGACCCGTGGCCCCAGTAGCCACCCATCCTGCATCTACCACCACTACCACCACCACCATACCTACCTCACTAGTCACCCCCCTCGCATATACCATCGCCACCACCCCCCTCATACGACCCGTGGCCCCACTAGCCACCCACCCCGCATATGCTACCACCACCAGACCATCGCTTACCCCCATACCACTGGCTACCCCCATAGCTACCCCCCTGGCAGCTATAGACGATACTGGTATGGGCGAGGCGTTGACCCAGGTTCATGTTGACCCGACTACCACCACCACCATACCTACCATCGCCACCACCCCCCTCATACGACCCGTGGCCCCAGTAGCCACCCATCTTGCATCTACCACCACTACCACCACCACCATACCTACCTCACTAGTCACCCCCCTCGCATATACCATCGCCACCACCCCCCTCATACGACCCGTGGCCCCACTAGCCACCCACCCCGCATATGCTACCACCACCAGACCATCGCTTACCCCCATACCACTGGCTACCCCCATAGCTACCCCCCTGGCAGCTATAGACGATACTGATATGGGCGAGGCGTTGACCCAGGTTCATGTTGACCCGACTACCACCACTGCCACCATCACCATACCACCGACCATGCCGACCCATTTACCACACGATGCAGATGCAGATATGGGGGAGGTGACACAGATTGCTGTTGGTGGAGTAGTGGGTCGTGGGAGAGGGCGTGGGAGAGGAGGGCGTGGGAGAGGAGGGCGTGGGAGAGGTCCCTCGATGAGACGTCGTGGGAGACATGTTGCTTTTGCTACACCGGCAGCAGTTGAGGCGGGTCCCTCGCAGCCATCCCATGTTGCTCCAGATATTGGGACGGGGGCAGCAGACGCCAGTTCTTCGATTCCGACCCAGGTTGATTCAGATACACAGTTGGGTCAGGAGCCGGAGTCTGAGATTGTTGTAGATACACAGTTGGGCCCAAATGTGGGCCATGAGCAGCCGTCCCTACCTGCTACAGATACCGTTGCAGCATCAGAGCCAGGTTCCTCGCAGTCGGCCCAGGTTGCACCAGAGACACAGGTGCCACCAGATGTGGCCCCAGATGTTGATGAGGATGCGGATGAGGTTGATGAGGATGCGGATGAGGGAGAGCGGAGAGGTAGACCTAGGAGGATTATTGTTCCACGAGGATAGATATTTTCCTTTGAAAATTGGTGTTTTGTACATTTGTTATATTTTGGTAAAGGTATGTTGTTTTGTACATTTGTATGTACTTATGTTTTGTACCTTTGTATGTACTTATGCTTCAATTAAATTGCACTTACAAAATTGTTGGGACAAGTATAGAATTGGCAATTAGGGTTCTTCTTCTTACATCACAATATTTACGAAAAGTTGTATTTATTAATTAAAAATGGATTACACACCACTACTTTACATTGCAGAAAAAAAAAAGACACTACATAGATGGATTAAGAAAAATGAAAAAAAATATGAAAAAAAAACAACAAAAACAGACACGTTAACAACATAAAGATAAAAGACATATCCGAAAAACAAAGGCCACTTAAAATTCATTCATCATCAAATCCTATGACATTCTGAATATTGCTGAGAGTTATATCCAATTTTCCATCGCAAGGAGGTGAACGCCATACGACTACACTAGTTAGGATCAATGCGACACCTGGAACGATCTTTCCTTGCCATTTTTCATCCTCAAATATCCCACGATCCATCTTACCACAGATCTTTCCCGTGTGATCCTTAATAACACAGAGGTAAATGTCGTTAAGAAAATCATTACGATCTATCTTGGTCAAGCTTTCCAACACCCCTACGATACGATCTGCCAGCCAAGGGCCATTATGTGGTACTAATGTCTGGATGGGACACCAGTCTCCCATGTCTAAATACCCACAGTTGATGACTTTCAACCAAGGGTTCTTCCGGAATGTATCGTCCTCCGTGAGATGTTGTTGTAAAGCCCTTCGGAGAAAACTGGTCGGGCCGGGGATGTGCCTCATGGGAGCTCGTGATGAATTACCTCGGGATGAACCACCTCTTTCCATCTGCTAGGGCAGGGAGTTTGCAATAATATCTTAGATTGGTTAGGTACATCCTTAGAGTTAAAGAATCCATTATATATAGGGCAAAGAGAACGCAATGAGAAAGTCAGAAGATCCGTAATATACACAAACTTCCTAAAGTCGTTTTTACTAAAACCGACTTTAGGGTGGCAGACTGGCATTTGATTGACAACACTCTTATCACACAGAGTATTTGTCTTAAAATCGGTTTTACTAAAACCGACTTTAGAAGAAAGTCGTAATTAGTAAAAACGACTTTAAAATCGTTTTTGGTAAAACCGACTTTATGGTGACAAAAAGCTGCGTGATTGAACAACACTCTGAATCTCTGATGGTAGATGTCATTTCCTAAATAAGTCGTGTTTACCAAGGACGACTACTAAAGTCGGTATTAGTAAAACCGAGTTTTAGTTAAAGTCGTTTTTGGTAATGACGACTGTATATAATCGTTTTTACTAAAACCGACTTTTTATAAGTCGTTATTTGTAAAGACGACTTATAGCCATTTTTCTTTTTTCCAGAAAATACTATTTTCTCGTAGAAAATAAAAAAAGGATTTACTTAAAATCGGTATTACTAAAACCGATTTTAAATATAAACTCGTTTTTACTAAAAACGACTCTATAAAGTCGTTATCCGTAAAAACGATTTACTCTGTTTATGTCTTTAAGTTTCAAAACACCCCGGCCAAGTTTCAAAACTCGCGTATGTGCCCAGTGCCCCATATACATATGTATATAGGCACACATTATGAATGTATCAACCATTCAGAAACAAATATAATAAACTATATGTTTGATCCAAGTAACTTACTTGGGCTCGCATGGTAACGTTGTGGTTTTTGATTTTCAGTTTTTGTTTTTATTTTTTGTATTGAATTAGAGGCAGATATCAATACAAAAAATGAAAACAAAAAATGAAAACAAAAATATGAAAACAAAAAATGAAAACAAAGAGGTAAAATGTAATTAATCCTAATAATAATAAAAAGGGGGGCAATTTGGAATTAATTCAAATTAAGAAAAGTATGGTGTTTTTAGGTATAACTAACAAAAATATTTGGGATTAGGTTCACTCCTTTGTATTTTGACAAATCTACCCTCAATATTGATCTTACATTAAGAGTTTTACCCCCTGCACCTCCGACGACCTCGCCTGACCTCCGGCGACCACCACTACCAGCAGCGATCACCATCACAACCTCACCTTACTTCCGACGATCACCATGACCTCACCTGATCGACCTCCTTACAACCAAACCACCAGATCAACATATAATGATCATAAAACGATTTTCTTATACCACCAAAAAGCTGTGAAATTTATTTTAAAAAAAAAAGTTATGAAATTTATATTTCAAAAAAATCCATAACCCTAATACATGATTTTCCAGTAGAATTTTTTTTAAAAAAACTCAGATCAACTTAATAGAACATTCAGGTCGGAGGAGACAAATCTCATCAGGTCGGGTTATGCGACCAGCGTTGGCCGTAATGGCGACGACGGTGGTGGTGGCGACGACGGTGATGGTGGTCGGTGCTGAGAGAGAGAGAGAAAGAGAGAGAGAGAGAGGTGGACGATGGGGTGGTGGTGGCGACGGAGGTGATGGTGGTCGGTGGTCACTACTGAGAGAGAGAGAGAACAGATTCTATCCTTATTCACGATAACAGATCCTATCCTTATTCATTTTCATATCTCTCTCTCTCTATCTCTCTCAGCAGTGACCACCGACCACCATTTTATAACAGATTCCTTTCAAGCATGAACTATTCATTGTATATTTTTACTTTACATTTCATAAACATAGATTTAACACCAAATTTTTGAAAAAAGAACACACACACACACATACAATGAAGAGGCCAAGAGAGAAAAATCACTGAAACGAAAGTAGAATACATTTTTGCGCACCCTAAAATTACTCATGTTTTGCTCACCCTAATCTTTCATTAATTAATACAGTGGGGCTCAATATTTACTCACTCTCTCTTCACCCATTAATTAACACAGTGGAATCCTAGTCAATGTAAGGCTAAAGTGAACAAAGATGAGTAATATATATATATATTTTTGATTACTTACCTTGGTCCGCACAAGGCCGGCCCTGAGATGCCAAAATTTGGCCGAGGCCTCAAGCGAACTTTCAAAAGGACCTAAAAAATGAGGTCCCTATGATAAGTTTTATAGAAATTAGGAAGAAATTAGAAGAAATTAGGCTTAAAAACGACAAGTTTCATAGAAATTGTGAAGAAAATAGGCCTAAAAATGATAAGTTTCATAGAAATTGGGAAGAAATTTGAAGAAAATAAGCCTAAAAATGATAAATTTCATAGAAATTATGAAGAAATTAGAAGAAAATAGGCCTAAAAATGATAAGTTTCATAAAAAATAGGAAAAAATTAAAAGAAAATAGGCCTAAAAATGAGGCCTAAAAATAAGGCCCCATGCGGCGGCTTGGCCGCTTTGTCTCAGGGCCGGCCCTGGGTCCGCACTGGACACACACACACATAACACACCCCAACGCACACACCCAACCTAGTCCAAATCCAACACCAAGCCCCACACAATTGGCCCACCGCAAAGCCCACACGGGCCACTCGTTCCGACTGACGCACACAGGGAGGCAAGTAGAGGAATCCCACGAGGGAATTCGAACCCCCAACCTCCCACTGGGAAGTAAGGGGTAATACCACTTGAGCTAGAGCTCTCGTGGTACAAAGATGAGTAATTTAAGATGAACAAAAGTGCTATCATAAAAGTAGATACTAATGAATTAAAGAACCTTACTGTTGTTACGCGAGACCGCGTTAAATTTCACCCATTATGTGCCAGCTACCCAATTTTGGATTCACTCCAAAAAAAAAAATAAAAAAACATAAAAAAAATAAAAAAGAATGATAAAAAGATAGACACAGGTCACATCCCCGTTGAAGCTTTTTCAGCGCGCTGGTGCAATATATATATATATATATATAATATGTGCTTACATACAATTACAAACAGACGTACAAGGGTTGGTGTCATTATTACTTCGACTTGAGCAGAAAATAGGGGGTCTGCTTTCCTTTCACTATTTTCATTTCTGCAGAAACCACTCAAATCACTCATACTACTGTTTGGTATGTACACATTCCCATTTCTTCTACTATCTAGTACGGAGTAGTATTTTTTTGAACATATCTATTCTACCATATACTTTACCCAATTGTTCTTTTAACCTTTTACAAATTTATGTATATACTATATATGTGATGCCAAAGTTGTTACAGATAATTGCTTAGTAGTAGTAGGTTGCTAATTCCTACTCCATTTGCATATATATGTGTACATAAATTATACTATACGTGGGACTATGAATGTCTAATTTGTGTATTTGCATTTAGATTTCAGATACAAGAAATTGGTGATATCTTTTGAGGGGCTGCTACAATGGGCAGAGACGCCTTATTCAATTCAATTTGTGTAATTTTGGCCTTTTGGTTTGTTTCTCTGGTGAAATCAGAGGACCCTTACAAATACTATACATGGACTGTCACTTATGGAACAGCTTCTCCTCTGGGTGTTCCTCAACAGGTTGGTAGTTTACCATTTTCTGTGCTGAAATCTCTGCATTTTACTAATGTGGATGAGGGTTTTTTTTTTTTTTTTTTTTTTTCCTCCTGAATTTATGGTGTTCATACTTGAAGGTTATTCTTATCAATGGTCAATTTCCTGGTCCTAGACTTGATGTTGTGACTAATGACAACATAATCCTCAATCTCATCAATAACCTGGATGAGCCTTTTCTGTTGACATGGTAAGTCCCACCCCATTCTCTCGATTTATGTACTACATATACAGTACACTTCTTATGAGGAAGTCCGCATCTTAATATAAGTTATGCTCAATCCTATGAAATTACTACAATACCCTTAATGAAAACTGGATTCAACAGCTGAAAATAGAAGTTCGCAACTTATTTACCTCATCAGAAGTATTTATTTAAGAAAATGGCAGCCCAGTGCACGAGGCTCCCTCTATTGCGGGGTCTGGGAGGGTGAGATGTACGCAGCCTTACCCCTGCAAGCAGAGAGACTGCTCTCAAATTCGAACCCGTGACCTTCGTGTGTGTATATATATATATGCGCGTGTGTGTGTGAGAGTGAGAGAGAGAGAGAGAGAGTATATGATTATATGTATGTGTATCAAGGAAGCACCAATTCTTCTAACAGACTGAAGAATCCGCACTAGCACTGGCTTGGATTCTTCTTGGGTGCTGCAAGGTGCTTGTTTTATTGTTTATATGAGAGTAAAAAGGGTCTCTAACATAATTTTAAACACTCTGGGGGTGATATCAAGAATGCTGGAGTTGGATTAGGCATCAAAAGGCTAGTGATGCTTAATGCTTATGTAGCCTTAATGTTTGTTATTCATGTCTAAATCTATCACACAGAAAATCAATACAATGTAATTGTAAAATACTATACAAATATATTTTAGGGAGAATTAGTGAAAAGGACGTTATGATAAGATGTTTTAAAGTTAAGGACTATTAAGATTCTTGATTAGAGTAAGTTCCCCCATACAAAACTAATAAATGAAATTTCACTTGGCATAAATGAATATTAAGTGAAATTTCACTTAACTCGACCTTTGAGTGACTTTTTAACAAACTAATAATCAAATTGGACTTTAAACTCTTGACAATTACTTCTAGGGACTTTAGCTTAAATTTCTATACTCGGATCTTAGATTCTTGTGAAGCTGATGAATCCCCACACACATTATACAACTATATTATGAATCTATGATGTTGCAGTTGTGTATGGTCTAAGTTTCTATATAGTGGTCAAACAAATTAATTAAGTTTTGTTTATTCATTTTAGTTGTACTTGAATCTGGAGCTAATATACAGGGGAAGACAGCATAGTAGCATACACTATTCTATAACTAGATTAACAAGTTCATTTGACATGTTATAGGTAATTTTTAGAGTTTTAGTTTCCCATTGTGTTTATTAGGCTCTGTTTGAAACCACTAGGGAAACACGTTAGTTTGTTTGGTGAATAAGGGGCGAAAAAAAAATGAGGAAATAGGAGGAAAAAAAAATATTGTGCATAGCAAATTAAAAATTTTGAGTTTTGTGAGTCACTCCGCTTCTTCTTTTCTTGAGTTTCTATGATATCTTTCATTTTCTTGTTCTTCTCTAAAAATTCACGGACTAAATGGACCCTTAATGTTGTCACACCTGATTTCATTGCCGAGAAACACTTTGTTAACTATGCAGGGAAGGATCGAAAGCATTCATATTATTTCAAAATCTAAAGTTTGCAGAAGTATAAAACTATCAGCTGACTCAATTCTAATACATTTAAAAAAATTACGTGTCCTACACGGTCATTAAACCACGACGGAAATTAGTTGTCACAAAGATGTACATTTAATTGATTCATAGGTCTGTATTGTTGTAAATAGTAACAATACATACATACACATACTATCTCCTTTTGTGTGTGTGTTTTTATATCATAAGTCTCATTTATAATAAGGGTGTGGTCTAATGCTATATTAATTTGTGACAAAATAGGAATGGAATTAAGCAGAGGAAGAACTCATGGCAAGATGGAGTATTGGGGACTAACTGCCCAATTCCTGCAAACTCAAACTTTACATATAAGTTTCAGACCAAAGATCAGATTGGAGGCTATACATACTTCCCATCAACACTAATGCACAAAGCTGCTGGTGGGTTCGGAGGACTCAATGTGTACGCGAGACCTCGAATCCCGGTCCCATATCCTTTACCTGTTGGAGATTTTACTTTACTTATTGGTGATTGGTACAATACCAGCCATAAGGTGAGGAACATAGATTTATGTATGTAGTATCATTTGTGTGTGTGATTGTAAATAGCACCTGACATCTGATACGTACACTTCACCAACCCCATGCAAGCCGTGCACAACTTCCCCCATATGCATGGGCCCATGACCACATGACACACTTCCCAAATAACCCTTCCCATTCTCAAGCCACTCACTGCCTTGCCCTTGCGTGGCACCCTTCCCTCATTACATGCAACCACTACCCAACACCCTCTTATCCACGTAACCCGTGCAGGCCTCTAACCCATGACCTAGTCTTTTGGAGGCATATATGCATATTAGATATCTCAGCATATTAGGTAGGTTGCACGTTTCCCATATTTAGTGGCCCACTTATCCTTTAGCTAGATAGTTGCATTGTATGCATATGCATGTTTTCATTGTAATTACATAACCTATATATATGGCAGTAGGAATGAATGAAGAACATCTTTCGCAAATTACTTACCATCTCTTTCTAGCTTCGGCTCTCACTCTCTCTACAATTCTCGCCTCTCTTTCTCTCTATCTTCTCCCACTAATGTTGTCATTTGGATTTTAACATATTAGTGGTATCAGATCCGTAAGCTCTCATGGACACCTGTGAGAAATCCGACACTGAGTTCCGCAATGAAGTTATCGAAATTTTGGCTCGTCACGAGTCGAGTTTTGACCAAATTAACAACCCCCTTCAATTGGTCCATATCAAATTGCAAGCTCTACGCGTCACCCAGAACCATGTCCCCGATATGGTCGATGTTAACCCATTTGCCCCTGGCAAAACTTTCCTCCACGATCACCCCAATCGTTCGCCTACTTGTTCAACCAAGTCAATACCGCCCTTCAATCGGTCCGTACTGAATTGTAGGCCATACGAGTCACTTGCACCCAACACCCTGTCCTCGATATGGCCGACACCAGCGAACTTCTCGCAACACTCGCCCTAACGAGAGACGATGCCCACTCACCAACCACCACCGACCCCCCTTCTGACCTCAAATTATCTTAATGGTGACGAACGCATCGGTTGGATACATCGGGTTGCACAACACTTTTGAGTTCCAGAATGTGCTCTCAATCAGAGCGCCCACGCCCAGCAAGCCATGCGAGAAAAAGACATGGTTGGTGAATTCAATGTCTTGGTCTTGTTGGACTCAAGCAGTACACACTCCCTTGAACATATTTCAAAATGGAAGTTTGTTGTCCTGTAGTTATGAAGGTGGCTAGTGGAGAGTTAGCTAGCCGAGAGAAGTGTAAAGGGGTTAAAATTGTGGTCAAGAATTGGGATCCGGGTGGACTTACAAATTTTCAATTTGATTGGACTTCAACCTTGTGGACAAAGTTGATTTTATGGGGGAAAGATTGATATGTACACTTCACCAACCCCATGCAAGCCGTGCACAACTTCCCCCATGCCCGAGCCCATGACCACATGACACACTTCCCAAGCAACCCTTCCCATTCTCAAGCTATTCACTGCCAGCCCTTACCCTTGCGTGGCACCCTTCCCTCATTACATGCAACCACTACCCAGCACCCTCTTATCCACGTAACCCATGCAGGCCTCTAACCCCATAACCTAGTCTTTTGGAGGCAAATATGCATATTAGATATCTTAGCATATTAGGTAGGTTGCACGTTTCCCATATTTAGTGGCCCACTTTTCCTTTAGTTAGATAGTTGCATTATATGCATATGTGTTGGAATTATCGGAATTTATGTTGTCGTGATTTACGGATCACGTTATTTATGTTAATTAGGATTTGACAGATTTGATCTTATCTGTAATTTTCCTTTCTTAGTTTTTCTTTCCTTTCCTTTTCCTCTCTTAATTGTATAAATATTGTACATACTAGTAGAATAAAATCAAGACATTAATTTCTTCTATATGCATGTTTTCATTGTAATTACATAGCCTATATATATGGCAATAGGAATGAATGAAGAGCATCTTGAGCAAATTAATTACTATCTCTTTCTAGCTTCGGCTCTCACTCTCTCTACAATTCTCACCTCTCTTTCTCTCTATCTTCTCCCACTAATGTTATCATTTGGATTTAAACATATCAATTTCATTCATTTTTATCCTTGAAAAAAGATGTTTTCCACTGTGCATATTTTTAAATTGGTAGGAGTGGATTACTTCAAATGATACTGTTGTGCTCTGTGGTATAAATTTTGGGTATAAACAGGATTGCTGTTTTATATCTATAGTCCAAGGACCACCCCAGGTGACCAAGCTGAATCCACCAAATGTAGCACTGTTCATTTTACTTGTGGAAATTTTCCATTACTGAAAAAGATGTGATTAGGTTTGGTTAATTTGCTCTAGTTTGTAATTTTGTATGTCATAATTACTTGTGAGGGGGGTCATCATCTTCAGTTGTCAAATAATCTCTGACAATTTACGCTATGTTTAGTTCATGGTTTTAGTGAGGAAAATGATAATAAAACACCGAGGAAAACATGTTTTTGTTTCTGACAATTGGGTAAATAGGGAGGATAAGAAAAGAAAAGAAAATAGGATGAAAATCAAGTTTAAAATTCCAATTTTGTGAGTCACTTCCTTTTATCATTTCTTGAGTTACTATTATAGTTTGGAAATTTAAATTTCTAATGTTATTTAAGCATAAAGGAAAAACCTAGGAAATATATTTCCTGGTCGTTTTACTCTCCTCTTCCTTTTCATTCTCGACGTCCGCAAACCAAACAGAGCTTTTCCACTATGTTTGGATGGAGTGGAGAGAAGAGAAGAGAAGAGAAACATAAGGTTCCCTTATTTGTTTAGCTTTCATAAGAAGATAAGAGAAAGTATTTGAAGCCAATTTACTCTTTTTACCCTCTATTAAATAATGGTAATGATACTTTGCAAGTGCAAGGGTATGTTGGAAAAAGAATAAACACTTATGATATATTGGTCATTTTATAAACATTTTATTATGGATATCTTCTCTTCTCTCCTTAGTCCCTCCGATTTGGAGAGAACCAAAATTGGATTCTTTTTCTCCTCACGTTCTCTCCATGAACGTTCTTTTCTCTCCCAACTTAACTATCCAAACAAGAGAACTGGAGAGAAAGTGGTTCCCTTCCTCTTCTCTCCGGTTCTCTCAATCCAAACCGAGTGACCTATTTGCACTGTATAACTAGTGTGGTGAGGATATATTTTTTTGATTTTTTCGGATATGCTTTCAGGTGCCAAAGCATTGGTTATCTTTTTTCTGATGCTAGAATGCACTAACTCGAATCTAGATGTCACATGAAAGGAATTGTATGCGTCAAATATAATAGATCCTCATCTTTCTGCTAACGGTTTAATATCATTTATGCGTCTGTGTGTGATGTATAATAACTACTTCATGACTGCAGGCATTGCAGCAATCTCTGGATTCAGGAAAATCTCTTCCCTTCCCTGATGCAATTCTTATAAATGGCCGGACTCAATCTACATTCAGCGGTGACCAAGGTTATCATTTGAGCTGCTAGACCTTTCTATTACATGCAAAATGTTTACGACCTGTTTGGAATCACTTCCTAAACGTGCTTGTGGGACCAAAAAAACTATATTAGTCTCTTTGGATTAATTGTGGGAAGCACCTTAGAGTCCCAAAACCCCGTTTCAGCCCCGGAAGCAGATTAGATGTTTTAACTTTTAATCAAATTTTCTTAATTCCCACTGTGCCTTTGTGTGCTAGTTTCTGCTTCTGCCTATAAGTAACAAGTAACAACCACTAACCAGGCAGCCAATCCAAATGGGCCCTTAGGAAAATTTCACATATTGAGTTCCCTGAGGAGGTAAATTCACTCCAATCCACATGGGTTTTACTAAATTCACTTTCTTTTCCTCTTCAGGCAAAACCTACATGTTCAGGATCTCAAATGTGGGCTTGTCGATGTCATTGAACTTCAGAATTCAAGGCCATACAATGAAGTTGGTGGAGGTTGAAGGATCTCATACCGTTCAGAACATATATGATTCTTTAGACGTGCACGTTGGCCAATCTGTGACTGTTCTTGTTACCTTAGATCAATCTCCGAAAGACTATTATATAGTCGCGTCTACACGGTTTACAGAGAGGGTACTAACATCCACTGCAGTTCTACACTACACAAACTCTCAAGCCTCAGTTTCTGGACCCGTGCCTGCTGGTCCAACTGACCAAATTGACTGGTCTGTGAAGCAAGCTCGAACCTTCAGGTATATACTACTACAGAAGAATTTTACTCACCCGTTTACCAGATTTATACACACACACACACACACACATGTATGTGCACAGTCTCGCCCAAAAGCCACACCCACATTCAGTACTTTGTTTGTGCATTTTGGGAGAGGGTTAATTGTTCGAGCATTTTGTGAGAAGTTTTCACACACCAGATTTGTTGTTTGGGTTCTATCAACTATGAGTAGATTATTGCTGTGTTTGGTGGGATGAAAAAGTAGACGGAAGGGAAGGGAGGAGAGGAAGGTAGTCTTCCTACTTCTATTTTTTGAATAAGAAGGAAAGAGTGAAGGAATGTATGTCATACTATGTATTTTACTATTACACCCTTCCATACAATAACGCTAACTTTTTATTTTTTGGTTATGTCCCAATCTTTTGCTTTTGGATGGATGAGAAATGGTGGGCCCAGGGGAGTGCAACTTCCCTGTCTCTTCTATTCCCTCCTCTCTTCCACTCTACCAAATGAGGGATTTTCTCCTCTTCTCTTCCCCCTTTCCATCCCTCCATTCTTCGTTCTACCAAATACAGTGTAAAAGTGTTTTTTTTTGGAACTTTAGTTGAATCTAAATGAGCTAAATGACTTCGTTGCAATTATATAGCAATGTAAATCAAAACACATCCCATCTCCTTTAACCAGGCTGCTGAAAAAAATCGGCCATCACAGCTGTTGTACAGGATCAGTTGGAAGCTTTTTTTCGGAATTAATGAGGCTCTGTTTGGTTTACGGTTTTAGAAAAGAAAAGGGAAAGGAAAACGAGAATGGAATTTATTTTTCTGGTGTTTTCCCAATGCTTAAATAACATTTTAAAATTACAAAATTTCAGCATATAATAGGAAATCAAGAAAAGAGGAAGGAAAAACTAGCAAAATGCAAAGGCTAAAATGTCATGTTTCATCATATTTTCTTTTCCTTCCTATTGTCCTTATTAACCAAATTATATTTAAGAAGGAGAAGAAGAAGAAGAAGAAGATGTTTTCTACTTGTTTTCTTTTCCTTTCACTCCCTAAATCCATAAACCATACTTTGCATAAAATTTTACCAGCAGGTGTGGATGAACTGTGTAAACTGTGTTCTGATCTTTTTAGTCTTCCGTTTCTTGAAGGTGGAATTTGACAGCAAATGCAGCAAGGCCTAACCCTCAGGGTTCATTCCATTATGGGATGATTACACCAACAAAAACAATTGTTTTGGCCAACTCAGCGCCGCTAATCAACGGGAAGCAGCGGTATGCTGTCAATAGGGTCTCATACATTAACCCCGATACTCCATTAAAGCTTGCGGATTATTTTGGCATTTCGGGAGTTTTTAGCATGAATTCTATCCAAACAGTCCCTTCTGAAGGTCCTGCATCCCTGGCTACATCTGTTTTGCCTACTTCTCTACATGATTTCCTTGAAGTTGTTTTTCAAAACAATGAAAACGCTATGCACTCTTGGCATCTTGATGGCTACGATTTCTGGGTTGCTGGGTAAGTTGGTGTGTTTGGCTTGTTTTACATTTCTTTTGCCAGATATTTGGGGACTAATTATATTTGGTTTATATGTATATATGTTACAGTTATGGTTCTGGACAGTGGAGTGAAGCGAGTAGAACAAGCTACAATCTAGTTGATACACTTACTAGACATACTGCACAGGTAATTTAAACCAAGATTTAAAATGATGCAATTTTGTCGTATGTGCGCATGTGTGTGTGTGTGTGTGTTTTACGTACTTTAGTAGCTCTTTTGGAAAGATTACGAACTGGTTCTCTGGTTGGTAATGATCTAGATCTACGAATTCAAGTGTGTTTGATAGATGTCTTTTTATTGTGTAGTGTTACCTACTTTAGTAGCTCTTTTGGAAAGATTACGAACTGGTTCTCTGGTTGGTAATGATCTAGATCTACGAATTCAAGTGTGTTTGATAGATGTCTTTTTATTGTGTACGAGTACGTGCTTGATCTAAAATCATAAAATATGTTTTTGCATCAAAACAACATGGTAGCGGTTCTCATAAAAACCAATTAGAAAAAGAGTGTTAGCAAAGCTCCTACTCTATCATTCAAAATAAACCCTAAGTTTGGTGGATACTTTTTATTACATTGGCCGGTTTCGGAGGCTCAGAACTACTTCTATGGTTCATAAGTGAACTGGTTCTTTATATTTAAGTGTTGGAATGTATGCCATTTTAGTGCATGAGAATCCCTGATCTAAGAATACTCTCGAAATAGGTTCTCACTCAAGCCAAGGGGAAGATGGTTTCCATAATAACCAAGTAGAAAATGAGTGTTGACTGAACCTTATTTTACACATTCCCAAACAGACCCTACATTTTGTCATTTGCAACAGTTCACTCAAACTCAGAACTGCGTTCTCTTCTTGCAGGTATATCCTAACTCTTGGACTGCTATATTGGTGTCATTAGACAACCAAGGTATGTGGAATGTGAGGTCTGCAGTATGGGAAAGGCAATATTTGGGGCAGCAATTCTATCTGAGAGTTTACAACCCTATCCAAAACCTTGCCAATGAATATGACATCCCTTCAAATGTTCTACTTTGTGGCAAAGCTGTGGGGAGGCACCCTTAGGATTTTGATAATTTGTTTAGAAAATCTATTTTCAGTCATGAGGGCTTGACTGCAAGAGAGGACATGATATCTCTATAGGTGAGTACACATTTTTCAAATATATCGGCTTCTTAATTATTGTATACCGAAAATCTTTATATAAACATTTATTAAGGTTGTAGCAATATATGGTTAGTTTGGCTTGCTAGAAATAATTTTGCAAAAAATAAGGTTGATAGCACCGGAATTTTTTCCCATTAGAAAGTGTGTTTATATTTTCAACTTCTCTTGAGACCATCTCTCTTATGGGTTAATATTGCAGCAATTGCTTCATTTGCGTTGGCTCCTAGTTGTTTTTCCTTCTTCAAACTCCTCGACTCGTGGTTACAAGCTTTCAGGATATTCACATCTATTCATGTTGGTGTCGTTGTAGTAGTGCTTCTTGTTACGAGCTACTCCAAACTTGATAGGGTCAGAAAAGACCTTAGGTACCGCCCTGATCTTGGCCTTAGCTGGTTTAATCAGGATTAGGGTGGTATGGTACCTAAGGTATTTCCTATTAAACCGCATTTGAGGGTCATAAAACTGTTATTCCTATCGAGTTTGTAGTCGCTAGTAAAGAGAAGAAATGCTACAATCATACCAACGTGTACAATCCTGAATATATTGGAAGCACGTGAAAGAGTCGAGAAGTTTAGTAATAAAAACAATAATAGAGAGTCTACGCAAACGAAACAATTGCTGCAATATAATACCTATAGGAGTGGATGTAGGAGATCATATCCCATTGCAATGGGATCCCCTAAAGTTGTTTGATTAGTTGTTATAGATGGTTCTCCTTCCACATACTTTTGAGATCCAAATTTAGGATATCAAACTTATATCAACAACATTGTTCAACAAGAAGACAGATTAAGAGTAGAAGATGTTATGAACTAGAAGAGGATAGAGTTATGTTTGTTTACTCTTACTCCTATGGAAAAGGTAAGCTTCATCATACAATGAAAATATGGTTGACATGTACATCTTGAAGATAAAGGCCCTTCTGGAGCTTGGTCCAAGGTCCCTGGGCACAAGAATTTAACAAAATAGGTTCATAGAGTTTTTCAATTACTCATAAGGTCCCTTGATTTTTTTTTTTTTTTTGGGACAAAAAAGGTCATTCTGCCTTGCAAAGCGCACACGTTAGCACAGTGCTGAAAGCATATTAGCGCACAGGCTGTTTTTTTTCCTTACGCATTATCGTCCAAGTTACAACTCCGATTTCGTTCAAGTTAATACACTTGCAATCTGGTAGTTGAGATCTTTCAAAAGAGACGCTTAGGGGGTATAAAATCTGAAGAAAAAAAGTGTCAAAACATTTAGAATGTCCCTGAAATTGGAAATTTTAGGGACATTTTCAAAGAATGTTTTTGAAAATTCTAATTTTGCAGTTCGTAAATGTCTCTAAATCCTGGAAAAAACTTTCAAAAAATGTCTCTGAAATTTCTCAGACATTTTTGAGAAAGCTCTCATTCAGCAAAAGCCAAATCAGTGAGCAGGATTGTTCCTCTGTCGAACCATGATATGCCTAGACGCCACCCACTGGACTGTTTTAAAGCAAGAAACAATAAATTCTCGGCAAAGATCAAATAACATATGAACACTTTGTTGGAGAATTTTTAAAATAAAGGGAAAGAGGAAATGAATTTGGAAACTTATTTTGTAGCCGTACGATCAAGATCGAAAGGGGACGAGTCATTAATTTAGTGCGTGTGAGAAACACTGGATAATTTCTCTCCTATGTATGTGTTAATATATACAGATATAACCAAATCAATTGTGAAATGGTGTTTCAACTACTGCCTTTCCACGAAAAGGCATGTTTGCTCAATTGTTATATATATATATATATATATACACACCTTTTAGATTTGAATCTAATTGATGTCATGGACTAGATAAGGCAACTCTTGATTCAAATTAGATGCCATAGTCTATTCGGTGCCATGAGGTTTGATCGGCGCCATTGATTGGTTGCTTTGGCATCTATACGAAATATAAAAGGTACATGCCAATGACAGATAAAATATAATAACAGTATCTCACTTTTACTACAAATCGAGTATTTCCAAATCTCAGTTTCTCTGTTCTTGCACAGTTTCGTAAAGTATATTCTACTGTATTCTGTTAACTGCAGTAATAGAATACAGTTTTGGTTGAAAAATATCAGTGATAATTCAAGGCTATCTTCAATAGTGCATTTTGCAGATAGTGTATGCTTCAAAGTATCTTGAATACAAACTCGCGGAATACCCAGTTGCACACCAATTACAATATCTGGTGGGGGCGAATATTGTATTTAGGAAAGTGCCTAGTACACGCTTTGAAAATCTATCCAGTGATCTTTTTTGAAGAATTTCCGCCAACCGTAGGACGCAATTTGTTCAACAATCTAAATACAATATTTTACTAATGGCGGATACTTCTTCAGCAAAGTCACTTCGTCAAATGACCGAAAGTTTTGTGAAATTGGATCGTTTTGATGGTGGAAATTTTCTTCGTTGGCAAAGGAAATTACACTTCCTACTCACCACTTTGAAAATAGTGTATGTGCTCAAAGATGACAAACCAGCGGAAAGAGAAAATGAGACAATGGCACAAGCAAGGGAGCGCACTAAATGGGATACAGATGATTATCTATGCCGTGGTCATATTCTCAATGCTATGTCCGACTCTCTTTTCGATCTCTATCAAAATGTGGGCACTGCTAAAGAACTTTGGGACAAATTGGAGGCAAAATATCTTGCAGAGGACGCGACAAGTAAGAAATTTTTAATTGGTCAATTTCTTAATTATAAAATGGTTGATAATAAGTTAATTATTGATCAATTTCATGAGATTCAACGTATTCTCAATCATTGCAAACTTAAGAAATTAAATATGGATGAAGATGTCATAGTTTCTGCAATTATTGAAAAACTTCCTCCATCATGGAAAGACTATAAGAAAAGTCTTAAACATAAAAAAGAGGACATATCACTTGAGGAATTGGAGACTCATCTCAAAATTGAGCAAGAGTCTCGAATTCGAGATGGTAATGAGGAGCAAGATAAAAATGCTTCTAAGGTCCATGTGGTGGAGGAAAAGAAGGAGCATAAACAGCCCCATCATAATGCTCACCAAGGAAAAAATAATAATAAAAGGAAAAATAATTTTAATGACTCTCAAAACAAGAAGAAAAAGGGTATTTGCTACTATTGCAACAAGCCGGGCCATTTCAAGAAGGACTGTCGCTTATTCAAAAAGAAGCAACAAGAAGCATCGGGCTCGAAAGAAAAATTCGTAGCGGTAATATCCGAGGTTAATCTCCTCGAAGACGATGGTGCTTGGTGGATAGACTCGGGTGCTACAACGCACGTGTGCAAGGACAAAGCTATGTTTTCTGCCTATGAACCTGTCGAAGATGGAGCCGTTCTTTACATGGGAAACTCCTCTACTGCAGCGGTCAAAGGCAAAGGGACTGTGGATCTAGAATTCACTTCCGGAAAAATCCTTAGCCTCACCAATGTCTATTATGTCCCTGAAGTGAGAAAGAACTTAGTTTCTGGAAGCCTGCTTAATAAGCATGGTTTCAAACTTGTATTTGAGGCAGACAAATTTATTCTGTCTAAGAGTGGTACCTTTGTAGGCAAAGGTTATATGTATGAGGGCATGTTTAAGCTCAATATTATTAATAAAATGAATATTTCTGCTTATATGGTTGATTGTCTTTCTTTATGGCATAGTCGCTTAGGACATGTTAATACTAAGAAAATGGATAACATGGTTAAATTGAATTTAATTCCTAGATATGAAAATGATATGAATGAAAAATGTAAAGTATGCATGCAAACCAAAATAACTAGAGTTCCATTTCCAAAAATTGAAAGATCTTCTACTTTGTTACAATTAGTACACAGTGATGTATGTGATATGCATAGTACTCCTACTAGAGGTGGTAAAAAATACTTTGTTACATTTATTGATGACTTCTCTAAATATTGTTATATTTATCTTATGAATACTAAGGATGAAGTTATAGATAAATTTATTATGTATAAAAATGAAGTAGAAAATCAATGTGATACTAAAATAAAATGTCTTAGATCTGATAGGGGAGGTGAATATCACTTTCCTAAATATTGTGAGGATGTTGGTATCATACATGAATTTACGGCACCTTATACACCACAACAGAATGGAGTAGCAGAAAGAAAAAATAGGACACTGACTGAAATGGTTAATGCTATGCTTTCTTATTCCGGTTTAGGTAAAGGTTTTTGGGGTGAAGCTATGTTAACTGCATGTTATATTTTGAATAGAATTCCTTCTAAAAATCTAAAAGAAACACCTTATGAATTTTGGAAGAAAAGGAAACCTAATTTGAATTATTTGAAAGTTTGGGGTTGTAGGGCCATTGTTAGATTGCCTGAACCTAAAAGGAAGAAATTAGGTGAAAGAGGAATTGAATGTATTTTCTTGGGATATGCACAACACAGTAAGGCATATAGATTTTTAGTTTGTGAACCAAATGAATCTGTTGAAATGAATACTATTATTGAATCCAGAGATGCCATGTTTTATGAAAATAGATTTAGTACTATTCCTAAATTGCATGATACAATTGAAATAGGAGAATCTTCAAATTCTAAGGAAATTGAAAATGAAGAACAAGAAGAACCTAGGAGAAGTAAAAGAGCTAGAAAGGAGAAGTCCTTTGGCCCTGACTTTGTAGTATACCTTGTTGAGGGCACTAGAGATTCACATTGTGAACAAATTGCTCTTTCTTTAACTATTGAATCGGAGCCTCAAACATTTGAAGAGGCAATGAAGTCTCAAGATGCTGCTTTCTGGAAAGAGGCTATTAATGATGAGATGGATTCAATAATGGGTAATAACACTTGGGTGTTAGCAGATTTACCACCAGGTTCAAAACCTATCAAGTGTAAATGGATTTTCAAAAAGAAAATGAAAATAGATGGAACTATTGATAAATTCAAAGCTAGGTTAGTAGCTAAAGGTTTCACACAAAAAGAAGGAATAGATTATTTTGACACATATGCACCAGTAGCTAGAACATCTACTATTCGAGTTTTGATTGCCTTAGCTTCTATTCACAATTTTGAAATTCACCAAATGGATGTAAAAACTGCTTTTTTAAATGGTGATTTGGAAGAGGAAATTTACATGGAACAACCTGAAGGTTTTGTTGTGACTGGACAAGAAAAGAAAGTATGTAAATTAGTTAAGTCACTTTATGGTCTTAAACAAGCACCTAAGCAATGGCATGAAAAATTCGATATGGTTGTTGTATCTAATGGTTTCAAAATTCATGAATCTGATAAATGTGTTTATAGCAAGTTTAATAATGGTAGAGGTGTTATTATATGCTTATATGTGGATGACATGCTTATTCTTGGAACTGATTTAGATAGTATTAATGATACTAAATGCTTCTTGTCATCTAAATTTGAAATGAAAGATATGGGTGTGGCTGATGTTATTTTAGGCATGAGAATAATAAGACAAGGTAGAAACATTGTTCTCACGCAATCGCATTATATTGAAAAGATTTTAAAGAAGTTTAATCAGTTTGATTGTACACCTGTTAGCACACCTTTTGAATCACAAATAAGATTATTTCCTAACACTGGTAGAGCAGTTTCACAATTGGAATATGCTCGGATTATTGGCAGCTTAATGTATGCCATGACATGTACTAGGCCGGATATAGCTTATGCTGTAGGTAAACTTAGTAGATATACTAGTAATCCTAGTCAACTACACTGGCATGCGGTATATAGAATTTTAAAGTATTTAAAAGGAACCATGGGTTATGGAATAACTTATTGTGGTTATCCTTCGGTTTTAGAAGGATATTCAGACGCCAGTTGGATTTCTGAGCGGGAAGATCATTCATCAACGAGTGGATGGATATTCACTCTTGGTGGGGGAGCTGTCTCTTGGGGATCCAAGAAACAGACTTGTATAGCTGACTCTACCATGGTAGCTGAATTTGTAGCTTTAGCTGCAAGTGGTAAAGAGGCTGAATGGTTAAGAAATTTACTTTTAGAAATTCCAGTTTGGCCTAAACCTATGCCTCCTATATCTATCCATTGTGATAGTGAATCTACACTTTCTAGGGCCTATAGCAAAGTGTATAATGGTAAGTCCAGACACATTGGACTTAGGCACAGTTATGTGAGGCAGTTGCTCACGGATGGTATAATAACTGTGGATTATGTGAGGTCTTGCCAAAATTTGGCAGATCCTTTCACAAAAGGACTTGCAAGGAATTTGGTGTCTAAGACATCGGTAGGGATGGGACTAAAGCCCAACGAACATGGTCACTCTTGATGGAAACTCAACCTGACACTTGACATTTCAAGTCTTCAGGTTCAACGAGTAAAGTACATCATATGTCGTGATTGCAAGCACTTTAAATAATATGTATATATATATATATATATATAATTCATCCCAAGGATAAGTGCTTGGTACCTGTAATGTAATAAGGAGGAGGTTGAGCTACTAAGCTCTTAATAGATTTATAACAATTGTGTTGGAGTGTCTTAGTTACAGGGACACTTCTGATAAGTCTACCTATACGAGTGTGGAAGTGGTGCCGCTTCCTATGCGTCCCAGGCTTGACTCTAGAGCACTCACGAAATCAAGGTACAGACACAGGGCCTAATACATGTGTCGGCTTATATGAATATTCACTGATATAAAGATTTGTGTGTGGAGATAAGTCCGGTTGGTCAATATGGATTGCCAGTTCAAAGACTTATCTACTAAGCTCTCCTGATCAACTTTGATGAGTTTTCACAAGGTAAATGGTTCAAGTCGTGAGACACCTTTACTGATACATAAATCTTACAACCGCATTTTCAAAATTTATTTTAAAAATGGTGGGGGATTGTTGGAGAATTTTTAAAATAAAGGGAAAGAGGAAATGAATTTGGAAACTTATTTTGTAGCCGTACGATCAAGATCGAAAGGGGACGAGTCATTAATTTAGTGCGTGTGAGAAACACTGGATAATTTCTCTCCTATGTATGTGTTAATATATACAGATATAACCAAATCAATTGTGAAATGGTGTTTCAACTACTGCCTTTCCACGAAAAGGCATGTTTGCTCAATTGTTATATATATATATATATATATACACACCTTTTAGATTTGAATCTAATTGATGTCATGGACTAGATAAGGCAACTCTTGATTCAAATTAGATGCCATAGTCTATTCGGTGCCATGAGGTTTGATCGGCGCCATTGATTGGTTGCTTTGGCATCTATACGAAATATAAAAGGTACATGCCAATGACAGATAAAATATAATAACAGTATCTCACTTTTACTACAAATCGAGTATTTCCAAATCTCAGTTTCTCTGTTCTTGCACAGTTTCGTAAAGTATATTCTACTGTATTCTGTTAACTGCAGTAATAGAATACAGTTTTGGTTGAAAAATATCAGTGATAATTCAAGGCTATCTTCAATAGTGCATTTTGCAGATAGTGTATGCTTCAAAGTATCTTGAATACAAACTCGCGGAATACCCAGTTGCACACCAATTACAATATCTGGTGGGGGCGAATATTGTATTTAGGAAAGTGCCTAGTACACGCTTTGAAAATCTATCCAGTGATCTTTTTTGAAGAATTTCCGCCAACCGTAGGACGCAATTTGTTCAACACACTTTTCGTAGAATGTATCTGAATTCTCAAAAAAAAAAAAAAAAAAAAAAATTAATAAGAATATGCCTTCGAAAATTTAGAGACATTTCAGTTCTTCTTCTTATAAAAAGCAAAACTAGTTTCATTTATCGGAATTTAAAAAATTGAAAATCGAAAACCGCCATATTATCAAATAGGCCCTTATAATTTTGTGTATTCTGTACGGTCTAGGGCTAACTAAATTTATGTATGGATAATTTGTTTATGCAATCAAATTAAGGACCTGTCTAAGTCTTAACTAAACAAAAGATTCGCAATCCTTTTATGTTCCTTGTTAATTGGGATAATTAAATTTCAGTCACTTTTTTGTGGGATATCTGATTCAGTCAATTACTTTTTGATTTTACAAGGATATATATTTTGAGTGAAAAAATAATTAAAAAAAATACATGAAAACTTATCGGGAGCAACTGTCCAAACGTGAGCAACAACTCACCATAAGGTTTTAGGAGCAACTCACCAAACGATGTCAGATTTTCTCGACACCGTTTGTCCGACATCGTTTGGTGAGTTGCTCCTCACGTTTGGACAGTTGATCCGGACACCGTTTGGTCAAGTTTTGATGTGTTTTTGTTGGGGATTTACCTCCAACTCAAATATTTATTGAATAAAACAATAATTAAATAATGACAAAAAAATAGATTTTCTTATTGAATCGTGAATCACATAATGTTACCTTGAAATGGTATGACATCGCTTGGAATGTCGTACCACATAGTTGGGCTGCGGACTAGGTCGCTCTCTTTAAGACGATTTGCGCTTCTCACGGTAGTCACTGGTGTAGGAGAATAGCACGTCGCCTCCAGGATAGACAACCCAACTCTACACTGTGATCATCCCTAATCTACACAATTTAGGAGAGACTGAACCTTCTCCTAATACTAATCTTTGCCCAAATATAAAATACAATATACACACAAGAAAAGAAAATGTATACTAGCACTATATCATCTTTTGGAGTTATAACCATTTAGTGTTATATATATATATATATATATATTATGTGACTTGATCCTTCTAAAATGTCAACTCAAGAATATGACTCCTGAAAGTTTATAGTAATTACAAAGTGATCCCATTAACTAACAGGATTACGTAACTTATTAGCTAATAAACCAAAGCCAATAAAGTTGGTGTATAAAGGGTTTGTAACCCCCACTAACAATAACCTCCCATATAATGGGTTTTGAAACATATTAATCCAATAAAAGATGGTATATAATATGAGCACATGGGTAAAGTTTTATATTAAAATATGTATATAAATAAAATCTTATTTTTATTAAAATATTCAAACAATCTCCCATTTATTTTAATAAAAATAAGAAGCAATATATACTGGCAAAGATAGAATGTCATGCATCATGAAAGTGGCTCAGCCTTTAAACCTTCACTTAGTGTTTCAGTGTTCCCGTATTAGAGTCAGAGTGTCTTAGCCTTTAAACAATGACTACTTGAGTATACGTAGAAGCACGTCACACACATGACACTCTAGGTGTTCTCCAAGCTTCATAAGCCAGCACATTATACGGCCTTGTACTTTATCCCTGTTTTCATGAGTGCTCAAGAGATTAGCCCAATCTCATAGGAAGCGACCCCACTTCCACACTCATATAGGTGAGTCTGTCAAGAATGCTCCTATAACTGAGACATCCCACCCATAAGGGATATAGAACTCATTAAGAGATAAATCTCAACCTCCCATAAACGTTACAGGATCACATGTACTTACACCATATGGATGGATAAAATATCATTGAGACTTTAAGAGTGCATATTCAAATTCAAACCACTCTATAATTCGTTTGGCCCTTTAAACCTAGTTCTTGGGATCGCCAGTCCCTAGGTGGGGTATCCTCAAAGGTGATTTATTACAACTTTGGGCTTAAGTCTCATCCCATCGATGTACATCAAACCTTTACCTCTTAGCTAGAGCTCTTTATAACTCAATTTATTTCACACGTGTGTATAACACTTAACAAAGGTTTGGATTTCAATAACATGCCTCAATGGAGGTGCTACCACATAGATAATTCTTTACACCCATAGGTACATTTAATCACCAACATGTTACACGTACATGTCATATGGTGGGTTTAATAATCATTGTATGATTTCTCAATACTCCACCATTCACAAGAATATAAATCATTCTCTCAATAATGCTTTACCCTCAAAGTAAACAATAAAAATCACTTGTAGTGATTGAACCATTGAGTAACTTTTTCCGAATAAAATTTAGAGGCACATTTTTCAAGAAAAATCATATTACCATCGTATAAAAGTTGAAGCAACTCACAATTTAGGACTCATTAAATAGATATGGTCTAATACCAAAATATTTGGAAGAAGTCAATAATATTCAAGCCTCATCAATTCTCAAAATTTCATCAACCATTTAAAATACTAACTTTTTTCAGCAAAATAAATACACATCTCAAATTACATATCTTTTCAAAATGTTTTCTAAAAACATGAACTTCTTCTCAAAATGAATTTACACTTCTTTTTTAGAAGATCCAAAAACACATATATTCACAATCTCAAAAATTATTTGAGATTCTAAAAAACATTGCACACCCAAAATAATAATTACTTCAATAATTTAGCATTGTAATAACCGAGGTTAATGCTTATCTAATCAAGAGAAATCAAACTTGTAACTTGTTTTGCAAAATTTATAAATTCTTACTCCTCAACAATTCACATTTCTTTCAAGAAACTTGAGCTGCCTAGAAACTTCTTATATACTCATACATTAGTCTCTAAAATTACAATCTCAAAATTTCTAAAAAGCTTCTAAAAACATATTTTGCAAAAAATCTCATAATGATTCTCAAGATTTTTTTTAATGAAGCACCATCAATCTCTCCTTCATAAAATACTAGGATTTTTTAAAGTACAATTTTGAGATCTATGCATCGCACCAAATGAGCATAAGTTTTGTAAAAATAAATACACAATTTATTGCCTAAAATCCTTCATTTGGAAAAACTCCTCTATCTCAAATTTTTTATAAGAAAAGAAATGCACAAGAGTTGGGCATCTAAATCAATTTTGTCAATGGAAAATATAATGTTCTAATGAGTAAATATTTAGTATCACTATTCCATGTACTAAAAAACTCAAATCAATCACAACATAAAATGAGAATTTCACCTGGAGCAACACCCAATAAAATTAACATGTTCTACAAGTCTAACTTTTTCATGAATAAACATAAACTAGAGAAGCCCATGTATATATAGACAAGTGCATAGGTAAAGTATGGCTAGGCCAATGGTGGCAAGGCAAAATATATGATTAAAATTGCTAAACAAGTATTCTTAGGAAATAATTTAAGAACTACGTGAATAATAATAATTCTCTCAAGCACACTTCTCCATATTCAAATAAAATCAATAAGTTATTCTTTTTCAAGAGAATAAAAACTTTTTCATATATTAAAACCCCCACTATTTCTTCCATATGTATCATGTATCTCTCCCGAAAGCAAAAATGCAAAAGGCATACCTCTAGTATGGAGAAGGTTAACACGAGAAGGAAATTAAACCTTTTCTATATACTCGCTAATTTGTGAGATCTCCATATCACTACTCAATTTGTCACTTCATGCATTTTGACAAACATCAAATTCAATTGGTGACAATTGATAAAATAAGAGAGATGAATCGTCTTATAATTGTTGAAAATTTACCTCCAAAATACAAATATTCATTGAATAAAATAATAATTAAATAACAATAGAAAAGTAGATTTTCTGTCAAGACCCATCCCGCTATGCGCAGAAATAGGACACGTGGCACGCGACCAAGGCTCATCCAATTCCATTAAAGTATGAATAGTAGCGGAAAACATAAGTAAAATCCATGGAAATATGGGATTATAAAAAAGTTTTGCGCATTTGAAAACACTTAAAGAAACATCCTGTTTGAAAATAGCAATCCAGTCGACTGATACAAGGTCCGATTGACTAGAAATGCAAGATACAGAGAGCTTGAAAACCCAACACATTGTCCAGTCGACTGTGTAGGAAACCCAGTCGACTGGGGCCTCAAATTCACAGTCGACTGAATCTATTAGTCGATGAAACCAAAAATTCTAATTTTTAATTCAACATCCGGTCGATTGCTTCTTTCACAGAACCAAAACCACATTTCCAACCAATAATCCACTCGACTAAGACAGGGACTCAGTCGACTGTTTTTCAGTATTCTGATGCAGTGGGTGGATCAATCAGGCCTCCAGTCAACTGTTTTCATAAACCAGTCGACTTGTTTACCTCAGATTGTAACCCATTCTGCAGCTTCCAAACTGTGATTAGACCAACACGTTACAACACATTTATTACTGTATTGCAACGATTAAAAACATGATTACAAGGGTTTTCCTATAGATTACAACAACTACAGATTCTTTCCAAGATTCAATTACAACATTAGGAAAGAAAACAAAACATGCACAATGATAGTCCCTGTCATCCCATCGGCCTCACTCCTCTCGCTTCTTCTTTCCTTTCCTCTTCTCACCTGCAATGAAGTAAAGCTCCACTGCTAAGCTATATATGTCACGCCCCGGATCCACACATGTGAATGTAGGTGTAGACACCCCATTTTGTCGGCTATCAGATTTAGGAGACCCATAGCTTGGTGGTTCACAATGATCGTAAAAGACTCAAAAGGACTCTCGGAAGTCAGCTCCATCTCTCAGAATGCTCAGAATGACCAAAATGCCCCTAAAAGCCCAAAAACTCCCAGATTTGGTCCCAAAGTTCTGAAAACATGCTACGTCATAAGGAAAGCGATAAAATGATTTTTTAAGAGAAATCAGATGAAATTGTCGGCTCACAGAGACCCCCGGAAGTTCCCGGAAAGTCCCCGTTGACCGGTTTGACCAAGGTTTGACCAGGTTTGACCAAGGTTTGACCAGGTTTGACCAAGTTTGACCAAGTTTGACCGAAATTGTCCGGATTCACCAGAATCATTTTAAATCATGAGAAAAATGTTAAAACAAGTTCCAAAAGAAAATCGAGCGAAAACATCAGCTCCCGGGAACTCCCGGAGGTTTCCAGAACTTCCCGGGAATCCCAGGTTTGACCAGTTTGACCGGAATTTGACTTTGGAACCGGGGCACCAAAATAATTTTCAAATATTTTTCATAGATACTAGAGGTCAATAGCTTTCCAACGGTATATCGCACATAATTTCTGGATTTAAAACGAATTTATTATGAATTTCCAAAGGCGAAAAAGGCGATCAAATCGTCTTTTATCGCGAATACCGCAAAACTTTTCAAAGTGACTTATCCCCGAACTTTTTTTTATGTAAAGTAGACTCCATTACCTTTCCAACGGTATATCACAACCTCAATTTGGAGTTCGTATGCATTTTCTGTGAATTTCGGACGAAATAGGGCCTTTTCGCGAATACCGGAACTTTAGGGGGCCTAAACAGCATTATCTGGACGAAGGGAGGAGCAGTGCCGCCGCGGCACTGGCCCACTGCCGCCGCGGCACTGGCCCAGTGCCGCCGCGGCACTCCCCTCCAGAACAGTGAGTTTTTGTAATTTATTTTGGGGGTCCAATTTGATATATTAAAAACCAAAACGACGTAGTTTTGATTCCCAGCTTATTTTGGACCAATGGGAGACCATTTTAAACTTTTTAAAACTCCATTTACCACCCCTCCTTTGCCTATAAAAGAAGCCATTTACTTCCATTTAGGAGAGAGACATGGAAGCTTAGAGAAAGCTTAGGAAAAAACTCTAGGGAAATATAGAGAGAGAAAGAGAAGAAGTAGTCTTCTTCTTCCATTTTTTCCAATAAAAGTGAGTTCTAATCTTGTTTTCCTCCACCATTTTTCTATATACTTCATCATCAATATACCCAATCACCATTCTTGAGCATTCTTGAGTTAGGAAGCTACTTCCATGTCCAAATGTCAAAATCTATGAGTGAAACACCAAGCTACAAGTCCAAAATCATATTGATTATCATCTATTGATTGTTATTTACTTGCTTGTTCATATTATGTTCATCTCTTCTTAATCTCATTTCTTTTTATTTTCTTTATTTACTTACTAGTTCATCATCATCTAAGTGATGACATGAAGTTTGGGGTGAGTGAATCCTTATGGATAGTAGCTCTTGACCTCAAAAACATGTTTGATAGATGATGATCATAACCTCAATACTTCCAAGATGTTCTTGAAATGTATTGAAGTTATGTCCAAAATAAAAATGAATCTCTCCAATAATATTGGGAGTTCTTTGATGATTCAAGGTTGGATGAGGTTCTAAGTGGTCACATGGTCATCTCAAGAGTTTAAGTTCATGCTTTGAACATCTATTTCAAAACCCCCAATCAAGAACTCAAACTCTATTTCAAAACCCAAATCCATTTTCTTCAAGAATGATCCAAAACAGTGAGCTGTTCAGATTCAAAGATTTGTTTTGAATTAAATACTTGAGTTATGATGATGAAACCACTTGGAAAATCTTCCTAAGACATCATAGTTTGTCTCTGATTTTTCCCATCAATTATAGAGATATGAAAGTATTTGTTTTGGATGTGAGAAGTTCATATTCATAATCTGCCTCTGTTCTCACAGAATGTTCACCCAACTTCTTGCACTTATTCTGGATATTTTCATCACTGTACATATATCTTTTCTATTTTTTTTATGAAACTTGGATGTCTTAGAAAACTTTTGGTGTATAATGGGTCGTCATAAACCCTTTCTTTGATTTATGAAAAATCATACAAAATCAGTCAACAGTGCAGCTTTTGTTTCTGAGTCATGTGTACATTCTGATTTATTTCTTTTAATCTGTGATAGCTATTGAGGTTTGGCTTTTTGGGTTATTTTCTAGACACAATAAGGATGATCTCTGATTATTCTCACATTTTTCTAGGCACGTTTGACCTCCCATTATATTGTTACAAAGTAATGCATACAGTCTGTCCACTATTCACAGCATTTCACTTTTTGACTTTCACACTTTGATGCAACACTCTCTTGTATCTAGATGAACCCATATCCCATGCACATGTTCTTTACCACTTTTAATATGCTATATCATATCATGTATCATATATCCTCTCATGTATCATACTCCCATAGATTCTTGAGTTTGGTTTCCAAATAAAACCATGTTTTGCAAATACTTGGGAAGTTCTTGAAATTAGTTAGGAATTGATATTCCAAGTGGTTAGAATATTCATCCAAGTTCTGGAAGTATACTTTCAAAACCCCCATTTCAAAACCCCCCTCTTAAACCCCTCATTTTGATTTCAAGAAATAAACCTTGTTTCTCTCAAAACCCTCAAAACAGTGAGTCATTTAACTTCAAGGAATTATTTTGAGTTCAATACTTAATGTATGGATGCAAGACCACTTGGAAAGTCTTCCTAACTCATTAGAGAGCACCCATGATTTTTGGCTTGACATGGAAATACTTGAAAATGGTCCATTTGGACCCACACATTCTCTCTAGACATTCTGTTTTTAATGTCACAGCAGCTAGGTCCACTTCCAACCTCTTTTTCAGAAATCTTTTCCAAAAAGGGTGGTCCTAACTTATTTTTCCCTTAAACTTCAATGTCTTAGGGAACTTTCTGTATAAAATGGGCCTCTAGATCATTTGTTTTCATTTTCTAAGATTTTCTAACATTTCAGTCGACGGTACGGACTCTGTTTCTGAGTGACCTTCATTGTTTATATGATTTCTCTCATTCTGTGATAGCTATTCAAGATTGGCTTTTTGGGTTGTGTCCTAGACACAATAAGGAAGATCTCCATAAAAAATCATGCACTGAAAACATTCCTAACCCCTCTTTTCAAATTCCAAAAGATCATGCTACTGTTCTGTCCACTATTCACAGCAAGCACATTTCAACTTTTATTCTTTGATTTGATGCTCATATGCATTCCAAATTAACCCATATCTTAGGAAGTAGTTCATACTACATTTGTACACATCCCATGTTAATTTCATTCATTCATTCATGCACATTTTAGACTTCTAAGTCATTCTAGGAATCCATGAACACAAAGCACACTACAACCTTGGTACATTTTAGATACATGCATTGCATTCATGCAAGATTTGGGGTTTTTGTAACTCTTAATCTAAGAAGATTATAAGGAATGATCATGATCACACGTTCATGCTTCCCCTCGATCTAATCGTCCTTTCTCATCCGTCCCGGGGATTGAGAAGATCTTCTTTTCTCAAAGAATAACATGCATCATACTAGATTGCTAAGCATATTTTGATTTCTTTGATTATTTGTTTCAAGAATAATTCATGCCCCCCCTTTAGATTAGGAAGTCTTGATTATTTGATACATGATTAGACGATTTTTCCTAGGTTTATTTGTGTGATCTTTCACTTTACATTGCATGATATTTGACTTGGATCTTATGAATGATATTTTATCTTTAGATCTTCCATTTTCGAGTTTCTTATGTGATGTAATATACTATCATAGTATTAATTGTCGAACCAAACATAGTATAAGATGATTATTTGGATGCTAATTGAGGCCCGTCGAAAGACGGGGCGAGTTGAGGGTGTTTTAGTCGCGACAAAGGCTCCTTCCTCTCTCGTACCAAAACCCCGAACCAAGTTCTTTGGTTATGAAGGGCCGGTGCCCTTATCCGCTTGGGTGAGTCAAAATTAGGTTTCTTGGTTCCTTAAAGACCAAGTGGCGACTCTGTATCTGTTTTCAACAGACCTTTCATTTTCTTTCTTTGATTCAAAATCAAACAAGTTTCAAAACAAATCTCGAACAAGAGAGAAGTGGTCCGAATCCGCGTGTCCACAATCTGGCGACTCTGCTGGGGATTTTTTATTTTAAAACAAAATAATGCAGAGGTTTGACTCATAAGAAGCATTCTTAAAATCATCTTTTTACTGTGTTTGGTTCACCGCATTGCACTTTTGCATTTCCCCTTCGACTGTGTCTGAAACGCGGCGCTGACATTGTTCAGGTCTTGCTGTGCCAGGGCACAAGTCACCGTTGATACTGTACCTTCCAAGGTATATCAAAAAGAGTAAAAACCTCCGTACTGTCTCCCCGACGGTATATTGGAACTCTCGTCAACGGACCCTCTTTGACTAAACCCAGCCTTTTCATATAGATTCCTGTAGAACCTTTCATAGGACTGTTCATTTATCTTTTCAGATAGGACAATGTGATATAACTGTTGTATGCCCTGGTGGGATTACCTGCGTGGTGTAGACGCTTATGTGACATAGAACAGAACCTCTTTCTTATGATTCCCAAGGCAATCGCTCACATGTGATCACATTGAGTTGACTCGCCTAGGCTCCATGATAAGGATGTCTGCTCGATGCTCACAAAGATATACACCGCAAACCTTGTTTGTTGGTCTTGAGACATAGGAGTATGAAAACTTGCTAGAAAGTATGATCACCATCATCACCTATTCCCGTCGTATATCCCTATTTCTTCCAACAGAAACTCTACCCAACTCATCAGGATATCCCTGTTTCTCCTAGAAACTGTCCAAATCACCAAGATTCAGAATACCCAGAAACCTCAATTTTTCTTAGAAATTCCGATATACTTGTTTCTCCCAGAAACTCTGTCTGACTTACCCAGTTATATCTATTTTCCCAGAAGCTCTGTCCAAATCTCTCAGATTACTCAGAAATCTCAAGTTCTCCCAGAAATTCCGGTATACTTGTTTCTCCCAGAAACTCTGTCTGACTTACCCAGTTATTATGTTTTCCCATAAGCTCTATCCAAATCTCCAAGATTTCCCAAAAATTCCAACAACTCCATCCAAACTTCCCAAAAATGCCTAGATGTACCAATTCCTCCCAGAAATTCTGATTTCCCAATTTCTCCTAGAAGCTCAGTCCAAATCAACCAGAAATCCCTATTTCTCCTAGAAACTCAAATGACTTCTAGAAATTTCTCCGAATCTTCCAAATCCCTATTTCTCCCAGAAACTCTGTCCAAAATTTCCGAAGTATCCCGGAAATTCCTGTTGTCCCTTGGTGATCACACTGGAAAGTAAGGTTAGCACACTCTGTATGCTTAGGACCTTATTTGTTTAGCTGCTATCTGTTAGAAATAGGAACATCATATAGATTAGGGCTTGCATCCGCATGCTTGTCTCATATGCATACACGATTCATGTCAGTCTACATGTCACTCTCTACACATCAAATGCATACGTATCATCATCCTCACCCATTTCGATCATTGTACAAAAGTCATATACTTACAGCAACCGTCCTTGGTTTGCATCATTAAATCCTTCAAAATTCTGATCATCTCCTCCCGCTGGGGAGTCCATAAGAAGTATTTTGTGCCTCTGTTAATTTGGGCTTTTACTTCTATTTGCAGAAAACATAGCCCCGGGTAAGGACACCTCTGTACCTTCCCAAATTCATTGTCTAGCCCAGGCTATCATAATGGCCTACCAAGCTCTCGAAGGAAAAGTGGACAAACTACGAACCACTGTTGAACAACTAAGTTTAAGGATAAGCCGATTTGAGAAGATGGTGCAGAGCATCGATAAAGGGAAGAATGGGTTGCCCAACGCCATCTATCCAAGCCCGTTTCCACATCCGAATCTCTACTTGTATCCAAACCCACACTTTAGCCTTGGTAATCCTAGTCCATATTCAAATCCAAGAGCCACTCCAAGGACCCACTTGAACTCAAAGTCTAACAAAACCCGCAACCCAAGAACCTTTACCAACTTGGGTATGCCATTGTCCGTTATCCTTGATAACCTCATCAAAAAGGGGCACCTCCGACTCCTTCAACCTCGTGCTGACATCCCTCCGCCTAGTTGTGACCTGTCCAAAATTTGTGCCTACCACCAAGGCCCAGGCCATGACACCGACAGCTGCATGCGCCTTCGCCATGATATCCAGGACCTTCTCGATCAAAAAATCATCGAGCCATCGCCCATCCAACCCTATGTCAACCAAAGTGTCAGCTTCATCGAACCTAAAGCCCCTGGCTTACCTGTTCAAATGATCCCCTTTCCTGAGGCCAATGATTGTTGAAGCTACACGGTGAACTGATAGTGTTTGGAACTTCTGCTAAAAAAAAAAATGTAAGAATAAGTGAGTCACTGTGACATTCCATTTGAGACCAGGTCGAGTCTAGTCGAGTCTGTTGTATGTTAATTCTTGTGGTCGAGTCCATCTGTCATCAAGTTATTATGAGTCTGTAACCTTCTCTAGTGATGGAATGAAGTCTCATTTTGCCTAATCTAATGTGCCTAGTCATAGATGCATGAATCGCTGAACTGAAGTGTCACTTTTCAAATTACCATGGATATTACTGTGCTAAAAAAAATATTTTTTTTTTACTCAAACAAAAAAATCCTGAAAGGTCAAAGTCAATTTTGCGCTGACACTGATGAAGAGCCGAGAATTGAATAGCCTTACTTTAAGAATTTGAAGATTCTCTTGCCTCAATCTTGAAAAGACATACTTGAAACTGACTTGGGGCTTGCCCAACACCCTTTCCACCATTTCTACCATTTCAAAGCCTTGGGCCCAACCCAATTGATAGCCATGCGAACCTGTGCAGACTTGGTCCTTGATGGTAGCCAAACATTTCAATGAGTTTCATCTCCACTTTCAAAAAAAAAAAAAAAAAAAGAAAAGCTCGCTAGGTTGAAAACCCGAAAGGGCACCCAGGCAAAAGTTAGAGCTGAAAAAGGTGTTGATTTCCAAAATCTGACCCTAGCCAGTCAAAATGTTGGAGAAAATTTTGATAAAACAAATAAGAGAATCATACAATTCAAGATACATCTTAAGAACGTGCCAAGATCACATTTCAAAAGGCACGGAATGACCACAAATAAATTCCGAGAGCTGACATGCACATTCTGGAATTCTGAGATTGCGATTGAAGGATCTTGCAAGAATCAACTACATGAAAAGCAAAAATTGACTGGCTAGGCAAAAGTGAAAAGGATCAATCCTCAAAACAAAAGAAAAAGAAAAAGAAAAAGAAAAGAAAGGGAGATTGAAACTGAATCTTTTTTATTCAAAGCTACCACAAGTGGCTCAAGTTTGAACTTCTTTGACGATTGGTTTGAAAAACCCTCATACCTCAAACCCCTTATTTCAAGCCTTGCCTTGAACTACGCTCGACCTGATTCCCACTCGGGGATACGTAGGCAACCACATCGGTTCGGTCAACACCATCATAATCAAACCAATTTCCTTCAAGCCTTGCCTTGAACTACGCTCGACCTGATTCCCACTCGGGGATACGTAGGCAACCGCATCGGTTCGGTCACCCCACCTACCCAAAAATCAACCCGCCTCTTCCCAACCATGCCCGAACTACGTTGGACCTGATCCCCACTTGGGGGTACGTAGGCAGACTTTCAAAAAAAAGAAAAAAAGAAGGATGGCTCGCTAGGTCGAAAATCCGAAAGGACGCCTAGGCAAAAATTAGAGTTAAATCCAAGATGAGGAATAACAAAAGAGAGAAAAGAGCTTGCTAGGTCACCTCACTGGTGCCTAGGTAAAAGTTATGAGCATTTGAGAGATTAAAGTCACGGTCCATGCCTCAAGCCAGAAAATCACCTTCCACACTAGGGGCAAACTTCGGCTACCCGCCTCGTTTTCCTGACTTTTACTATTTACCCTTCACACAAGGGGCAAACTTCGGTCACCTACCTCGTTTGCCCAAAACCTCCAATGAACCTTCCTCCAAACTAGGGGCAAACTTCGGTCATTTGCCTCGTTTGCCTACCGATCCCACTTCATGCCCTTCAAACTAGGGGCAAACTTCGTTTGCCACCTGATCCCTATACACCAATGGTAAGCCTTCAAGAACATTGTCTTGAATAGATGGAAATGGAGCGTCTTTCATTCCATAAGCTAAGGCACTAATTCAAAGCACATCTTGAGAGAAGCAAAGAAATTGATTAGATCAGCAGGGAGGAATTTTCAAAAATAAGATTCACCATCAAAGTGATGCCACGTTAAGGAGAGAAGTAAACACAAAAGAGAAATGGTACATCATTTATGACAAAAGCACATTAAGTTTTGGCAAGTCGACCTTGTTTCATTTTGGTGTCAAATGTGTCGTCCTCGTGCGTCAATGTCTGTCAAGTTTTTGAGTCTGTTGTAGTCTCAAATGTGTAAGTCAATAGTGACTAATAAATTTTTCAAATCAAGTTATAAAGAGCATGCCAATACAAGCAGGAGTACCAAACACCATTACTACACCGGTCAAGGTGTCAGCATGAGAAGCGTCAAAACTTGGGGGAGATTTCATCCCTTTCCAAACTGCCAAAAGCTAACCGTCTTTCTTCATGCAACATAAGTCCATGAGTGGCTGTTGATGATCTTCCTTTCTCCTTGCAACATAAGTCCATGAGTGGCTGTTGATCTTTCATCTTTCTTCATGCAACATAAGTCCATGAGTGGCTGTTGATGATCTTCCTTTCTCCTTGCAACATAAGTCCATGAGTGGCTGTTGATCTTTCATCTTTCTTCATGCAACATAAGTCCATGAGTGGCTGTTGATGATCTTCCTTTCTCCTAGCAACATAAGTCCATGAGTGGCTGTTGATCTTTCTTCATGCAACATAAGTCCATGAGTGGCTGTTGATGATCTTCCTTTGTTCATGCAACATAAGTCCATGAGTGGCTGTTGATGATCTTCCTTTCTCCTAGCAACATAAGTCCATGAGTGGCTGTTGATCTTTCATTTTTCTTCATGCAACATAAGTCCATGAGTGGCTGTTGATGACCTTCTTTCATCCTAAAACAACATAAGGACGTATTTCCTTCTTCCTAGCAGAGTACATTATCCTTCAGCTCCCGGAGGCCCTGACCGGCCCCCTTGGATTGAGCGCCAAAAGAGATTCTTCGAGAACCCTACATCATCCCCCGAGGACAGAAACCAATAGATACCAGCTCCCGGAGGCCCTGACCGGCCCTCTTGGATTGAGCGCCAAAAGAGATTCTCCGAGAACCCTACATCATCCCCCGAGGACAGAAACCAATAGATACCAGCTCCCGGAGGCCCTGACCGGCCCCCTTGGATCGAGCGCCAAAAGAGATTCTTCGAGAACCCTACATCATCCCCGAGGACAGAAACCGATAGATACCAGCTCCCGGAGGCCCTGACCGGCCCTCTTGGATTGAGCGCGGAAAGAGATTCTCCGAGAACCCTACATCATCCCCCGAGGACAGAAACCGATAGGTACCAGCTCCCGGAGGCCCTGACCGGCCCTCTTGGATTGAGCGCGGAAAGAGATTCTCCGAGAACCCTACATCATCAGCCCTCTAGATTGAGGCAAATCCTTCATCAGCCCTCTGGATTGAGGCAAATCCATCATCAGCCCTCTAGATTGAGGCAAATCCTTCATCAGCCCTCTGGATTGAGGCAAATCCTTCATCATTAGCCCTCTGGATTGAGGCAAATCCTTCATCAGCCCTCTGGATTGAGGCAAATCCTTCATCATTAGCCCTCTGGATTGAGGCAAATCCTTCATCATCAGATTGAGGCAAATCTTTCATCAGCCCTCTGGATTGAGGCAAATCCTTCATCATTAGCCCTCTGGATTGAGGCAAATCCTTCATCATCAGATTGAGGCAAATCCTTCATCAGCCCTCTGGATTGAGGCAAATCCTTCATCATCAGCCCTCTGGATTGAGGCAAATCCTTCATCATTAGCCCTCTGGATTGAGGCAAATCCTTCATCAGCCCTCTGGATTGAGGCAAATCCTTCATCATCAGCCCTCTGGATTGAGGCAAATCCTTCATCATCCGCCCTCTGGATTGAGGCAAATCCTTCATCATCAGCCCTCTAGATTGAGGCAAATCCTTCATCATCCGCCCTCTGGATTGAGGCAAATCCTTCATCATCAGCCCTCTGGATTGAGGCAAATCCTTCATCATCAGCCCTCTAGATTGAGGCAAATCCTTCATCGCTAGCCCTCTAAATTGAGGCAAATCCTTCATCATCAGCCCTCTAGATTGAGGCAAATCCTTCATCGCTAGCCCTCTAAATTGAGGTAAATCCTCCATCGCCAGCCCTCTAAATTGAGGTAAATCCTCCATCGCCAGCCCTCTAGATTAAGGCAAATCCTTCGTCACCAGCTCTCCAGATTGAGGCAAATCTTACAGGTAGGGTAGAACTTCCACATCTATCAATCATTTTTCTCAAAGAATCCCCTACCATCCCCAGCAGAAGATATCAGAAGTCCGAACCAATTCTCCGGACTTTGTCATCACAAGGATCGACCAGCGATTAAAAACATCACCTGCAGTCAAATCACCCCGATTCCCAGGGCAAGCACTGTCTATTCACAATTCGAGGATCCGTGTCCAAATAAATATCATGAGCTTCCTCACCAACTCAACTATCGTGAGCTTCCTCACTCCTCTGTCCAAAATCATGAGCTTCCTCACCGCTCAATTCTCGTGAGCTTCCTCACTCATCGTGAGCTTTTTCACATGTCAATTATCGTAAGCTCCTCACTTATTGTGAGCTTCCTCACTCATTTGTCCAAAATCGTGAGTCCCCCTCACCTACCTATTGATTATTGTGAGCTCCCTTGCCTGTCGCTTATCGTGAGCTTTCTCACTTATCGTGAGCTTCCTCACTCCTCTGTCCAAAATCATGAGCTTCCTCACCGCTCAATTCTCGTGAGCTTCCTCACTCGTCGTGAGCTTTCTCACACGTCAATTATTATAAGCTCCTCACTTATTGTGAGCTTCCTCACTCATTTGTCCAAAATCGTGAGTCCCCCTCACCTACCTAATGATTATTGTGAGCTCCCTTGCCTGTCGCTTAGCGTGAGCTTTCTCACTTATCGTGAGCTTCCTCACTCCTTTGTCCAAGATCATGAGCTTCTTCACTTATTATGAGCTTTCTCATTTGTCGCTCCTGAGCTTTCTCACTCTGGTTTCCTCAAACTATCAGTTATCGTGAGCTCTCTCACTTGTCGATTATCTTTAGTTATCATCCTCGAGGACCTCGCGTCCGATCCATTTTGCTTACAAAGCACTCTTCTCGAATTCCAGAAGTTTGCCCCTAGACATGGAGTCTTCTAGACCTTGATGTCTTTATCCGAGTCATCCACCACATCACAGTCGTAAACACTAGTACAACGCCAGCCCACTCAGAGTGGCATACCCCACAGCACCTGCTCATACTAGGATCAGAACACTAGGCATGATAGGACTCATGTACACAATCATATCACATCCATACATTTGCATATCACTCTTTTAACATAGCATCCGCCTGATTGTTGTGTATGTGCATGTGTGATTGGTTCCTTTGTGCCCTGAACTACGTCCTGGTCTGATTCCCCTGGGGATACGTAGGCAGCTCACGCAGAGCGCGACCAGCACTGACCTCAGCATCTTTCTTTTTTCTTCATTGCATCTTTTGCAACGTTTTTATCCTAAATCTATAGCCTCCAAAAAGTCCTGTCTCTTCAAAGCTTTGGCACTCGCTTGCGACATGCGTTGCCTCGCAAGTTCATGCCAAAGAGGGGCAAACTGTAGACACCCCATTTTGTCGGCTATCAGATTTAGGAGACCCATAGCTTGGTGGTTCACAATGATCGTAAAAGACTCAAAAGGACTCTCGGAAGTCAGCTCCATCTCTCAGAATGCTCAGAATGACCAAAATGCCCCTAAAAGCCCAAAAACTCCCAGATTTGGTCCCAAAGTTCTGAAAACATGCTACGTCATAAGGAAAGCGATAAAATGATTTTTTAAGAGAAATCAGATGAAATTGTCGGCTCACAGAGACCCCCGGAAGTTCCCGGAAAGTCCCCGTTGACCGGTTTGACCAAGGTTTGACCAGGTTTGACCAAGGTTTGACCAGGTTTGACCAAGTTTGACCAAGTTTGACCGAAATTGTCCGGATTCACCAGAATCATTTTAAATCATGAGAAAAATGTTAAAACAAGTTCCAAAAGAAAATCGAGCGAAAACATCAGCTCCCGGGAACTCCCGGAGGTTTCCAGAACTTCCCGGGAATCCCAGGTTTGACCAGTTTGACCGGAATTTGACTTTGGAACCGGGGCACCAAAATAATTTTCAAATATTTTTCATAGATACTAGAGGTCAATAGCTTTCCAACGGTATATCGCACATAATTTCTGGATTTAAAACGAATTTATTATGAATTTCCAAAGGCGAAAAAGGCGATCAAATCGTCTTTTATCGCGAATACCGCAAAACTTTTCAAAGTGACTTATCCCCGAACTTTTTTTTTATGTAAAGTAGACTCCATTACCTTTCCAACGGTATATCACAACCTCAATTTGGAGTTCGTATGCATTTTCTGTGAATTTCGGACGAAATAGGGCCTTTTCGCGAATACCGGAACTTTAGGGGGCCTAAACAGCATTATCTGGACGAAGGGAGGAGCAGTGCCGCCGCGGCACTGGCCCACTGCCGCCGCGGCACTGGCCCAGTGCCGCCGCGGCACTCCCCTCCAGAACAGTGAGTTTTTGTAATTTATTTTGGGGGTCCAATTTGATATATTAAAAACCAAAACGACGTAGTTTTGATTCCCAGCTTATTTTGGACCAATGGGAGACCATTTTAAACTTTTTAAAACTCCATTTACCACCCCTCCTTTGCCTATAAAAGAAGCCATTTACTTCCATTTAGGAGAGAGACATGGAAGCTTAGAGAAAGCTTAGGAAAAAACTCTAGGGAAATATAGAGAGAGAAAGAGAAGAAGTAGTCTTCTTCTTCCATTTTTTCCAATAAAAGTGAGTTCTAATCTTGTTTTCCTCCACCATTTTTCTATATACTTCATCATCAATATACCCAATCACCATTCTTGAGCATTCTTGAGTTAGGAAGCTACTTCCATGTCCAAATGTCAAAATCTATGAGTGAAACACCAAGCTACAAGTCCAAAATCATATTGATTATCATCTATTGATTGTTATTTACTTGCTTGTTCATATTATGTTCATCTCTTCTTAATCTCATTTCTTTTTATTTTCTTTATTTACTTACTAGTTCATCATCATCTAAGTGATGACATGAAGTTTGGGGTGAGTGAATCCTTATGGATAGTAGCTCTTGACCTCAAAAACATGTTTGATAGATGATGATCATAACCTCAATACTTCCAAGATGTTCTTGAAATGTATTGAAGTTATGTCCAAAATAAAAATGAATCTCTCCAATAATATTGGGAGTTCTTTGATGATTCAAGGTTGGATGAGGTTCTAAGTGGTCACATGGTCATCTCAAGAGTTTAAGTTCATGCTTTGAACATCTATTTCAAAACCCCCAATCAAGAACTCAAACTCTATTTCAAAACCCAAATCCATTTTCTTCAAGAATGATCCAAAACAGTGAGCTGTTCAGATTCAAAGATTTGTTTTGAATTAAATACTTGAGTTATGATGATGAAACCACTTGGAAAATCTTCCTAAGACATCATAGTTTGTCTCTGATTTTTCCCATCAATTATAGAGATATGAAAGTATTTGTTTTGGATGTGAGAAGTTCATATTCATAATCTGCCTCTGTTCTCACAGAATGTTCACCCAACTTCTTGCACTTATTCTGGATATTTTCATCACTGTACATATATCTTTTCTATTTTTTTTATGAAACTTGGATGTCTTAGAAAACTTTTGGTGTATAATGGGTCGTCATAAACCCTTTCTTTGATTTATGAAAAATCATACAAAATCAGTCAACAGTGCAGCTTTTGTTTCTGAGTCATGTGTACATTCTGATTTATTTCTTTTAATCTGTGATAGCTATTGAGGTTTGGCTTTTTGGGTTATTTTCTAGACACAATAAGGATGATCTCTGATTATTCTCACATTTTTCTAGGCACGTTTGACCTCCCATTATATTGTTACAAAGTAATGCATACAGTCTGTCCACTATTCACAGCATTTCACTTTTTGACTTTCACACTTTGATGCAACACTCTCTTGTATCTAGATGAACCCATATCCCATGCACATGTTCTTTACCACTTTTAATATGCTATATCATATCATGTATCATATATCCTCTCATGTATCATACTCCCATAGATTCTTGAGTTTGGTTTCCAAATAAAACCATGTTTTGCAAATACTTGGGAAGTTCTTGAAATTAGTTAGGAATTGATATTCCAAGTGGTTAGAATATTCATCCAAGTTCTGGAAGTATACTTTCAAAACCCCCATTTCAAAACCCCCCTCTTAAACCCCTCATTTTGATTTCAAGAAATAAACCTTGTTTCTCTCAAAACCCTCAAAACAGTGAGTCATTTAACTTCAAGGAATTATTTTGAGTTCAATACTTAATGTATGGATGCAAGACCACTTGGAAAGTCTTCCTAACTCATTAGAGAGCACCCATGATTTTTGGCTTGACATGGAAATACTTGAAAATGGTCCATTTGGACCCACACATTCTCTCTAGACATTCTGTTTTTAATGTCACAGCAGCTAGGTCCACTTCCAACCTCTTTTTCAGAAATCTTTTCCAAAAAGGGTGGTCCTAACTTATTTTTCCCTTAAACTTCAATGTCTTAGGGAACTTTCTGTATAAAATGGGCCTCTAGATCATTTGTTTTCATTTTCTAAGATTTTCTAACATTTCAGTCGACGGTACGGACTCTGTTTCTGAGTGACCTTCATTGTTTATATGATTTCTCTCATTCTGTGATAGCTATTCAAGATTGGCTTTTTGGGTTGTGTCCTAGACACAATAAGGAAGATCTCCATAAAAAATCATGCACTGAAAACATTCCTAACCCCTCTTTTCAAATTCCAAAAGATCATGCTACTGTTCTGTCCACTATTCACAGCAAGCACATTTCAACTTTTATTCTTTGATTTGATGCTCATATGCATTCCAAATTAACCCATATCTTAGGAAGTAGTTCATACTACATTTGTACACATCCCATGTTAATTTCATTCATTCATTCATGCACATTTTAGACTTCTAAGTCATTCTAGGAATCCATGAACACAAAGCACACTACAACCTTGGTACATTTTAGATACATGCATTGCATTCATGCAAGATTTGGGGTTTTTGTAACTCTTAATCTAAGAAGATTATAAGGAATGATCATGATCACACGTTCATGCTTCCCCTCGATCTAATCGTCCTTTCTCATCCGTCCCGGGGATTGAGAAGATCTTCTTTTCTCAAAGAATAACATGCATCATACTAGATTGCTAAGCATATTTTGATTTCTTTGATTATTTGTTTCAAGAATAATTCATGCCCCCCCTTTAGATTAGGAAGTCTTGATTATTTGATACATGATTAGACGATTTTTCCTAGGTTTATTTGTGTGATCTTTCACTTTACATTGCATGATATTTGACTTGGATCTTATGAATGATATTTTATCTTTAGATCTTCCATTTTCGAGTTTCTTATGTGATGTAATATACTATCATAGTATTAATTGTCGAACCAAACATAGTATAAGATGATTATTTGGATGCTAATTGAGGCCCGTCGAAAGACGGGGCGAGTTGAGGGTGTTTTAGTCGCGACAAAGGCTCCTTCCTCTCTCGTACCAAAACCCCGAACCAAGTTCTTTGGTTATGAAGGGCCGGTGCCCTTATCCGCTTGGGTGAGTCAAAATTAGGTTTCTTGGTTCCTTAAAGACCAAGTGGCGACTCTGTATCTGTTTTCAACAGACCTTTCATTTTCTTTCTTTGATTCAAAATCAAACAAGTTTCAAAACAAATCTCGAACAAGAGAGAAGTGGTCCGAATCCGCGTGTCCACAGTAGGACACATGGCACGACACCAAGGCCTTCAAACACCAAATTAGGAATGTAAGGAATGAAAACATGCTCAAATCAACCTTTGAGTTAGACCAAACAAACCCAAGGGCAAAATGGTTCTTTTTAAATTATGGGCAAATTTTATACCAAAAGATATCCCTTTGAGTCCCAGTTCCAACGAAAAAAATGGCGCGCGAAACCGAATTTTCTAGAAGGAGTTATGTCTGTTTCCGTAAACGTCGACAACCAAATTTTACATAGGCGGATCGATCTGCCCTTATAACCCGGATTGATCCGTATTGTGATTTTCTCGCAGAATGTCCCCAGAAAATCCCGGATCGATCCCCTCTCTAATCTGGATTGATCCGGATTCTGTAGAATGTATATTTGCTTATAAAACTCTGCTAAAATAGGTCTGACCGGTATCTGAAGCATAATGGGTGCCTCTGGTATAATGATCTCCTCATCGGCCACGTCCTCAACTACTACGTCGGCCTCCACCCCTATGTCTGCCTCCACGCCTCTGGGTCTTGTGCTGGATCCTCCGGCCCAAACTCTGGCTCCTCCAGATCATCCTCCGGCTCAAACTCTGGCTCCTTCGAATCATCCTCCGGCTCATCATCATCCGCGTTGTCCACATGCTCATCCTCCGCTGGGTCCTTGTCGTCTATCGGCTCCTCCTCTCCATCTCTGTCAATAGTCTCGTCGGGATGCTTGTCCTTTGGCTCTAGATCCTCTTCATCCTGAATTGGCTCAGGCTTCGGAACTGGTACGTCGGGTACTGGTGATGGTGGGGCTGCCGATGCTGGTACAACTACAGGCTCCAGTGGGACGACTAAAATGGCTCTCAGTTCAATCTCATCCATCTCTGGCTTACTCCGAACCAACCGTAATATCTCCTGACAAATGTCTCTACCAACTCTCGCAGAATGGTAAACATCCATATGCATCTATGTCGGGTGAATACTCCCAATCACATAAAGCGCCCTCCACATGTCTTCTTCCAAATGTCGACTAGCTATCTGGCACACTCGCTCACGATAAAACTCCGGGTCAGGTGTCTCCACGGTATCCCTATGGATCACGTGTCCTTCATAAGCATTGGTAACAAACTAATGAAAATCTGGATCCATGCTATCCTGCAAAGAGACTATCCATCGTCAGAAAGATGAACTTATCTTAAACTCATATCTTATCTCAAGGAAATCTTAACATACTAGGACTAGATGGTGTGGAATAGGTAGTGAACGAAAGTATCACAAACCTAGGCTCTGATACCAAAAATCTTGTCACGCCCCAAAACAGCATAAATAGAGAAAAATAAATTTTCTTTATGGGTCCATAGGGAGTGACTGGTGAAAGTCACTAACCTTCCACACCACGCAGTTCTAGTCCATAACAAGAAAGAACAATCCATAGTAATATAAAGGAAACCTATTATATTACCAACATCAGAGTTATTACAAAAGTAAAGCTACAAAGGAAGATATATAAGGTTTGAAAGCAACATATGCCCAAGTACCAAATATAACAAAACAACCAAACAGAAATAACATAAATTATCTCCAGGTCTTCAGATGGCGTAAACATCAGCGTTATAGTCCTCCTTGGCATAGCCATCATCAGTGGGGCCACCCTCGGTGTATTTTCCTCCTGGATAGCAACTATCGTTGTAGACTTTGTCATCTAAAAAATGAGGTACAGGATAGTCTGGACGGGAGAAAGTCCATGCAATAAAGGTCGTCAGCTTATTGAGAGCTGATTAAGTATAAACTGACAAGGTACTAGTTATCTGAAGTAAACACAAGCTTATGAAAACACGAGTTAGCATCTTACTATAATAATAATAATATCTTGTTCCTTTATTCAACCTTGTAAACCAACCCTTATCATCTTGTTACTCGAAGATTGATATTAACATATTCTAACTGAATGAACAGACTTACTCATTTAACTCTAGGGATACACCCTCATTCCGTCCACCACTTTTAAGAGCATATTACACAGCTCACCGCTTGTCATGGACTCCACGCCAGTCCATTCCCAGCTTTTAAGAATAATGTATCCTGTTCACCGCATTTCAGGGACACAACATTTCGAACAAGGCATATCATCTATTGCCATGACTCAGCGTCATCTACCAGACATCCCAAGAGCACATTACACAGCTCATCGCTTTTAAGAGCATAGCATAGATTATCTGGTCTATCTTAGGACTACTTGGTCCAACTCACCGCTTTTAAGAGCATATGCACAGCTCACCGCTTTTAAGAGCATATCATGACCAAACATCCGTCCACGTACCATCCCCAGAACTTACCAAACCTACTTGAGTTATGTTCTAATATCGATACATGACTATTCCTAAATATAGCCTGACTACTCTGATTAAAAGAAATGAATATCGAACTTATACATGAACTGCATAATATCTCACGTCATTTCATTAACCCATTATTCTTAATCATACTTATTTGTGTTGTCACATTTTCCCAGATCCACCAAAAATCGTATAACGGAAGTTCGAAATGAGAAATGAACAATCGAACCTCTTATATAATAAACAGGTAAAAGAATCCATGTTCTGCCCCTACCAATCGATTGGTATAAGGTCCAATCGATTGGGATAAAACTATAACAATCGATTGAGAATCATGGCAATTGATTGCATCTGAAATAATGTCAATCGATTGCTAACATTGGCAATCGATTGAGATGTCAATCGATTGGATCAAATCGATTGGATCCAGACTGATGACAGTCGATTGGTAATTATGCCAATCTATTGGTACTCTGTCTTCACTAGCAGATTGTAAAAACAGTATATATAAATGTAAAAACCATGCATTAAACACCTTTAAGCTTCATAAAAACTTGTAAAGACTTCATATAAAGGGACCAAGTGAGTTAGGACTCACTTAAAGGTGTGTTTGGCTTGTGTGAGTTTAAAACTCAAGCTTCATCTCTCTTCTCCTCTGTCTACATCCTCTGCCTCTCATTCTCTTCTTCTTTTCTTTCTTCTCTTCCTCCAGCTGCCAAGGGCAGTGAGTGCGTGTCTTTGTGTATATAGATATAGATATAGATATAGATATAGATATAGATATATATATATATCTCAAGATATGTGGCTCTCTCTCTCTCTCTCTCTCTCTCTCTCTCAAGGCTGCCAAACTGGCCCATGGCCAAGAATACCCTCATATATATAGAGGTTGAGAGTGCCACATGTTTAGTTCTCAAGAAAAGAAGAAAACATGTCTCAGCTTATGCCAATCGATTGGTATAGATGGCAATCCATTGGTAACAGATATTTAAATGGAATCGATTGGAAAAGATGGCACCCGATTGGGATGTTGCCACGTCATTACTTTTAGTCGGTATAATGACAATCGATTGGGAATATGTCAATTGATTGGTATCAAAAAGTGTCAATCGATTGGGAACAAGTGCCAATCGATTGGTATCTAAATCTCACAAATGAAAAGAAAAGTTTATATAAGTATATGGAAATGAAGTTTATTTTTTATTACTCTCCAGAAATTCAGGGTATTATATAATCAACTAGTGAGCTAAAACCCACTCAAGTATTTGTTAATAAACACCAATTAATTATGCTAATGCATGCTAAATCATGATTAACGATTAATCGCGGGAGTGGGTGTTGCATCTCTCCCCTCCTTAATAGAAGTTTGTCCCCAAACTTAAAGTACCTCAAGATTCGAACAAGAATGGGTATTTCTCACGCATTTCATCCTCCCATTCCTATATAGCCTCCTCAACAGAGTGATTCCGCCACAAGACCATAACCAACGAAAAAGTTATGGTCCTCAGAACTTGACCTTTTGCATCGAGAATTTTCACTGGATGTTCTATATAAGTCAAATCTTCTCTAATTTCCAACGGTTCTGGCATGATTATATGACGTGAATCTGACACACAACGTCGCAACATTGATACGTGAAACACCTTATGAACATGTTCCATTTCTTGTGGTAGCTTTAATCGGTAAGCCATTGGTCCAACTCTACCAATAATCTCAAACGATCCAACAAAACTCGGATTCAGTTTCCCACTTTTTTCAAACCTCATAATTCCCTTAGTTGGTGACACGTTTAAAAACACATAGTCACCTACTTCAAACTCTATTAGTCTCCTTTTCAAATCCGCGTAGCTCTTGTAACGACTTTGAGCTATCTGTAACCGTTGTTGTATCAACTTAACTTTCTCGGTGGCTTGCTGAACTATCTCAGGTCCAAACAAATTTAGTTCTCCTACCTCAGCCCATCAAATCGGCGAACGACATCTACGCCCATATAAAGCCTAAAAAGGTGCCATTCCAATGCTGGATTGAAAACTATTATTATAAGTACCACCAATGACAAGTGTTGTTCCCAATCAGCTTTGAAATCAAGAACGCAAAGTCAAACCATATCTTCCAATATTTGGATTACCCCCTCTGACTGTCCGTCAGTTTGAGGATGGAAAGCTGTGCTAAAATTCAATTTTATGCCCATAGCCTCTTGTAATCCCCTACAAAATCTTGATATAAATCTACTATCTCTATCTGAAATAATAGACACTGGAACTCCATGAAGCCTTACAATTTCCTAAACATACAACTCCACCAACTTCATCGGATCATTAGTCTTAATAAGTAGAAAATGCGCAGACTTGGTTAATCGGTCGACGATTACCCAAATACTATCATTTGATCTTCTGGATTTTGGTAAACCTACTACCAAATCCATCGTAATGTTCTCCCATTTCTATTCCGGTACTAGCAATGGTTGTAATAATCCTGCTGATTTTTTATGTTTTGCTTTTACTTATTGACATACTATACATTTTTCCACGTGTTTGGCTATTTCCTGCTTCATTCCAAACCATCAATAATTCTCTCATGGATCACGATACATTTTGGTACTCACCGGATGAATAGAATATTTGGTATTGTGCGCCTCCTCTAGAATCATCTCCTTAATCCCAATAACATGGGGTACATAAACTTGATTTTTGTATTTCAATACACCATCTACATAAGTGAAATCTGGTTGCTTAGCCTCAGGTATTCCATCACAAATCTTCCTCAAATTTGGATCTTGTAGCTGTTTCATTCTAATTTCATCCACAAGTGTCGGTTGTGCTATAATAGCCGCCATCAAAGCTCCATCAGTTCTTGGAATTACCTCAAGTTTCAATAGTTCAATTTCACGAATTAGCTTTTCTTGAGAAGTTAAGACATAGGCTAAGTTATCGGTTGACTTTCGGCTCAATGCATCAGCCACCACATTGGTCTTTCCTTGGTGATATTGAATCGATAAATCATAATCTTTCATCAACTCCATCCACCATCTCTGTTTCATATTCAGGTCTCTCTGAGTGAATATATAATTCAAGCTCTTGTGATCCGTGTAAATTTCACTTCGTTCCTCGTATCGGTAATGCCTCCAAATCTTCAAGGCAAAGATCACCGTTGCCAATTCTAAGTCAAGTGTTGGGTAGTTGGTTTCGTGTGGTCTCAGTTGCTGTGAAGCATATGCAATTACTTTGCCATTTTGCATTAGGACACATCCCAAAATGATGCGAAGCATCGCTAAATATAACAAACCCCTCAGTCCCCGAAGGAATCGTCAATAGTGGTGCTGTCATAAGTCTAATCTTCAACTCTTTGAAACTTTCCTCACATTCGGAACTCCAAACAAAAGGAACATCTTTTCTCATTAACTGAGTCATCGCATCGCAATTCTTGAGAAATTCTCTACAAACCTTCGGCAATACCCGGCCATTCCCAAGAAACTTTAAACTTTAGACACATTTTTCGGTGGATTCCAATTTGCTACTGCTTCAATATTCTGCGGGTCCACTAAAACACCTTATTTAGAAATCACATGTCCCAAATTTGTTATCTCGGTCAGCCAAAACTCACATTTTTTCAATTTACCGCATAACTTCTTCTCCCGAAGCCGTTGCAATACCAATCGTAAATGCTTCTTGTGATCTTCAACACTTTTAGAGTAGACAAAAATATCGTTAATGAAGATAATTAGAAATTCATCTAAGTATTCCTTGAATACCCGTTCATCAAATCCATAAAAGTTGAGGGTGCATTGGTAACTTTGAATAGCATGACCATAAACTCATAATGTCCATATCGAGTCCTGAATGCTGTCTTTTCCACATCTTCCTCTTTAACTTTTAATTGATGGTAGCTCGATCTCAAGTCGATTTTCAAGAAAACTTGAGCTCCTTGAAGTTGATCGAACAAATCAACAATCCTCAGTAATGGGTACTCATTTTTAATAGTCAACTTGTTCAGCTCCCGATAGTCAATATACATCTGCATGGTTTCGTCTTTCTTCTTGACAAACAAAACTGGTGCTCCCCATGGCGAAACACTAGGTTGAATAAATCCCTTGTCAATCAACTCTTGCAATTGGTTCTTCAACTCTTTCAGCTCCACAGGTGCCATTCTGTATGGTGTCTTTGATACCAGTTGTTATCCAGTTGCTACCTCAATAGTAAACTCAATCTCCCGCTCGATCAACACATTTGGTAAATCCTCAGGAAATACATCCGAAAACTCCCGTACTATCGAAATATCCTCAACCCGAGTTCCCGTGACACGTGTATCAATTACAGTATATAGGAACCCTTAACAACCCTTTTTCAACAACTTCCCAGTCTAGATTTCTGATATCATATATGACGGCACTGTTACCCCAACCCCTTAGAAGGTAAACTCTTTTTGTCCCGGTACCTGGAAATTAACTCTTTACTGTTCACAATTAATTATAGCCTAATTTGTAGACAACCAATCCATGCCCAAGATTATATCAAAGTAGTTAATGGTTAACGGAATTAAGTCAACAGTCAATACTTTATCACCTACTCTGATTCGCATGCTTTGATCACTGAAGAGGTCACTAACAATTTACTTAGAGGTAATGATACATATAGATCATATCCTAAGGGTTCTGACATACTATTCAAATGTTTAACACATTCATACGAGACAGACGAATGTGTTGACCCTGAATCTATCAAAATTCGTGCTGGGTGTGAACAAATATGAAGTATACCTGACACCACGGAGTCTGTAGCTGACACATTCCCCAGTGCAAGTTAAAAAGACTTCCCTTTCCTCTTCTCTACACCTTTTCTTTATCAGTAGATGGTCTCGGTCTTACCGCGCTAGATGCCATAGAACTTGCCCCTTGTTTTCGGCTCTTTGGACAATCTTTAGAAAAGTGTCCCGATTGCCCACAATCAAAGCATTTACCCCTCATATCTAGAATTGAGCTCATAGAGCTAGGTGGTCGTGTTCTGGCTTGTGGACAATTCTTGGATATGTGCCTCACTTGTTTACAAATGTTACACGTACTGAGTAAATAACAATCTTCCCCACTTGTTTAGAAATGTTGCATATACTGAGTAAATAACAAACTCCCCCATGTCGTCGGTTGCAGGTAGGACACAACGGTCGAGCCCCCTCAGAAAATAAACTTCCACCTTGACTACCTGAACCTGACCCAGACCCTTGTGAAATTGGTTTCTTGAAGAAGCCTTGCCCCTTCCCTTTATCTTCACCTTATCACTTTCCTTGTTGGCCCTGCTTGTATTTGTTAATATCTCGTTCGGCTATGAGAGCTACATTCTGGACTTGAGCCACAATTCCAAATTCATGAGTATCTACCCTACATTGGATGTTATCCCTCAATCCCTCTTAAAACTTTTGAGCTTTGTCTTCCTCGGTTATCACCGTATCCTTCGCAAATTAGAGCAATTCACTATACTTGGAGATATATTCATTCACTGTCATATCTCCCTGTTGGAGATTCACAAATTCCCAACGCTTCTGTGCTTTAGCCGCTCGAGGAAAATATCGTTTATGAAACTCCTCCACGAACTTGTCCTAAGTGGTTATAGCACGGAGTATTTGTTCCATATCCGGTACCCAATAAATAGTTGTCATTGGATCCGGACCCCATCGAATAAAGTCGACTTTCTCTTATAGAATTGTTCAATCGTAACACGATCCTCTTTTGGTTCAGGATTCAGATTTGCATGCCTTACATCTACTGGTGGTACTGAATCACCAACGGCTCCAACAAAATTAGTTATCAAGTCTACCAAACGATCCATTCTCGCATCGAGTTCCCGGTTTGGGTCCATTTTTCCAAAATTTTGCCATTCAAATATGCATAAATAGTATGCATGCTATGCCACATATCATATGATATAAATAATTAAAAAATCATAACATGGCTCCAATAATCGTATGCATACATGTGGTGCACCTATATGCTCAATATCTACACGTTACTCTCAATTCGTTGTCTCTCGTCCCAAAGTTTCTAAGCCTATTGCTCTAATACCACTAAATGTCATGCCCCGGATCCACACATGTGAACCTAGGACACGTGGCACGCCACCAAGGCCTTCAAACTCCAAGCTATGAATGAAAAGGAATGAAAACAAGCTCAAATCAACCTTTGAGTTAGACAAAACAAAGCAAAATGGTCTTTTTAAACTATGGGAAAATTTTATACCAAAAGATATCCCTTCGAGTGCCAGTTCTAACACAAAAAATGGTGTACGAAATTGAATTTTCTAGAAGGAGTTATGTCCGTTTCTGTAAACGTCGACAACCAGATTTTACATAGGTGGATCGATCCGCCCTTATAACCCTGATCGATCCGTATTGTGATTTTCTCGCAGAATGTCCCCAAAAAAGTCCGAATCGATCCGGATTTTACAGAATGCATTTTTGCTACTAAAACTCTACTCAAACAAGTTCAAAACAATACCAAACCAAACCAAACTTCATGGGAACTTCCAAAAATACTTCAAAATTATTTCTAAACCATTTCAAATCATTCTCAAGAGACACCAACATGATTATAAACATTAGACAAGATGTGCAATGCTATCTCTCCCAAATAATCCCCAATTCTCTCCCAAATACTCCCAATTCTCACAAGATCAACCAAAACATATTTCTTAAACCAAATTTCCATTCAAACATGCTCCAAACTATATTAACAAAGCATGGAAGGTACCGACAACATTCTAAGCTCTGGTTACAAAATTTACATAAGTCTTGGAGCGATTAAGCAAGTAACTTACATAAACAACTAAGTTTAGTACATACTTAACTTAAACCATTCAACCTTGGATTTACACCAAGTAACAAGTTTTGCAAAAAAAAAACAACTATAAACATGAAACTACATTATACACAAGCTTTCTTGACTCCATGACCCCAAATCACCTCCCTGGATTCTCGCCGTCGTGCTCACCTACAATGGTTATTCAATAACCACTACAATATATAAGCTATATGCTTAGCGAGATATATCAATCAAGTGCACGGATGACATATCAATGTTTATATTCAACTCAACAAGTAAAATGATCTCTAGATAAGCAAGTATTTCCTCTGCCACTACCCGCAAGTCTGCGACTCCCCCAATAGTCTACGACATAAGCCAATGACCCACACCACACACTTGCGGTCCAATGCCGTGTCGGCAACATATGGTCATCACCAAGAAACAATCTCATGGCGGATTCATACGAGCTCTCCTTTGATCTAAATGTACAACTAAACATGCTCACATAAACATATCACCGTGCTTTTCATTTAATTATAGCTAATCATGGATAATTAAGCTAAATAGGCATATGTATAACACCCACATGAACATAAATAAGAATCTCATCCAAAACAAGATTGAAACCACTCACCTCTTCGGAATTCACTCCTAGTTAAGAAATTGAAGCCCAAATCTACTCCGGGTTAAAATCCTACATGAATTCGACTAACTACGGATTACCGCTCCGAATTGGGTTGCGAAAATTACGATAATTAAACTCAATAACATTAGTACCAAAATGTTGAACTCACCTCTACGAGTTCAAATCCGGTCTAGGAATCAAAATTGGAAGTTGTTTTCTAGATCGAACAGTGTCAAAATAGTGTGCCAAACCCCCGTCTCCTTTCCCTATCTTTAACCGACTAAAAAGGAATTAAGAAGAGAATTTCTGAATTCTCTCTCTCTCTCTCTCTCTCTCTCTCTCTCTCTTGTTTTACATGTTTTATGATTATGGATTTCTATTATGAACTACCCCCAAGGTTTCGGTTATGTGCAATTTTACCCCCAACTAGTTTTATAACTAACTATTTAATCCTCCAGACTTAAGTGGGTATTTGTCTATTGTGGGTCCCATAAGTGGTCCCACATAATTTTATAAAGTTACTAATTAGCCTACTAATTATATAACGTGTTCATTTTGTTCTCATAAAGGTATCCCAAATGGCCGCACAAATGGACTCTAACAATCAACAATGTATTTAAACAACATATATATATATATATATATATTATTTCACACATGCCTTAATAAACATTTATGTACATAAGGGTGATTCCACAACTTTGTCCTATTATAATGGAACTTTCTCAACTCATGTCCCAATTTGGAACTACCACATTGGCCAATATTAGGTTCCCAAACTGGACACCCATAATCAACTAGTGAGCTAAAACCCACTCAAATACTTGTTAATAAACACCAATTAATTATGCTAATGCATGCTAAATCATGATTAACGATTAATTACAGTGCTACATATATGCTAAGTGCACAAATTCTAACATATGCAATATATGATAAAACATGCTTTATCTCGTAAATCACATCAAATAGTCTCTAGGGAGAAAAACACTCATTCATCCGGTAGCGGCAAGTCCAAGTCTTAAACCGCGATGCCAATGGCTAGTCCAAGTCTACAACGTACCATTGCATCCCAAGTGTCCTAGCAAGTCCAAGGCTTAAACCATGCACAATAGTCGTCGCTACTAAATTCTCAAACATCGAAAAGCTTACTCCAACATGAAATTGTATAAAACTCCCCTTTGACCCACATAATCATTTAACGTGCTTGCGTAAAATTTAGACATGCTTTTCACAGATAAGCGAGTACATAATTAATAGGCCTACCATTAACACATGAATTTTGCCCGGATCACAATTTCGTCATCGAAAGTCCAAACATGTATATTTCCTATATAACATAGGTTGGAACTTCATATCTCATGCTATATCACTCAAACTTTGAGGGAAGTACTAGAGAGCAAAATAAACGTCAGATATCCATTTATACGTGATTCCTACAAGTTTGCAAGTGTTTTCTCCAAATTTTCAGAAATTAGATTTTATGAAAAACTTAACCAAACAAGGCCTAAGAAGTATTAAAACGTAGATCTTACCTCAAGGAGTTCAAATATGAAATCTGGAGAAAAACTGACTATCGAAAGTTCATTGATCGGCGTTGTGAAGATCGGGGAAAATAATCTCCTCTCTCTCTCTCTCTCTCTCCAAGATATTATTTGGAAAGTTATGACAAAATACACGACTTCTGAAAATTACTTTTACCTCCCCACGAGTTCTCAAACTTCCAATTATCTCCCGAAACATCTTACACATCTACTTTATTTCACGAGTGAAAACTAAAATTTATAAAAGTTTTCATCGAAGTTTCATTTGGGTCCAAAAATCACGTTCTGAAACCTATTTCCGTGGAATCTCTATACCACCTACCTTTTATGCAACGTGTCCCTCACGTTCTCACCACAGTATTCAAAACGATCTAATATAAGATCATAACTATCATAAATATACTCTACATAGGTAAAATCACTATTCACAAAATACCAGATAATTCAAAAAATGTTTAAATCACATAAATGTTATTTAAATCATACCAATGCAATATGAATTACCAACTTCCCGTGTTCTCATTTGACACTCACTGTTGACCCATAGTCAACCTCATCTTAATTATTAATCAACATTAATAATTCCAAAATATAAATATGCAATTAAGAAAAATGAATGCATTCTGGAACGGGTGTGACATTTTCTTACCGAATCGCGAATCGCATAATGTTACCTCGAAATAGTATGACATCGCTTAGAATGTCGTACCACAAAAAGTCACATAGTTGGGTTGAATACGGACTAGGTCGCTTTCTTTAAGATGATTCACGCTTCTCATGGTAGTCACTGGGGTAGAAGAATAACACGTCACCTTCAAGATAATACAACCCAACTCTAGGCTGTGATCACTCCTAATTTACACAATTTAGGGAAGACTGAAGCTTCTCCCAACACCCTTCTTTGCCCAAAATATAAAATGCAATATACACACAAGAAAAGAAAATGCATACTAGCACTATATCATCTTTTGGACTTATACTCATGTTGTGTTATATATATATATATATATATAACTGGCTTCTTTTTTACCCCGTGCAATGCTCGGGACAACTATTATCAGATACAAGGATGATATATAACATAAAGTGCAAAATAATCAAAATTTGTCAATCCGATAGATAACACAAAATCTCAATTTTCAAACATTTCAAATTCAACACCCATATTAATAAAATAGTGGAGTTATTATTAGGGATTCAATGCTAAATAAGAAAAGGTGTTGGAGTAATTTAATGAGCAAAATTGCAAAATTTTGCTAGTCTTGCCTCTCTTTATGCCAAGTGGCACTTGAGGCTTCCACATTATTATAATACTAGCTTTTCAACCTGTGCAATGCACGGGAGAAATTTTTAAGGATGAATTAAAAATTGAATTTAGTGGTATTATAATTGATAAGGGGAGAAAATGTATAACATGCCTAATTAACGGTAAAATTAAGAATAAATAAAATATATAGAATAAATTTGTGAAGCCTCAATATACATTTGTCTTGGTTGCCCATTAGTTTGTGACATATGACATTTTGAGGCTTCTATATTATAATAATATAATAAGATAATAAGATAAGATGTGCCTTGATCCTTGTAAAATATCAACTCAAGAATAGACTCTTGAAAGTTTATAGTAAATACAAAGTGATCCCATTAAGTAACATGGGTATGTAGCTTATTGGCTAATAAACCAAGCCAATAAAGATGGTGTATAAAGGGTTTGTAACCCTCACTAACAATAACCTCCCATATAATGAGTTTTGAAACATATTAATCCAATAAAAGATGGTATATAATATGAGCACATGGGTAAAGTTATATTCAAATATGTATATAAATAAAATCTTATTTTCATTAAAATATTTAACAGTTTTTAGTTTTTTCACTTAAAATAAACATTCTTCTAAAATAAAAAAAGTAAGTGACTGATTCTTAATTATTCCACAAAAGATGATTGAAATTTAATTTTCTATTGTTAATTTAGGGCTCGCATGGTAACGTTTTCTGTTTTCAATTTTTTAAAAACGATAATCAATTTTTGTTTTTTATTTTTAAAAAATAAAAACAGAAAACATGTTTGGTAACATTGTAAATTTAAATAAAAACAAAACAAAAACAGAAAACGCGTTTGGTAACGGTGTGTATATGTCTAATGAGAAATGTTTTGAGCACACTCTTACACACCTAAAAAGTATCCACACTCTAAGGTGAACCAATGAGAAGAGAGACAGAGACTACTGGATCCACTATCAATCTCTTCTCATTGGTCCACCTCACGGTATAGATGCTTTTTGAATGTGTAAGAGTGTATCCCTAGTATTGTATAAATCCCAGAATGCATTTACCAAAACACATTTTCAACACAAAATGCGATTTTAAGAATTTTTTTTTAACCACGACAATTGTATTTAATACATCATATTCGCGTGCATTAATGAGGTGATAAAGATGTGGTATGTAGGGCTGTTCAAAAACCACCCGCCCACCCGACTCACCCGACCACCCGACTCACCCGTAGACTTTTTTTTGGTTTTTAAACAATGTGGGTGGAGTCACGGGTCTTGGGGGTGGAAACCCGACAGTTTCGGGTGGAGTCACGGGTCTAGGGGGGTGAAAACCCGATTCACCCGACCCGACTCGAAACACACTTAATTTTTTAAAAATATATATGTAATATGCTTATATCAATATATGCATTATGTATTATATAGTCTTTAATATATATATATATATATAATATGCTTATATTAGTATATGTGTTATGTATTATAAAGTCGTTAAATATATATGTTATATTCTTATATCAATAAAATATATATATCACTAGCGGAGATACAAAAATCTTAAAACCATTAAACTAGCACATGATTATGTTTTTATTTTTTGTTTCGTCAGAGCTTTGGTTAGCCCATGAATATCTAGATAAATACATTCAAAGCAAAAAAAGAAAAAAAAAAAGAAAAGAAAAGAAAATGTAGACAAAGTCATGTGTAAAGCAAATACTTGATTGAAACAAATGAGATAGTCGGGTTTCACCCGACTCGACCCGACTCACCCGACCACCCGATGAGTCGGATGCACCCGACAAAGCGAGTGGATGACGGGTGGAAGGAGGGCAAACCCGACTATGTTCGAATGGATGAGCGGATGAAGGCCAAACCCGACTCACCCGACTCGTGAACACCCCTAGTGGTATGTCAAAACATGTTCTCCATAAATAACACTCCCTCCAAATTAATCTTTTTTTATTATTAGTTTTTATTAGAGCCTCCAAATTAATGTTAAATTTTACTAGTATTTGCATTTACCCCTTTCTCTGCACATATATATACATATAGTTCAGCTCCAGTGTGCACTGGGTAAGCGCACTGGGTGAACGTACTAGGTTTTTAAGCGTAAACAAATCACGGGTCAGCGGGGCGGCAGGACGGGACGTGGATCAGTGGGGTGTCCCGCGGTTTTTTAGACTTAAAAATCCAGTGTGTTAATCCAGTATACATTGGAGCCTAACACTGTATATATTTATATGTTTATAAGCATAAAGCATCTATATATAAGTACACATATTAATTAATGCAGGGTAGGAGTAAAATAATCCTTTTTATATTATTGGAAGAGTAAAATAATCCTTAAATGAGGTTTAAACTGACTAAAAGGCTGGAGGTAGGGGTGTATACGAGCCGAGCCGTTCAACAAGGGTTCAAAGTTTGGCTCGATAAAGGCTAGGCTCGGCTCACTCATTTGAGCTCATGAACACGATCGATTAAGGCTCGTGAGCAGGCTCGTGAAAAAGCTCGTTAATAGGTTTGATAAAGAGCTTCTATAATGACTTTTGTATATATATATATATATATATTATAAAACTACATAATTTTAGAAAAAATATGACATATCTTGTAAATAAGCTTGATAAATGATTATTTTATTATTAAATTATATAGTTTAAAAGGGCGCACGAAAAAGTTCGTTAAAAAGCTTGAGAAAGTTCGCGAACACTTGAAACTTCGGTTCATTTGAGCTTGTATCGTGAGAAAGCTCTCGAGCAGGCTTGGCTCGACTCGGCTCGTATGTACCCCTCTGAAGGCATCGCCGCATCAGGCATTTCTTTAATTGTATATATATATATATATATATATATGTGTGTGTATGGGATGTGCTTACATTGCTTAGAGAGAGAGAGAGGAGAGACTCAGAGAGAGAGAGAGAGAGAGAGAGAGAGAGAGAGAGAGAGAGAGCTTGCTAATTTGCTCTTGGTCTGACACACGATTGATGAGAAATGAAGACGAATTGAGTTTACTTTATTGTGCCAGACTGGTGATCGAAGGCTTGAGGACAAAGGACATACTGGATGCGTTTTCGTTTTTTTAAAATTTCAAAATAACTTTTTTACGTTTTCAATTTTTGTGAAAAAAAAAAAAAAAACATGTTACTAAACGTGTTTTTCGAATTCGTTTTCTGAAAAAATGAAAAAAAAAAAAAAAAAATAGAAAATCACAGCGTTACTTAAGGAGTCCTTAACTTATTAGCTGGTAGGTTTGGAATACAAATTACAAATCCTAAGAAGCACGTGATGAAAAGATGGTTGACTCGATTAAGTTAGGGGCACATGAAGAGAATTAAATGTCACGTGTGTTGGAATTTGTTCAGTGCTTTGGTGTTCTTGCTTGTAACTGTTTGTTAATTTCAATAAGAATAGTCCTTGGGATGCATTTTAATCCAATGATAAAACCAATGAAGTACCAAACACTATGTATCAGTATCATCACCAAAGCAAGCTAGTTGTAAATAACTGTATAAATTGCTCTTTTCATAAGATAAAATTTGACATTGGTTTGTTAATGAAATGACAGCCCTTCTTTGAGGGGCAAACATTGGTTTCTCTCTCTCTCTCTCTCTCTCTTTTTCATTTATTGCTGTTATTATTTTGTGTTTTGGTAGACAAATTCAAACTTTTAGATTGACCCCAACTCCATATTTTAGTTAACAGCAGCTAAAGTTCACAAACAATAAGTTGCAATCTTGGGAAATAAGCTTATCTTAATTGAGGTTGCTATAGAAAATGCACAGCCTCAAACATGGCTTTCAAATCGCAATTATGCGCTTGACACAACTCTGATTACGGAGGTTGCAAATGTAAATAAATTTTCAATGATAAGAAGTAGGCCAATACTGATTTTGCTAAACGGTACTTTTTTATGATTGCAATTGCAACTGCTACAATTTTATTTGCCAAACAGGTCCAATGTGAGATAAAAAATAAAAAATTCCGTAAAAGTTAATAGGTGCTTCAAAATTGAACTGTTCTGTATGACAGTATGAGTTCCTTTATTTTTACATTTTGGTTACACTCTATTGACCACCTATTGGTCATGAAAGTTATGGATCATAGTACAGGTTTTATTGTCCCGAAATGTTAATTGTAAAAAAGGGTTGACATTATACATTTTGACTTTTTGAAATCATGAACTGTCAATTTTATACTTGTACGGCTAACAAAGTTGCTTTTGCTTCAAACCATATCTTGGGAGATAAATTTAATAAGTTGCCACTATTGTTAAAGATGTGGTAGCTATTGTTAAAATAAATTGATTATGTGGTAAATTAAGATTTATACACATTAATTTAATTTATTTTGACAATAATTACTATTGTTTTAGAAATAGTGGTAGTCATTTAAACTCTTAATCCTATAACTATAGGTACAAATTCAAATTAGAGGTTTTTATGTGAATATACATAAGTAGGTAGGGGTGAAAATGGTTCGGTCCAATTTTTCAGTCAAGTCGATCAGTTTTTGTTTAGTTCAATTTTGTATAAAATTTCAGTTCGGTTTAATTTTTACACTACGTGACGTTTTTATAAACCGATCGAATCGGACCGAATCGATCTGTTCGGTTGGTCCGCTTGGTTTGGTAAGGAGTAATGCTATGCTTTCCAAATTTTTATCCTAAAAGTGCTTCCCAAATGATATGGCAGTGGGGCCAGGTAAACAACTTTCAATGAAAATTCAACTGGTCTCACAATATTAGATCTGGCGCCACTGCTACGTCATTTGAGAAGCACTTTTGGGATACAAATTTGGGAAGCACATCACTACTCATTTGGCAAGTGGCAACACAAAATTCGTGCTTAATTTCCAATGGAAAGAAGGAGTAATGTTATGCTTCCCAAATTCAAATCACAAATCCACATCTCAAATGATATGATAGTGGGCCCATTGGATTTTTTAATTAGAACCTACTGGATTTTAATTATAGGATGTTGAAGTGACCTTGTAGTGAAACCACTGACACATTATTTGGGATGTGAATTTGAGATTTGGATTTAAGAAGCATAATATTACTCGGTAAAGAATTGTTCGGAAATGCAAAGAGTTGGTTCTTCAACAGTGATTTGGTTTTACAAATTGCAGTAGCATTACTAATTGAAGTGTTTCCTGAAAGTACATTTCTTGCATATTAGTCCAAGCCAACTTTAAGAGGTTGTTTGGGAAAGCAAATAGCTAGTTCTATGGTTCATAAGTGAACCAGTTCTACATATTAAAGCGTTTAGTGAGTGTTTCCGACAATGCCAATTCCAAATTTTCGGAGTTTCCAAATTGTGTTCCGATTCCGAGTTTTAGGAATTTTTCGGAATCTGAAATTTTTGGCTTTTTGTCGGAATTAAATTTTCAGAATATTAAAAAAAAAAAGAGTAAAAAATCAACATATCGTTATTTCAAAATTTGATAGGAGATTTTTTTGTAAATTTAATTTTACTACAAAAGTTATAAAAATTACATTTAAGGCCACAATTTGATATAGAATTTATATGTATAATTGTATATACCATAAAAAATTCTGAATATTTCAAAAAATTTTGGATCGAAAATTGTTCAAAATTTTTGGAAGATTCATTCCCGATTCTAATCCGATTATTTTTGATTTATTTATTAAAATTTTATTTTTTAGAATTTTCAATTTTTGAAAATTTGAAAATCAAAATTATTTTTATATTGTGAAAATCGGAATTTTTCTGATTTCCATTCTAACTTGCACCCCTAGTATAATCAGATCACCAGTGAACCATAGAGTTCTGCGTTTTTCCAAATAATTGGTTCTCATTAGTAACAGTAACTGAGATTGGGACAAGGCCAGATCCTATTTTAAGCTTCCCAAACAGACCCTCCAAGTCCTTGCTCCATGTGGGCGGCGGGAAAGAGTGTAAAAAGGCCAACCACAGTTGTTAAATTTGGCGCCAGAGCTCGAAACCCAAGAAAACTAAAAACTCCTCTGGTCTCAGTCCCATACTCGATCCACTGAAGCCTCGCCATTGTCTTCGCCTCTCTCTCTCTCTCTCTCTCTCTCTCTCTCATGTGATCATGCGAACTCTGCTCGAAAACCGTAATTTCAATCGATTATGACAAATTTCTTTAATCTCCCTCCCACTGTCTTACCCCATTTTCTGTTTAATTTTTTAACCATCACCATTTAAAGTCAATTAATTGCATTTAATTATGATCCGTTCATGGCTGCGTCGTTCTCGCTTCTTTAGATCTCCCTTTCTTCGCTCTCACCACCGACGAATTGCAGTATATACACATGTATATATAATACATATATATATATCTGTATGTATTGGTGTTTATAATTGCATTTCTTTCACGAAAAGGTTTGCAAACCACGAGAAATTCTGGTCAAATGGGTTTGCCAAATGAGTTGTGAGAGAGGGGAGCGAGAAGTGCGCCGCAAATGAGCTTCGGTCTCTTGGTAAAAGAGTCCACGTTAGTTCATCAGTTGATGTTTCGCGGGGCTCCTTGTTATTATATTATATACCTATATACATATATTAGTCCCCTTCTGGTGCGGGATCCCGCACCATTAGAAGGTGCGGACTTCTTTCGTGGTTGTTGGATGATCATTAATAGCGGTGAAATGACAAAAAAACCCTTAATAAAAAGATGATCCAACGGCCACGAAAGAAGTCCGCACCTTTATCTGGTGCGGGATCCCGCACCAGAAAGCTCCCCGTATACATATATATATATGTATATATATATGTGCTCTCCACAATGATCGTCGACTTATAAAGACCTCTTTGGTTGTGCTCTCTCCTCCGAAAATCCATTGAGGAGGTTGATTCTCTTCATTGGGTTTTGAAATTCGTAAGTCTTCAATGCTTCTTCAATTGAATTTTGACAATTCATATGATGCAAATTCTTGTCACACATTAACTAAAGTTACAAGATGGAATTGGAGCAATAGTCTTTATAGTTCATATACAATTGGAGTAGAGTCATATGCAAATTCTTTGAATATAGCACAATTTTTGTTTGGATTCACTTGCATTTCTAGGTCAAAGTTTCTTAGTATAAAACTTAATTGTCTAACTTCTTTAGTTTGAATGTTATTGGACACTTGATTTTCCATTTAAGAGCCTTTTATGATGAACTTGGTTCTAAACACTTTGCTAATCCCTACTAGCTTGCTTGTTCTGACCAACTCTGTCTGTGTTCTAAACACGCTGCAGGAAATATATTATTCGGGGACAAGTATAAGTATATATATATATATATAATGAGACGGGCCATTTTCCTGCATTTTTTTATTGGAACATTGGCTTGGTTGAGTGCTTTCTGGGTAAACGCTGAAGATCCGTATAGATATTTTACGTGGGAACTTACATATGGAGAAATTTCTCCTCTTGGTGTCAAGCAAAGGGTAATTGTCATTGTACATTTTTTTTTTTTACTGTCAAGTCCATTTAATTTATTTGAGATTACGAGAATAGTTCATTTTTCTCGCATACCTTTATTATGTTTTACAAACTTCTATTAGTTCTTTATATTCATCTTGGATTTTGTAGGGTATCCTTATAAATGGGCAGTTTCCAGGCCCCACCGTCAATTGTGTCACCAATGACAACATAATCGTTAATGTCATTAATAAGTTGGATGACCCTTTCCTCATCACATGGTCAGTATTCTCCCTTGCTATTTCTTGTATGTCTGTGTGGGGCTTCAATTAAACTTTGCTGTGCTTGAACTCTTAGCTGACTGCCAATGGGATTAGGATGATTAAGGGTCTGTTTGGGAAGAATCAATACCAGTTCAATGGTTGGTGAACCAGTTATACATATATTTGAGTGTTTGGTAGATGTCCTATATATTCCGCATGCGTCCATCCCATATCTAAAATCATATTCTTGAAAAAGGTTCTTTGTCAAACTAACATTATGCTACTCCTCTTATTTTCTGCATAGGGAGACTGACCTAATCTTATTTTCTGCATTCAAACAGGTCCTTTTAAGTTTTAACTCGTGAAACATTAACTTTTGTGGTAAAAGTCCCACTTGAATGCGGGTTAAGATTTGGCTCTTACAGTACATAACATGATAAATCAAGCTCATAAACTCCAAATGAAGGACAAAAGTTTTCACAGTTTTGAATTTAGGGTTTGGAGTGCATAGTTGAGTAATAGTGATACACAAACACTGCCCCATTTTGATGTGTAGTGAACCTTAAAAATGCATGTGATAATATTTTCTTGGATGTCATAAAAACATTTTTACTGCCCTCCTTGTAGGGCTCTAAACTTGGTCCAAGTGTTCTTCACAGAGTAAAAAATGAGTCTAAAAAAATGAAGAGTTATTTGGGCACTCTTAGCTGCTTGTAGTTGGAAAAGAACGGAAGAAATCATGAGCAAATTTGTTTTCCCAAATCTCATGCCTCATTCATACCTATGTATAAATATATTAGTCCGTGTATGAATTTATTTTGTAGGAGTGGGAGGGTTGCTTTCCATTTCCTACTTTTGGTATGCAGTTATTTATAGCTAGTATACGTATAGGAAATCACAACCAAAACTAGTAAATAATGGTTTTTATGATGGGGGAACAGGAATGGAATCAAACAGAGGAAGGTCTCATGGCAAGATGGAGTGCTTGGAACAAATTGCCCAATCCCTCCAAACTCAAACTGGACATACCATATGCAAGCTAAAGATCAGGTTGGAACCTTCACGTACTTCGCGTCAACTTTGATGCATAGAGCTGCTGGTTGTTTTGGGGCATTTAATGTCGCAGCGAGGGTCGTGATATCGGTCCCATATCCCAAACCTGCTGAAGAATTCACCCTACTTGTTAGTGATTGGTTCAATTCTGATCACAAGGTATGCAATCAATAATATATATATATATATATATGTATATATTTCCAGTTCGCTTAATATATTAATTGATTTGAGTCATGAAAGAAATTATGCTACAATTGTAAAAGTAAACTTTTTTTTTTTTTTTTTCCCAAGGCTTATTACTGTCTGTTACACAAGAAGAGGGTCTAAATACCATCAAGTCCAAACAGTGTTTCCTTTATCCTTCCAAAAAGGTTTAACCTTAATTTCTAAGAACCCATAATATATATCCAGCTGAATCAAGTACGAGCCTTCTCCCCCATAATATATGTCCAACCCATAATATGTAGTTTCTTCACAAGCCCACAACTGGATCAACTTCGCTTTTTTAGTTTAGGCTCTGTTTGGTTTTGGATTTAGAGAATAAAAAAAGGATGGAAACGAAAACTAGAAGGAAAACTAGTTCCCTGGTGTTTTCGTCCATGTTTAAATAACATTAGACCGTAAACAATTCTTAAGATTGGAACTTATGAAAAAAGCAAGGGAAACGACTCAAAGAATTCAAAAAAGCTTTAGTTTATTTCTCACCATATTTTTCCTAATTTTCACTTTTCTCCTTAATAATGAGACAATGAAAAGTATTTTCCTTACTGCTTTCCTTTCCTTTCCCTCACTAAATCCATGAACCAAACAAAGCTATAATTAAATAGATGGGGTGTTAATTCTGCAGTCCTCGCATGCTTGCAGGTCTTGCAAAAAACACTAGACTCAGGGAACACCACTTTCCCGTTTCCTGATGGTATTCTTATAAATGGACTTCCTGATACTGCGTCATTCACAGGGGGAAAAGGTAAGCATCCCCATTAAGTTTTATGTTCCATTTTTCTTCGTTGCATTGAAACTTATATTTGTGGACGAATCGATGGTTTTTTGTTCTTTGCTGTAATCAATGCAACACCACCTAATGGCATTTTTGGGGTGTCCTTGAATGCAGTAATTGCATTTAATATAGCATTTAAACTAAAGTGGTGATGATCTTAAATGGTTGCATTTAAGAAATTGTGCTCAATCCAAGAGTGATGCTTAAGAAGAAATATGCTGTAGTCTCCTATTTATCCAAATAGACTAGGAACCTGCTTGGACTAGCAGCTAGCACTTAAATAATCACTTTTTAAAAAAACTATTTTTTTAACCTTAAAAAAAGAAATGATGTTTTAAAATAAAAAAAGAAATGATGTTTTAAAAAGTTCTGAAAAAGGTAACCCAAACGGTTAAAAAAGAAATGATGTTTTAAAAAGTTCTAAAAAAGCTAACCCAAACGGTTGGTCCCGAAATAGCTATCCCTAATTCAGGATGCACCCCCATGCATATATATAGTCTTACAAAGAGAAAATAAAAGGGAATGAAATCAACCACAATAAAAGAAAATAAACGGAAATAAGTACGGTCAACATGACCCAAGATAGAACAACTAATAAAGGAAGGAAAATAAATGAGAAAAGCAAAATTATCTCCAACATTTACTTTTAAGAAACTGTGATTTATCAACGAGGCTAATTCGATTGAACTTTGAAGTGATAACCAAACATGCTAAACGTCTTCACTGTTCCATTTGTTTTGTGAACTTTCAGGGCAACGCTATTTGTTTAGGGTGTCAAATGTGGGCTTAACAACTTCAATCAACTTTAGGATTCAGGGCCATGTACTGATACTGGTTGAAGTTGAAGGATCTCATACCCTGCAGGAATCGTATGAATCAATTGACATTCATGTTGGTCAATCTGTTGCTGTTTTGGTCAACTTGCTTGGGTCAGTCAAGGACTATTTTGTCGTTGCTTCAACTCGGTTCACCAAGCCCATTCTCACAGCCACTGGGATTCTCAGCTATGCTGGCTCTACCACCCCAGCCACTTTACCACTACCCATTGGTCCTACTTACCATATACACTGGTCTATGAAGCAAGCCAGAACCATCAGGTACAATAGCATTCTTGACATATCTCTGCTTACCATTTAGGAAGCACAGACACTCCTAGAAGGGTCATGATTCGTTATCCTATTCGACACGACACGTCACACACCAAATTTATGCAATAATGCTTAAGTTTTTAAAAAAACTGTAACGACCCACCTCCCCGTCTAGCAACAATATTGTCCGTTTTGGGCCTAAACACAAAGAACTTCCCAGAGGGTCACCCATCCCTGGTACTGCTCTGGCAGCAGCATGCTTAACTGTGGACTTCTTTCGTGTTTAGCTCCCTCACAGTTTTAAAAGGCCTTGTTGCGTATAGAGGGGCGATTAAATCTTATAAACTAGTCCAGGAATTTCAACCCAGGCGATGTGGGACAAGCCCCCACACCTGACCTCACTTCATCCGTCTTTGCCTTCATGCCTCAGGAGTATTGGCTCTTGGTCGTCACAAAAACAAAGTAGAAGTTGAAGTGGTTAGGGAATCTTAATGATGAGAACAATTAGGATACTTTGAACTCGTAATTTGTATACTCCATCTAGAAGTTGGTAAAAGTAGGAAACGTGGAAGTATAATATCTCTTTTACAAATTGAATTTTTTTTGAGTTATAAGTTGAAACTGGCTTCTGAAATTAGGGGACCTTTTTGAAAGTAGAAATAATTTGGCATCTTAGTTTTACTATAGACCATATGATTTTTTTTCTTCTAACTGTTGTATCTTTAATTGTGTATTTTTCATTTTGTTGTGTCCTTGCCTTTTAATCTTCATGTTACATTATCTTGTTGTATCATATCCATGTCCCCGGATCTATATCTGTGCTTCATAGACTACCATCATGTGGAGCCAATCATTTGTTTGGTTCGTAATCATGTATTCTAAAGCTCCTTCCTTTTCCTTCTTAAGGTGGAACTTGACAGCAAATGCAGCCAGGCCAAATCCTCAAGGGTCATTTCACTATGGCCAAATTCCTGTAGTGAGGACAATCTTGCTCAGGAGTGCTGCAACCAAGATAAATGGAACTCTACGATATACTGTGAATGGGGTCTCCTACATTAACCCAGACACCCCACTAAAGCTCGCTGATTATTTTAACATTCCCGGCATCTTCAACTTGAGCACAATCAAGGACACTCCTACTCCAGGTCCTGCAGTCCTTGGCACCTCCGTCATAGGCGCTACTCTTCATGACTTTATGGAAATCGTCTTCCAAAATAATGAGAACGCAATTCAGTCATGGCATCTTGATGGCTATGACTTCTGGACAGTTGGGTAGGCCCAAGTTTTTTTTTGTTTAGCTATTTTTTTATTCGTTCTTTCTTTTTCTTTTTCCAAAATTTTAAATGAGGCCTTAATGTTGGCATATATAGGATTCTTTGTTTCTTAACTGAGTAAAGAAAATGCATCACAAAAATGAGTCTTGTTAATAGAACAATCGCTTGAAGTTTCTCAGGAGATGAAACTCCATAACCATACTCTTTGTGATTTTTCTTCCTTTTCTTGCTGAAACTATACGTTATGTCAATCACTAATTTATCATACATTTACTGCTGATCTCCAAAATTCAGATTTGGTAATGGCCAGTGGAATTCCACTATGAGAAAACGCTACAATCTAGCAGATGCTACCACCAGATATACCGTTCAGGTAAGTGAGATTCCTTTTCAACCCATCCAAGAAGTGGAGGATTTCAAAATTTAGAGCCCATTTAGGTTAGCTTTAAAAAAAAATCTTTTTGGAATAAGAGATTTTTTAAAATGCTACACATTGGAGCATTCAAATAAAACAAAAAATCCAATCCAAACGGTCACACAACTTTTTAAACAATCAATTATAAGTGATTGTTGGCCCCGGAAAAACTTGCCCAAACAGACTCTTCAATGGTTTAAGCTCTTTACACATGTAGATACACGTGTCTATGAAAGAAAAGGAAGTTCTTTATCGCAGAGGAATTTGAATTTGTGCGTTTAGATGATCGATGTTCTCTCAGTATGTGCACATTTTTTTTTTCCTTGTAGGTTTATCAAAATTCTTGGAGTGCAATATTGGTGTCATTGGACAACAAGGGAATGTGGAATTTAAGGTCTGCAATATGGCCAAGACAGTATTTAGGACAACAATTGTATTTAAGAGTTTGGAGCAACGAGAGCAGCCTTTTTACGGAGTATGACCTTCCTGCAAATGCAATACTCTGTGGCAAGGCTAAACGTTAGTCGGAGGATTAACCATTGTTGTAACTCTTTTTTTTTTTAAATCTTCTTTGCCTTTGTAATTTGGTCACGAGGTGGTGACTGGAAAAAAGTAAAAAAAAAAGAACAGTTTCATGGCAAAAAATTATAGAATTGTCAATTGTGTTTAGATTCTTCAAACTAGTAATAAAGGCCTTTTCTCTGCTTTTGTCTCGTTGATTTACACTCTGTTATACTTTGGTTTAGCACTTATATGAGAATAGATTTATAACAAGTGTATTAATTTCATATTCACTTGTATTTGTTTTAGTGTATAGGAATGTATACAATCTTACATGCCTACCATTGCAACCAAACATAAACAAAAATATTTAGTGTATAGCACTGGGCTCATGTTTGTTTTTGAAGTACTTAAATCTATTTTTTTCTACCTCAGTAACAAAGTTCCCCAACCTTCTGAAAAATCATGACCTGTTTTTTTTTTTTTTTTTAATGTAATACTGTACCCAATAGTCAACTGTATATACTTCTGACTAGTGTGGAATTAGGAACTTTTTTGAGAGGGGCTATACTACTGAAACCAGAGAGAAATATTTGTGGTCTAAAATGTTGTACTTGGATACTATAATGTTATAGCATTTACAATATGGAAATGACTATGATACATCCCAACAATAATGGGTGGTATGGACGCACCATACATCCCAACCAAGGGTTGGGATTAATTCATAGAGCTGATCTAATGGCTAGGATTAATCCATAAAGGTAAAAGTTGATTGTGCACAGTTAAGAAGGACAGTTGGGCGCATTAAATGCGCTATTGACTGGTGCAACCGATCATGTTCACCCCTTGTGTTGTAAATGTTGTTCCTGTGTAATAACGCTTGTTCCTGTATTAATAAGACTTGTTTCTGTATAAGGAAAAGCTGTTCCTGAGGACAATTTTTGGACATAATTGTACCTAATGTAACCAATGTGGTACCATACCAGTGTTCCTTTGTAGAATTTAAGTGACACACTTGCACACACTTGAACCTAATGTAACCAATGTGGTACCATACCAATGTTCCTTTGTAGAATTTAAGGTTATTAAATAACAACACACCAACCAAACAAATCCTAGGATAACACACCAACCACTATAATCCTAGGATTATTTTGAAAAACTTCACTTTTCCAAACCAATTTAACTGTAACCATTTCTTGGAGAAAGAAGATTTATTTTTAGAGCACAAGAGAGAAAACAGTGGTTTGTTGAAAAAAAAATGTGAAGGTTGAAGGTTTTTTTTGGAGCACAAGAGAGGACAATAGTTTGTTGTTTAAAAAAAAGAGGTGAAGATTTTTTTTTTGGAGCACAAGAGAGAAGACAATAGGCTGTTGTAAAAAATAAAAAAGAGGTAAACATTTGTATGTTCTTACTTTGTATTTATTTATTTTTATTGTAAGATTTGTAGAAATAAGAGTGTTTCTTACTTTATTTGTGACAAAAATAAATATTAGTGAAGTAAAAATAAATAAGTGTCTTACTTAATTTGTGAAAAAAATTAATATTAGTGAATAAGAGTGTTCTTTATTATTATAAAAAAAATTAGTTAAGTGAAAATAAATAAGATACACCATTGAAATACAATTTGAAATGTTTTTTCTTACAAACATTTTATATGTTAATCATGAAACAACTAGGGTACAAAAAAGATACATAATATCTTAATCATGGAACAATAATGGAACAATATTTGTTTAATGTATCTACAAACATTTTTAGGAATAAGAGTGTTCTTACTATATTAGTACCCAAAAAAAAAAAAAAAAGTGAAGAAGATTAATGAATTAAAAATACGAAAACAGTAAGGGAACAAGAAGGAAACAAAATTTCTTGATCAGGGAACAAGTAGGGTACATAGTTTATTAATCATGAAACAGTTACGGTACAATATTTCTTAATCATGAAACAGCTTGGGTATAATATTTTTAATCATGGAACATTAAGGGTACATAATTCCTTAATGAAGAAACAACAAGGGTACATAATTTCTTGATTATGAAACAATAAGGGTATAGAATTCCTTAATCAAGAAACAACAAGGGTACATAGTTTCTTAATCATAGAACATTAAGGAAACAATATTTCTTAATCATGGAATTCATAACATCATTCAGAAAGGATGTCCAAGCTAAATAGATCGCCATAGTATTCATAGCAACAGAAAGGTTGTCCATCATCTCTGATTAAACAATCAGGAAGAAAACGTTGAAAATCCCCATCAATATCATCTTCACTATAATCCGGTAGATTGGGATATACATCAACATAACATGGATCATCTTCAATATCTTGTATGGTAAAGACTGGTGGGTCGTAATACTTTTTTGCATCTTCAATTGCATGGAAACGATACAAATTGTCGTTTCATCTGTCGAATCTCTTGCTTCAATAAACGTATGACTCGATCGTCATCCCTATTCGGATTTTGCATCAAATTAGCAGCGCGAGAAATTGGTACTGGCAACCCATGCCAACGACAATATACTTCGCATTCACACCTTATGCTAAACAATTTTGTCCATCGTAGATCATCTCCAATAAGGACTGCATTGTTTGGTAGTCGAATGTGAGCGTCACCAATGATTATGTGGCCAACATTGGAGAAAGAGAAATTATAAGGTATTGGGGTGTTGACAAAAGGACGTCTTTTGCTACACTAAGTTTGCCCTTTAGGATCTGTGTAGAGCAATATATATGCCATACATCGGTAATTGAAGGAGCATTACTAGACCTTTTTTCCCCTTCCTCTACTTCTCCTTCCACCTCTACCTCTTCTCATCCTAGAGAGATTTGAGTACACAGTATAGAGTATGAATTGTGTTGTTGCTTGTAACTCCTATCGCCTTTTATAGAATATGAATTGTGCTGTTGCTTGAAACTAAAAATGACTACACCTACTATCAATAAGGATTTCATAGAAGGGAGTTGTCCCATCCTTTAAAAAATCTCTGAGTTGTTATTTCACGGACAGTTCTAGTGAGTTGTCAACATCTCACAATCACTTAGAAAGTTGAAAGTTTAGTCAAATCACTGAAAAATCTGTCATTTTACGAAACGCTACAGTAGGATCTGGACAGTTCCAGTGAGTTGTCCCATGACTTAAAAAATCTCGCTTTTATAGTTTTTGTAACAATAAGTGACAATAATATTGTGGAACAATATTAGAACAACAATTACTTATTGTTAATCAAGAAACAATAAGGGTACAAGTTAATCATGACATACAAGCGTATAGAATTTCTTAATCAAGGCACAATAAGGGTACATAATTTCTTAATTATGAAACAATCAAGGTACATAATTCCTTAATCAAGAAATCACAAGGGTACATAATATCTTAATTATGAAACAATAAGGGTACAAAATTCCTTAATCAAGAAACAACAAGGGTACAGAATTTCTTAATTATGAAACAATAAGAAAACAAAATTTCTTAATCAAGAAACAACAAGGGTACATAGGTTCTTAATCATGGAGCATTAAGGAAACAATATTTCTTAATCAATGAATTCATAACATCAATCAGAAAGGATGTCCAAACCAGATAGATCGCCATAGTATTCATAGCAACAGAAAGGCTGTCCATCATATCTGATTAGACACTTAGGAAGAAAATGTTGAAAATCCCCATCAATATCATCTTCACTATAATCCGGTAGATTGGGATATACATCAGCGCAAGATGGATCATCTTCAATATCTTGTATGGCAAAGACTAGAGGGTCATAATACTTTTTTGTATCTTCGATTGCATGAAAACGATGTAATCGGCGTTTCATCTGTCGAATCTCTTGCTTCAACAAACGTATGACTCGATCGTCATCCCTATTTGGATTTTGCATCAAATCAGCAGCGCGAGAAATTGGTACTGGCACCCATGCCAACGACAATATCCTTGGCATTCACACCTTATGCTAAACAATTTTGTCCATCGTATATCATCTCCAATAAGGACTGCATTGTTGGTAGTCGAGTGTGAGCGTCACCAATGATTATGTGGCCAACATTGGAGAAAGAGAAATTATTAGGTATTGGGGTGTTGACAAAAGGACGTCTTTTGCCATACCAAGTTTGACCTTTAGGATCTGTATAAGAACAATATATATGCCATACATCGGTAATTGAAGGAGCATTACTAGCCCTTCTTCCCCTTCCTCCACTTCTACCTCTTCTCATCCTAGGGAGATTTGAGTATTTAATATAGAGTATGAATTATATTGTTGCTTGCAACTCCTATTGCTTTTTATAGCATATGAATTGTGCTGTTGCTTGAAACTGAAAATGACTACACCTACTATCACTATGAATAAGATATGATGGACAGTTCTAGTGAGTTGTCCCATCCTTTAAAAAATCTCTGAGTTGTTATTTCACGGACAATTCTAGTGAGTTGTCGACATCTCTCAGTCACTTAGAAAGTTGAAAGTTAGTCACATCACTAAAAAACTGTCATTTTACGAAACGGTACAGTTGGATCTGGACATTTCCAGTGAGTTGTCCCATCACTTAAAAAATCTCACTTTTATAGTTTTGTAACAATAAGTGACAATAATATTGTGGAACAATATTAGAACAACAATTACTTATTGTTAATCAAGAAACAATAAGGGTACAAAATTTCTTAATTAAGAAACAACAAGGGTACATAATTTCTTAATCAAGAAACAACAAGGGTACAAAATTTCTTAATCAAGAAACAACAAAGGTGCAGAATTTCTTAATCATGAAACAATAAGGGTACAAAATTTCTTAATCATGAAACAACAATGCCACATTATTTCTTAATCTTGGAACAATAAACAATAATTTCTTATACGCATACTTGATATTTATTAATTGTTTGTTTTGTAACAGGGTAAATTTCAATGGATGGAATGTAGAGATCTAAGGGAGGGTTAGCATCCATAGAGGTCGATGAAGAAACATGTTTGGGAAATGATTTAGATGATGAAAGTGAACTGGAATACATAGATAATATTCATACTGGGGTTGACAATAATGATCCACAAGCTGAACAAAGTAATGTCATCCAACAAACCTTCGAATGTGCTTCGGACCAAGCACTGTATGAATTGACTGTAGATGAAGTCATACGCATGACATTCAAATCCATAGATGAAGCCGAAAAATTTTACAACAATTACGCGAAGGTGTTGGGTTTTAGTATACGGAAGGATTCAATGAAATACGGAAGGGAAAAATTAGTGTTATCGAGGCGTTGGGTATGTTCTAAAGAAGGGGAAAGGTCCCAAAAATATTTAGATCGTAAAGATAGATCGAGGGATCCCAAACCCCTAACTAGAGTTGGATGCGGTGCACACCTCCGTATCAAATTGCATAGAGCTTCTCAACAGTATTATGTTGTGACAAAGTTTGTTAAAGACCACAACCATCCGCTATGTACTCCTCAATGTGTGCCTTTCCTCCGGTCGCACAGGGAAGTCCAAACAAAAGACAAAGCTCAAATTAGTTCAATGCGCAGTGTCGGTATCAGACCTAGTAAGATAATGGACTACAAGGTACATCAAGTTGGTTCGTATGAGAAGGTTGGGTTCATTCAGAAGGACTTGTACAACTATTTTGAAGCTGAACGTACATCGGAACTTGTAGATGGTGATGTCGAGGGAGCACTAGCGTATTTGTGTTCTAAAGGTGAGAGAGATCCAGATTTTTATTACAAGTTCGATGTGGATGAGGAGCATCAAATTTTTAGGTTGTTTTGGACAGATGCAAGATCCCATATCGACTACGACAGATTTGGCGATGTCCTAGCATTTGATACAACTGACCGAACAAATACATATAGGAAATCGCTTGTCATACTTGCAGGCGTCAATAATCATTTTCAAACTACAATTTTTGGTTGCGCATTATTGGTCGATGAAATTATAGACACCTAGATTTGGGTTTTGGAGACCTTACTTGAAGCAATGAAGGATAAGGCTTCGACTTCTGTAGTAACTGATGGAGATAAGGCGATGCGGCAAGCAATTCTTTGCATTCTTCCTAACTCATCACATCGGTTGTGTCAATGGCATATACAACGAAATGCCGTTACAAACATCCGTGTCGCAGGGTTTGGTAAAGATTTTGACAAATGCATGAAGAGAAATTACACGGGCGAAGATTTTGAAGCATCATGGAAAGAGTTACTTGACAAGTATGGGCTACACCGTAACAAATGGATGACAGAGATGTATGAAAAGCGTTCGATTTGGGCTGAGGCATACTTGAGGGGCCAATTTTTTTCCGGTATGAAGATCACGCAAAGGTGCGAAGGGATTAATTCTTTTTTAAAAGGGTTTCTTAAAATCTGAATGCGCTTTTACGAGTTTGTCAAAAATTATGATAGAGCCCTTAGATGGCTTCGCCACAATGAACCAAAGGTGCACAATGATACGGAACAAACATATCCAGTTATGTCCACAAACTTAAGACCCATTGAGGAGCATGCTGCCAACATATTCACTAGATCCATTTTTATTATGTTTAGTGGTGAATTAAGCGCGAGACTAAGTACTTTGTGGTGGAAAAAGGGTGAATGGGCCGATGTACGTGAATTTTAACCTGTCCAAATATCCACAGCCCACTTCGCGATGGAATGTTATTTCAGATCACCATGAGGGGACAACTACGTGTTCTTGCATGCAGTTTGAGTCTGTTGGAATACCTTGTTGCCATATAATATGTGTAATGAAAAATGAATACATGCAGGAAATCCCTCTTAGTTATATCATACCAAGATGGTTGAAAAGTGGCCCAGAATGGGGGAAACGGCAAAATGCACGTCTCTGAATTAGAATAATTTTCAGCACACTCAAAGTCAAATTGCACGTCTCGATTTGTTCAATTCGAGGTGCGAAGACATGGGACACTATGCTGTCTTAACGGAGGAAGGATGGGCCGATGCAAATGATACAGTCACAGAACTAACATGCCGTTTGAAGGACCTATGGAAGAAGAAGAATGGGACCGCAGAGTTTAGTACCTGTTTTGGTGTAAAAGACCCAGCCCTAGTCGAAACAAAGGGAATTAAAGGGGCAGGCAGAAGCAAACAAAATTTAAAGCGTTGTGGTTATTGCTGGTAGTTTTTTAAACACAACTTTTATTTACCTAAAATTCACATGCATATCAGAGGCTCAATACTTACTATTTGCACAACAAAGGTACAAACATACTTATCACAGAAACATAAAGGGTACAAAAAAACTTATCATAGAAACATAATGGGTACAAAAAATCTGATCATAGAAACATACGAGGTACAAAAAATCTGATCACAGAAACATTACGGGTACAAAAATCTGATCACAGAAACAAAACGGGTACAAAAAATCTGATCACAGAAACATAATGTGTACAAAAAAGCTGATCACAAGAACATAATGAGTACAAAAATACTGATCACAGAAACATAATGCCTACAAAAAATCTGATCACAGAAACATAATGGCTACAAAAATGTTGATCACAGAAACTTAATGGGTACAACATTTGTTATCAGTTTGTCATCACAGAAACAAAATTATCTCATCAGTTTGTTATCACCAAAAATAAAGGTTACACAGTTTTTGTTATCACTATATTATTACATAACCTGAAACCAATTACTTGAGAAGGTTAGTAGATCACAACCCCAAACCAATTTGACTAAAATTGATGGCCCGTTCCAAAACCAAATAAATCTTGCACAAACCAAAAAAAAAAGGCATGTCAAATAAAAGAATATTACAATTTTATAAGTAGTACGGAAATGAAATAGTAAATAGATTATCATTTACATCTTCTATGTGCTGTACTAATAAACATTGATGTTTACAGATGCGTTGGACACACAAGAACAGCATGCCCAAAAAATCAACCAAACCGGTCCACTGTACAAGATGATGCTGAACTTGAAAGTGGTGGACGGGCTACTGCTAGCCAAAGAAAGAGCTTATTTAGTAGCCTAAATGCTACATCCACAGACCGTGGGATGCATACTCCTTCCAAAACTGATACACGCACACCAAATATGAACAATATGTTCGACGACACTCCAAACTCTAAGACTTCAGGATACTTGTACAGCGGTATCGATGACGGAGCAACTACAATCAACACTCCATCCACTTCACACATCGACTTAAATACTATCGATGAGGTAGGCAATATCATTTACTCACGTTATTTGGAATTGTACACTTCTGTCTTAGTTTTTACTTTATAAACCTTGTTAATGATTCCTTGCAGTCCAACATTAACTGCACATGGGGGTTTGAGTTCAATGTAAATGGAGCAACTATAATGAACAATCCATCGACTTCAATGAGCACTCCATCCACTACAAGGCTCGACTTAAATAATATCGATGAGGCAGGCAATAGTAATTGGACATGGGGTTTTGAGTTCGATGAAAACTGATTTTCAGAAGTGAGATGTGATGGAGTGTCTTCAAACCCATTGCATACGAAAAGAAGTAAGGCACATGTTATTAACCTTATTATTGACTTTTTGATAATATCTTATATTTGATAACAATGACTTTTTAATAATATCATATAAGTGAGGAAGGAAGTAACTCACTTTGGGGTATACTATACGTGCTACAAATTTTTTGAGTACCTCTGACCGTTTTGTAATAACCTGCATTTTCATTCTTTTGTCTTGTCATATTTAAAATTAAATATACATTGTCTGCTTTTATTTTAATTTCAATTCTTATGTGAAAAATTTATTTCTTGACTAATCTCATAATTGAAATTACTTTTGGGGTCAAAATGCGATTTTCAAAAATTTGGCAATACCTGTGTTGAATTTCAAATCTGTATTTCCAAAACGGTGAAAATAAATTCTTTTAACTCAAACTGTATTTTTATAAAACCGGAAAATTATTTCTTTCAATAAAATAAATTTTCTGTATTTTTGTGATGAACACCGTGTCACGAAAATACCAGTTTAAGTTTAAAACTGTCCGCGCTGTGCTAAAATTCCACAGATTTTGAATTGATATAAAGTCGGACATGACATTTACTTTAATTTTATTAATGGAAAAGTAATCTTTTGATTGTGCTTTGTTTGGCAATGAGTACCTTGCATGTGTAATTGTTAAGTCTATAGCGTAATTGCCAAACACCCACAAATTGACCCCTATATAGTTGGCCCTTGGATCATCCGAGAGTGGTGTAACTCCACACTACATATATTACCTACACTTATATGATGGAGATTTAGTGGGTATCTACACATTATGCACAATCCTATTAATCTACAAATAGTTTAGAAATTAGTGGTTAATTATTAGATTTGTTAAACCAAAGTGGGTTATTAAGAAATCCTAAGAAATTCTTGGGCCCCAAGTTCATACTTGTTTTATATACATACACTACACCACATACTCACCATTGTGCACATTTACAAGTTCGGAAGTTTGAGAGGGTTGAGAGAATAATATACAGTGAGTTTTACATAATTTATTTTTAGAGGAAGAAGACTTCAAACTCCATAGCCAAGTTTTCAATTGGAGTTCTTATTGGTGAATTCTTTCTCAACATTTACTCATCCCTTCATCTTTGATATCAGTGAGTATTACTAACTCACTCAAAATGTAACTCATTCCTTATTTACTGATTTAGGTAGTTAATTTTAAGATTCACCATTGATGATGTACGTGGAAGTTTATAGTTTGAAAAAAATTGGAGATTTTCCAAACTTAATCAAAATGAGTTTTAGAGTTGATTTAGGAAGATTATAGTCCCTAGTGACTACTGTCAAAGTATTAGACCTTAAATTGTCCCAATGAGAAAGTATATTAGAAATTAAATCTAATATTTTCTCTTTTAATTTTAACAGTAGCAGAATTTTGTTTTCAGATTTTTGTTAGGAAAACGAAGGAAATTTAAGATTCTGCCCGCGCTGTCCCAAGCAAAACTCGATTATGCACACTTTTCGTCTAATACAATTTTCTCAAATTCTGCACCGTTTGGGCAGAAAACGAGGATTACAGTAGCAGTTTTTTTTTTGTAAAACGAAAAACTGTTTTCCAAAATATGATTTCTGTTTTTCCAGAAACGAATCTGTTTTTGTTTTGTAAAATATATATAGAATCTGTTTTAAGATTGTTAAAAAAAAAAAAAAAATTACATTGATTACAACTAATTAATAAGACGAAGCTACTGCACAAACTCGCGCCACCACCGCGCGAGCGACTCGCGCGAGCGGCCCGCGCGCGCGATTTCCGGCAGTTTCTAGTTTTGCTTGTTTTGTGGTCAGGGACTGTTTGTGATGAAATTTAAAGTACTATTAAGGTTCTGTTTGGGAATTTATTAATACAGAATGCTATTAGTTATGTTTAAAATGATTAAGGCAATAAATTACGAATTTTCAATCCCCGTACGCGCGTTATTTCTATAATTCTGTGAATTCCTTTATGTTTAAAGTTTGATGACATTCATATGGAGTCTGTTGTGCATGCATGTGGGTGTCAGTCAGTGTGGAAAGAGTAATGGTCAGTGTGAAAAGAGTATGAGATTGAGACTGAGATTGAGATTTGCAGTTGTGGTTGTGGTTATGGTTGAGGTTACGGTGAGGGTATCTTTGAAATGCGACGGTGGCAAATATGGACACTCCCTGACGCCCATGGAAGCGTTAAAGTGTGTGACGCCGAACTTGGACACTCACTGGCACCCATGGTAGTGCTAAAGTGTGGCCTACGGACACTCCCTGATACTCGAGTCTGGATACTGCGTGAGGTTGCTCCAGTATTTGCATGGCGGTTAGGGTATTCAAAGTGTGAGGCAATGGACACTCCCTGGTACCCCGGACCAAAGTGTGAGGCAAACTGGACACTCCCTGGCGCTCCGTTGCTAAAGTGTGGCTATCTTAGTGTTTCAAAGATACCAGGAGTAGGATAGTGGGTTGTTGGGTTTTGTCGAGAGAAAAGAGTCGGTCAGATGAGATGGTGCATCGTTCTCATACACGGTCACATATGTGTGAATTTATCTTTTAAATAATGTTGTGGTTGTTTTCTAAACGAACTCTTTATCTTAAATATAAACTTGTGGATTTAAATGGAAATGGGAAGAGGTAAATGGGTATGTTTTACATTCAAAGTTATGTTTTTAATACTCACCAGCTTCTTGAAGCTGACGGCGTTGATGCGTCCTGGACATTCGTGTTCAGGCTTTTCAGATTATAATCAGGAGGAAACTTATGACTACGCTAACTGAGAATGGCGGCTTTTGGAATGAGAAACTTGCTTAATGATTATATGTCTTTAAATTATAACTGGGTTTGTAATAAGGATAACTGTAATAGACACTAAGTTATTGTTTTGTTTTAAGGCGGCTTGTGCCTTAGTAGACCCCGTACTGTAATATGTAATAAGTTAGAAAAATTTTATAAGCCTTGATTGCTCTACTCTGATTAATGGTTTTACGTTGTTCGACGTTTGGGACGGAATCGATCCTTCAAACTGTCACGACCTACGGGTCCATAAAGGAAATTAAACGCTTTCCATATTTATGCTACGTCGGGGCGTGACAGGATTTAGTGGTATCAGATCCATGTTTCCTAGATTGACCAGGCTCAGTTATTCACGCCACAGACTAGTGACACAGGTTACCTTTAAGTTTTACTAAGCTATACAACCAAGTTTCCCTAAGAATAGTCTGATTTACCAAGCTCATATTTACCGAACAACTAAGTTCCAGTTTTAGTTTAGTACGGATTATCCTTAGTTCAGAAACTAAGTTCTAGGTTGGTTTCGTCATAGAGATGATTACACGATTGTCTTGTCACATCGACAAAAAATGATAGCAATTTCCATATATTTTCAGATGTATCCATTTAGAATTAGCCGAGATGGCCATAATTTATGATGCCCCTACAGACGGATAGTAGCCGAGTTTCTAAGGAGTTAAAGCATACCATAGCCCTCATTAATAGCTTAGGCACTGACCAACTTCCTGAGTCAAATCTCGGAACAGTCAGCATGGCCCACAGCCCAGAGTATGGAGAATAAGAATAAGAATACGACCTCTTTGCTATTAGACAACCCTAGTTCGAATACGTGTTTAGTATATTATGTGTACTTGATATATATTGCATATTTGGATTTTATTGTATGCTTATGTTATAATACGAGTATGTGATATAGTGATATATACTCCTTTGAAAATTGTCGTCATTTAAATTACTTCATAGTACTGTTGCATGCATGTTTCTCATTCTACTATCACTATCATGCATAGAATGGCTGGGAGACCAAGGAGAAACAGGAATTTGATCGAAGGAGCGCCCGAGGCTGCCGATCCTATGGGAATGTTCGAAGCGTTTGTCAGATATCTGGAAAGAATCAGTAATACGAATGACAACCGCCGAGACCGTCAAAGTGGGGATAAGTTACTGGAGAGGTTCCGTGCGCTAAGACCCGAGCAGTTTGCGGGTACCGCAGAGCCCTGGAAGGCCGAACAATGGTTAAGACAAATGGACCGTATGTTCGAAGCTGTTCAGTGCAACGAGATGGATAAGAGGAGATTGGCTACATTTCAACTGACCGATGCCGCCGCAGATTGGTGGGATTCGGTGATAGCCACTATTGGGAACACAGCTGCTACAGGAATGACCTGGACCGTATTCAAAGGAAGGTTCCTAGAAAAGTATTTCCCAGCTACATAAAGGCACAGGAAAGAGAAGGAGTTCATGGATTTAACTCAGGGGACTAAGTCAGTGCAAGAGTACACTACTCAGTTCGAGAGGCTGTCTCGGTTTTCCCCTCACATGGTTGATACTGAGGAGAAGAAGATTCGTAAGTATAACCAAGGGCTGACACCGCAGATTCGCCGTCTGACTCTCGGTCATTTGGATAAGTCGTTTGAAGGACTTGTTGGTTTGGCTACCGATCTGGAAGAAGATGCTAGAGTGAACCGTAAGCAGTTCGAATTTCGACCACCTCAGAGGGGAAATTTTGGGAATAGACCATCGGTGAATCGTTCCCAAGGGCAGAAGAAGAATTTTGACGGGAGCAAGAAGGCACAAGCTATTACCTATCCGACTCAACCCCGAGCAGGAGAAGGAAGTAGTGGTGGAAAATGCTTCAACTGTGGCAACCCTGGTCATTTGGCTCGGGACTGCAAGGCACCAAGGCGTGCTGCTCAGCCAGGAATAGTCTGCTACTACTGTGGTGAACCAGGACACATCAGCAGGTTCTGCACTGCTCCTAAGCAGGTGACTTATGGTCAACAGGGACAGACCCATGTGAATGCTGTTATTCCTGATGCCGCCGGATATGACGGAACTGTTTATGAAGAAGGAGATTATGGAAAAGCTCAACCTGATCAGCAAGCAGTGGAAGGTACATTAACCCTGTTTAACTCCCAAGTTAAAGTTTTATTTGATACGGGTGCTGCTCTTTCATTCATATCTGTTAATACTATTCGGAGACTGGGTATTTTACCTCATCGGTTAGAGAAAGCTTTGAAGGCTACCTCACCATTAGGAGCCTCAGTCAAGTTAGGACATGTGTGCAAGGATTGTCCTCTACGGGTAGGAGACCGTGAGATCCCATCTAGATTGATTGTCCTCTCAATAAAGGAGTTCGACATAATCCTAGGGATGGATTGGCTATCTCAGAATCAAGCAACGCTGAATTGTGCGAGGAAGAGAATTATATTCTCCAACAACGAGAATCAATCGTTTGATTTTCAGTGTAATCCTTTGGGAGATATGTTCCTCACAAGGTGTTTAGCCAACATCGAAGTCGCCAGTACAAAGTTGACAGTGTCATCCATACCTGTAGTCAAGGACTTTGAGGAAGTATTTCAAGACGTTTCTGGCTTACCGCCCGAGAGAAGTATAGAGTTCTGTATTGAGCTCATACCGGGTACGACTCCGATCACCAAGGTTCCCTACAGAATGGCCCCCACCGAATTGTTGGAACTTAAGGAACAAGTTCAAGAGCTCGAGAACCTAGGTTTTGTACGTCCAAGTACATCGCCTTGGGGAGCACCAGTGTTATTTGTGAAGAAGAAAGACGGGACACTCAGATTGTGTATCGATTACAGAGAATTAAACCGGGTGACGATCAAGAACAAGTATCCTTTGCCTCGGATCGACGATTTATTTGATCAACTACAAGGAGCTACGACATTTTCCAAGATAGACCTAAGGTCGGGATATCATCAGTTGAGGGTACGGAAGGAAGATATACCTAAGACTGCATTCAGAACCCGATATGGTCATTATGAATTTTTGGTGATGCCATTTGGAATGACGAATGCCCCGGCAGTGTTTATGGATCTGATGAACAGAGTGTTCAAACCTTATTTGGATCAGTTTGTCATCGTCTTCATAGATGATATTTTGATCTATTCTAAGTCAGAAGAAGAACACGAACAACATCTACGGATTGCGATGCAGACGCTCAAGGATCACCAGTTGTATGCCAAATTTAGTAAGTGTGAGTTCTGGTTACAAGAAGTGAAATTTTTGGGACACAAGGTGTCATCTCAAGGAATTTCTGTAGATTTATCCAAGACCGATGCTGTATCAAACTGGGTTAGGCCAAGCAACCCTACAGAAGTTTGGAGTTTTCTTGGACTCGCAGGTTATTATCGGAGATTTGTAGAAGGATTCTCTAAAATAGCTGCACCTTTGACTGGATTGACGAAGAAGAATCTGAAATTCGAGTGGACAGAGAAGCATGAGCGAGCCTTTCTAGAATTGAAAGAGAGACTCACTACTGCACCAGTACTAGCAATACCCAAGCCTGATGAGAAGTTCACTATCTTCAATGACGCGTCATATCAGGGATTAGGGTGTGTACTTATGCAAGATGGTAGAGTTATCGCTTATGGATCCCGACAGCTAAAGCCGAATGAGTTGAACTACCCCATTCATGATCTGGAGTTGGCAGCAGTGGTATTTGCACTCAAGATTTGGAGACACTATCTCTACGGTGAGAAGTTTGATTTGTTCTCCGATCACAAGAGTTTGAAGTATTTGTTCACACAGAAAGAGTTGAACATGAGGCAGCGCAGATGGATGGAGTTGATCAAAGATTACGACTTCACATTAGAAAATCACCCTGGTAAAGCTAATGTGGTCGCTGATGCCTTGAGTCGACAGACTCGACAAACGATCGCCCCTTTAATGGTTAGAGAATGGAGAGCATTGGAGACGTTGGCAGAGTTCGATGTATAGAGTGCTGAAGAAAAAGAAGGACAACTTTTTGGATGTCTCATTCTACAGCCTGTTCTTATCGACCGCATTATTGGAGCACAGAAAGAAGATGAGAAGTTTCAGACATGGTTTGTAAAAATGTCAGAAAAAGACCCGACCGAATGGAAGGTGGGGAGTGACGGAGGGTATCGATGCAGAGACAGATTATGTGTACCAGATTGTGGGAATTTGAGAAAAGATATTCTGGCAGAAGCACATAAGTCAAGATATACAATTCACCCAGGAGGAACAAAGATGTATAAGGATTTGAAGAGAAACTTCTGGTGGGAAGGTATGAAGAAGGATGTGGCCGAATTTGTATCCAAGTGTTTGACATGTCAGCAAGTCAAAGCCGAGCATCAGAGACCGTCAAGACTGTTGCAACCATTACCTATTCCTGGTTGGAAGTGGGAGCACATAACCATGGATTTTGTAGTGGGATTGCCTCGATCTCAACAGAACCATGATGCTATTTGGGTAATTGTGGATCGACTGACGAAATCAGCCCATTTCATTGCTTATAGTATGACATACCCGGTAGAGAGGATGAGCCGGATGTACATACAACAAGTTGTGCGACTTCATGGTGCACCTGTGTCAATTGTGTCAGATCGTGACGCGCGTTTTACCTCTGGATTTTGGGAAAGTCTGCAAGAAGCTATGGGAACCTCGCTCAAGATGAGTACTGCTTTTCACCCTCAGACAGATGGACAAACTGAGCGTGTGAATCAGATCATGGAGGATATGCTTAGGGCTTGTGTGATCGATTTTGAAGAATCTTGGGAGACACACTTGCCTTTGGTTGAATTTGCCTATAACAATAGTTATCACGCAAGTATCGGTATGGCTCCGTTCGAAGCACTGTACGGACGACCATGTCGTTCTCCATTGTGTTGGGCAGAAGTTGGAGACACGGAATTGTTGGGACCAGATCTGGTTAGAGAAACCAACGAGAAGATTTCCCTGGTCAAGGAAAGGATGAAAACCGCTCAAAGTCGGTATAAGAGTTATGCCGATCGACGTCGGAAAGATTTGGAATTCAGTGTTGGAGATCACGTACTTCTTAAGGTTTCTCCGACCCGAGGAGTGGTACGTTTTGGTCTTAAGAGAGGGAAGTTGGCCCCGCGTTTCATCGGACCGTTCGAGATTTTAGAACGTGTTGGGAAAGTAGCTTATCGACTCACACTGCCACCAAAGATGTCTGGGGTCCACAATGTATTCCATGTGAGTATGCTAAGAAAGTACATACGAGACCCCTCGCACGTGGTTAGTTATGACGACATTGAGACAAGTCATAACGTCTCTTACAAGGAGAGACCCGTGAAGATTTTGGATCAAAGTATCAAGAAGCTAAGAAATAAGGATATTCCGTTGGTGAAGGTTCAGTGGAATCACCATGATGAGAATGAAGCCTCGTGGGAAGTTGAAGTCGATATGAGGAAGAAGTACCCGGAGTTGTTTCATGACTAGTTAGTCTTGATTTCGGGGACGAAATCCTGTTTAAGGGAGGAAGGGTGTAATAACCTGCATTTTCATTCTTTTGTCTTGTCATATTTAAAATTAAATATACATTGTCTGCTTTTATTTTAATTTCAATTCTTATGTGAAAAATTTATTTCTTGACTAATCTCATAATTGAAATTACTTTTGGGTCAAAATGCGATTTTCAAAAATTTGGCAATACCTGTGTTGAATTTCAAATCTGTATTTCCAAAACGGTGAAAATAAATTCTTTTAACTCAAACTGTATTTTTATAAAACCGGAAAATTATTTCTTTCAATAAAATGAATTTTCTGTATTTTTGTGATGAACACCGTGTCACGAAAATACCAGTTTAAGTTTAAAACTGTCCGCGCTGTGCTAAAATTCCACAGATTTTGAATTGATATAAAGTCGGACATGACATTTACTTTAATTTTATTAATGGAAAAGTAATCTTTTGATTGTGCTTTGTTTGGCAATGAGTACCTTGCATGTGTAATTGTTAAGTCTATAGCTTAATTGCCAAACACCCACAAATTGACCCCTATATACTTGGCCCTTGGATCATCCGAGAGTGGTATAACTCCACACTACATATATTACCTACACTTATATGATGGAGATTTAGTGGGTATCTACACATTATGCACAATCCTATTAATCTACTAATAGTTTAGAAATTAGTGGTTAATTATTAGATTTGTTAAACCAAAGTGGGTTATTAAGAAATCTTAAGAAATTCTTGGGCCCCAAGTTCATACTTGTTTTATATACATACACTACACCACATACTCACCATTGTGCACATTTACAAGTTCGGAAGTTTGAGAGGGTTGAGAGAATAATATACAGTGAGTTTTACAGAATTTATTTTAGAGGAAGAAGACTTCAAACTCCATAGCCAAGTTTTCAATTGGAGTTCTTATTGGTGAATTCTTTCTCAACATTTACTCATCCCTTCATCTTTGATATCAGTGAGTATTACTAACTCACTCAAAATGTAACTCATTCCTTATTTACTGATTTAGGTAGTTAATTTTAAGATTCACCATTGATGATGTACGTGGAAGTTTATAGTTTGAAAAAAATTGGAGATTTTCCAAACTTAATCAAAATGAGTTTTAGAGTTGATTTAGGAAGATTATAGTCCCTAGTGACTACTGTCAAAGTATTAGACCTTAAATTGTCCCAATGAGAAAGTATATTAGAAATTAAATCTAATATTTTCTCTTTTAATTTTAACAGTAGCAGAATTTTGTTTTCAGATTTTTGTTAGGAAAACGAAGGAAATTTAAGATTCTGCCCGCGCTGTCCCAAGCAAAACTCGATTATGCACACTTTTCGTCTAATACAATTTTCTCAAATTCTGCACCGTTTGGGCAGAAAACGAGGATTACAGTAGCAGTTTTTTTTTTGTAAAACGAAAAACTGTTTTCCAAAATATGATTTCTGTTTTTCCAGAAACGAATCTGTTTTTGTTTTGTAAAATATATATAGAATCTGTTTTAAGATTGTTAAAAAAAAAAAAAAAATTACATTGATTACAACTAATTAATAAGACGAAGCTACTGCACAAACTCGCGCCACCACCGCGTGAGCGACTCGCGCGAGCGGCCCGCGCGCGCGATTTCTGGCAGTTTCTAGTTTTGCTTGTTTTGTGGTCAGGGACTGTTTGTGATGAAATTTAAAGTACTATTAAGGTTCTGTTTGGGAATTTATTAATACAGAATGCTATTAGTTATGTTTAAAATGATTAAGGCAATAAATTACGAATTTTCAATCCCCGTACGCGCGTTATTTCTATCATTCTGTGAATTCCTTTATGTTTAAAGTTTGATGACATTCATATGGAGTCTGTTGTGCATGCATGTGGGTGTCAGTCAGTGTGGAAAGAGTAATGGTCAGTGTGAAAAGAGTATGAGATTGAGATTGAGATTGAGATTTGCAGTTGTGGTTGTGGTTATGGTTGAGGTTACGGTGAGGGTATCTTTGAAATGCGACGGTGGCAAATATGGACACTCCCTGACGCCCATGGAAGCGTTAAAGTGTGTGACGCCGAACTTGGACACTCACTGGCACCCATGGTAGTGCTAAAGTGTGGCCTACGGACACTCCCTGATACTCGAGTCTGGATACTGCGTGAGGTTGCTCCAGTATTTGCATGGCGGTTAGGGTATTCAAAGTGTGAGGCAATGGACACTCCCTGGTACCCCGGACCAAAGTGTGAGGCAAACTGGACACTCCCTGGCGCCCCGTTGCTAAAGTGTGGCTATCTTAGTGTTTCAAAGATACCAGGAGTAGGATAGTGGGTTGTTGGGTTTTGTCGAGAGAAAAGAGTCGGTCAGATGAGATGGTGCATCGTTCTCATACACGGTCACATATGTGTGAATTTATCTTTTAAATAATGTTGTGGTTGTTTTCTAAATGAACTCTTTATCTTAAATATAAACTTGTGGATTTAAATGGAAATGGGAAGAGGTAAATGGGTATGTTTTACATTCAAAGTTATGTTTTTAATACTCACCAGCTTCTTGAAGCTGACGGCGTTGATGCGTCCTGGACATTCGTGTTCAGGCTTTTCAGGTTATAATCAGGAGGAAACTTATGACTACGCTAACTGAGAATGGCGGCTTTTGGAATGAGAAACTTGCTTAATGATTATATGTCTTTAAATTATAACTGGGTTTGTAATAAGGATAACTGTAATAGACACTAAGTTATTGTTTTGTTTTAAGGCGGCTTGTGCCTTAGTAGACCCCGTACTGTAATATGTAATAAGTTAGAAAAATTTTATAAGCCTTGATTGCTCTACTCTGATTAATGGTTTTACGTTGTTCGACGTTTGGGACGGAATCGATCCTTCAAACTGTCACGACCTACGGGTCCATAAAGGAAATTAAACGCTTTCCATATTTATGCTACGTCGGGGCGTGACACGTTTACTGTTATGTTCAGATTGGACTAGGTTCAGAATTGTTCTTACACGGGCTTCAGCGGACCCAAACTACAAAGTTGTTTTAAGTTAGAAATATTCCGTCCCAATTACTATGGTAGTTAAATAATAATCTAATAAATAATGTTTACCTTGAATTAAATTTCTGGCCCAAGATCAAGAATTTGCATGTACAAAATTACAAATAGGCCGCAGTCATCACTATTACAGAATTGTAGAATTAATTAGTATATGGTTGGTTGTGAAAAGTGGATGGATGTCAATAAATTTTGAAGTGAATACTTGCTACCCATTTAGTTATTTTGGGAGCTATTCCAATCTCTTGATTGGAAAATTTACAATATTTGTATTATATTCATGACCATAGTACTGCACCAAGCACTTATCCAAATGTTGTACCTAGACAAACTATATGATATAGAAATCCTTAAACACCAATGATAAAATATGTAGGCATAACAATGTTGAATAGTCAGAATTTTTACTTACAATTCTTGAAAACCTTGTTCCGTCGGTTTAAATTGAACTCAGGGCTCAGCAATGGATCTAAAATGAAAGTCCACCTAGAAACCATGTCAATGACACAGAGAAACCAATGGGCACCATTGTCATTAACAGGTAAAAAAATCTGTTAGTATATTAGGTGGGGCCAAAGTATCCCCTAGTAAGCATGCTTATCAATGCCGATTTCGTTTCCATGATAAGTATCTGTAATGGAAACATATCAATCCACTAAATATATAGTAAATGAAATATGGAAGGGAAAGGGACTTACCGAGAAGTAGGTAGGCAAATACCATCGACCAATTTTTTCGTTTGAAGGCCTACTTCTCTTCTCAGTTGTCAATTTTGCCACCATGACATTTATAGCCTACACAATTTGTAGCATGTTAAAATTTGTGATTATATGTGGAATGATGAGGTTTTTACCCAAAAACATCAAATATCTAAAATACTTACAAGGTCAGAAATCCATTGGCCCGATGCTATTGATTACAATGTCACACGGTCGCAATGCTCGAGAGAGCTTTTTACGATCGTATCCCTATATGGTATAAAACCAATTAGTTGATAATGGACTGCTTTATACATTACTAAAAGTATAAATAAATTTTTTTTTATCATAATCTATACAACATACTTTTGGGGCAATTGTTTGTCGAGAACGAAGTCAACAAGATTTCTTTCTTCCTTGGTCAGAGGTTGAATTCTATGTTCCCAAGTTGGCATATCCTTCAATGGTTCGCACTCCCAAGCAACCAATTTTTTTTTGTCTTTGCCTTTATGCTTATGTAAGGAGAGTGCTTATACTTACTAGGCACTCTTTCTGACTTTAACCGTGTTTTGGCCTTAGACGTTCTAGAATGTCCCTCATCTGTTACAAGGCCTGCTTTGCGAGGGGATCATCTAACCGTAATGGGTTCATTTTGGGTACGGTATTTTCTTTTCCTAGCCTCTTTTCTATCTTCCTTCGGTGGGAGGATCTTTCTATTCTTCACTTGTTCTGGGGAAATGAGAGGGGATTTATGTAAAAACTTGGGTGGGGGGTACAACTTCCTTCTATCTTCTGGACTAAGAGTAGAAGGGAGGGGTAGAATTTTCTTTTTTTCTTGTGGAGTCATAGGAGAGGAGGAAACCTTCACAATATTGGTGGGTGGAGACGGTCCACGATCTGACAATCTTGGACTGTGTAAAATGGGAGTTTCTCTTTTTTTCTCCACAGACTTGAATGCCGAGAGGTCGACGACATTATCGGGTCGGAACCATTCTTCATCCCATCTATCATATCGAATGAAGGCGACCTCTCTTTTTCAGGATGACGCTCACCCCAATCGTGGTGTTGTTGTTGCTGCTGCTATTGCTATTGTTGTTGTTGTTGTTGTTGTTGTTGTTGTTGTTGTTGTTGTTGTCCTCCACTCAACATAAACTCTTTTAATACATTCACACTTCCAACAACCTCATCTTTCAATTAGAGCACCGCGTCTTTCAACTCTGTAATTTCCTTTCTCATTTTCTTAACTTCAAACTCAAACTCATCCAGCCAAGTTGCTTCTCCTTTTGGTTGAAGGGGCGAGGTTTCATTTCGTGGGTCAGCATCGGCGGTTATGTCTTCCTTGGCCGGCTCCATCTCAATCTGTATTTAAAAAGAATAATTTAATAAAAATTTTCTATTGGATTGCATAGATTACCTATATATGGGTTCATTTATATACCTTTTGCTTCGTGTACAGACCCTTCCTTACAGGGAATCTCACTCGCGCATCAATGTTCTCGTTCCCCCACCAACCAATTGAGGTATATGTACCGCTTTTGGTAGATGACATGGGCAGCCCATATGGGATATATCTGTCAAAGTAGAACAACTAAAAAAAAATTATTTAATAATTTTAGTTGAAGTTGGTTGGTTTCCATTTAAGTCACATAGAAGTACATGTATACAATCTTACCACCAAAAAGAGCAAGCAACCGCTAACTCCAACTTGCTTTTTTTTTTCCCTTATGATTATGGATACTCTTTGCTAGGTAGACCAATACTAACTTGGCCCAATTCATCTTCGAAAGAACTGATACATCCTTCAATCCGTGTAGAAAGTAACGATTGATCTCTGGCTTCATGCTGGGGGCAATAGATGTATCCCAAGGCAAGCAAGGCAAATCTGACCTTTAACTCCTCTCTAGCGTCTTCCATGGCTTGAATATCTTCTTTCAAGTCTTTTATTTGTAGGAGTCCACCTTTAAAGCCATACTTATTACACATTTCAGAAACATCGCTGGATGACCCTTCTTGACTGAAATCAAGGCAGGGAACTAATGCCTATAATTCTCTCTACATCCTCGGGGGTCATCTTACATTTCCTGCCATGTGCAGTAAATGAATAATCTGCGGGATCGAACCTTTTTACAAACTAAGCACAAAGGCTGTGATCAATTCTTGTGCAACGCAAGTCTATGAGGGCTCCGATACCAATAGATCTGACTGCTTCTATTTAGTTTGGCAAAAAGTTGGAAATGCACTCAACTAAAGTGCGAAGTGCCATTCTTGTTTCAATCAATGGGTTTCTCTAGTAAACAAGCAAGGAGAGATGTTATTGTCACATAAATGCATTGTCCAAATTATGTGAAAATAAAATAGTTACCTTTCCAGTAGGCATTTTCTCTTTATACATCATTGACGCCTCTTTTACCTTTTCAACATAAGGCTGCCTCTCCTCTTCTGCCATTTCTTTCCACATTCGTCCACATTCTCTTTGTATCTGCACATATACAATAAAGTTTTAACCATTGAAACATGTTACCTATAATTAAATAAATTTGTTATATTTTGCACATACCTCGTTTTGTTGTTTCTTCTTTCCACCTTCAACTTTAGACTGTTTACATCTATCATGACTGCATTAACCAACATATACAACATTTGTATGATACATCGATCTTTGGGTTTGCAAAACCAAAACCAACACTTAGATTACTTTAATCTGCATTTTAAAATTACTTTTACTTACTAAAATAGCATGTATGATAAGGGAGGCTTCTTTGGTGTAGGAGGCTTCTTTGGTACTACATGCCCTTGTACGACATTACTCTTTCTCGCCCTTTTGCTTCCTACAATAACAAAATTACAGACAAATTAGCAAAGCCATGTAATCCAAATTCATTCGGTAATAGTGTTGGATTCAATGTCGTTGGTACCTCATACTAAGCAATTTGTGTATGTCCCCTCCACGCAAGAATTTACCTAAATCAAGGAACATAAACAAAGATTTACAATACATTTAAGCAAGGAACATAACATTATATTTAAACAAAAAAAACATAAAAATATACACAAGGAACATAACTTTAACAGTGGGAACAACTAAGGAATAAAATCTTCTACAGAACATAAGAAAATTCTTATACAAAATTTTATACAGAACATAAAGAACAAAATCTTATACAGAACAAAATCTTAGAACATAACATTTTACACAAGGAACAAAACTTTATACAGATGGACCATAAACATTTATAATGGAAACAAAACATTTTACAGAAGGAACATAAATTATACACAAGGAACATAACATTTTACACTTGGATATGAACATTTTAAACAAGAAACAGAACTTTATACAGAAGGAACATGACACAACACATCCCACTACGCGTGGAAATGGGACACGTGGCACGCCACCAAGGCTCGTCAAAACATCATATAACGATACGCAGCGGAAAGACTTTTAAAACAACCCTGAGTATTTTAAAACTTTAGGAAACATTACCTTCTGAGTTGAAAAATCCATTGGAATCAGAGTGATAAAAGGTTTTGGCCAATTGAATCCTTTCAAAAGAAAACCAGTTTTGAAAACAGAGGTTCAGTCGACTGTGCTAGGGTCCAGTCGACTGTGCCTGGCAGAAACCAAAACCCACATTTCTCATCAGAGGTCCAGTCGACTGCATTGGTTACTATTTGGATCAGTAGCTAAATTCTACAGTGGTCCAGTCGACTGATGCAAGATCCAGTCGACTGCTCCTATTACTATTCACTTTCAGTGTCTCAATCACACGGGATCCAGTCGACTGATTTAGGGTCCATTCGACTGCTCCCCTGCTGGACAGCCCTGTTGTGAAAATTAACAACTCATGCTTCTCCACACCAACAACAATCACAACCATAACTGAATTACGACATTCAAAACATAACCACTGACGTTCAAATACAGGATTACCATACTACGGTACTAATCCATGGTTCTATTACAACATTTTACAATTTCCCGATCTTTACACAAGTTTTAGGATTTAAAACAAAAACACATACAGATGTGGTTCCCCGGCGTTCCTCAACGGCCTCACTCCTCACGCTTCTTCTTGTCTTTCTTCTTACCTGCAATGGAGTACATCTCCACTGCTCAGCTATATGCTGAGTGCACAATTCTAAATGTATGCTTATATGGCAGTTCATGGTTTAAGCATCTAAAACACATAGAAATAGTCTCTAGGGTGAGTGGTACGCATTCATCCGGTCGATGCCGTAGGAGGCCCACCTCTCCCACGCATCTCGTACACTGGTTGGGCCTTCCTCCATACCAGGTACCGTCAACTGGTTGGACCCACCTCCATACTAGACACAACTACAATTCCAATTCCATCACAATCACAATCAAAATCACAATCCTCAAGGTCCGAGGAGCTTACCCCGGATGAATTTGCACCAAACTCCCTTTTGACCCAAGTAGACACATAACATACTCACATAAACAGTTATACGTGCTTTTCATATAATTTCACTTGCATAATTAAAAGGCATAATTAATACATGAATTTCGCCCGGATCCAAAGATACCAAAACTGATGTTCAAAACATGAAAATCCATATAATTCATAGATCTAGTTCATACCTTGTGCGGTTCTCTTCAAACTTTGAAGGATCGTCTAGGGAGCTAAATAAACGTCGGATTCCAAATTTTACGCGATTCCTACGAGTTTTACTGGGTTTTCTCCAAAAGTCTAGAATTAAGATTTTTACAAAAATTGGCTAAACACGGCCTAAGTAGTATCAAAACGTAGCTCTTACCTCCACGAGTTCAAATCTAAAATTTGGAGAAAATCTGACGGACGAACGGTCGTCGATCGGCGTCGCAAAGCCTGAAACACCAAATCTCCTTCTCTCTCCTCTCTTAAGATATTTTGAAAGTTTTGGATGAGAATGAATCTCATCCACTACTATATATAGGCAAACTCTTCGGGAATTGCGTTTACCTCCACACGAGTTCCTCAAACTTCTAATTAGCTCTCGAAACTTTGCACACGTTCATTTTATGCCTTTACGAGTGAAATTTATAAATTCCAAAAGTTTCCGACTAAGTCTCGTTTGGGTCCAAAAATTACGTCCGAAAACTAAGTTATGTGAAATCTCTACACAACCTACCTTTTATTTAACGTGGCACTCACGTTCTCACCACAATTTTCAAAATGATATAACAATATCAAAGATTACCAAAATTTATGCTACACAGGTATAATTCACTATTCAGGAAATACCAGATATATCAAATAACATTTAAATCATATAAATGTCATTTAATCGTGCCAATGCAACATGAAAGGCCATGTTCCCGTGTCCTCACTGACACCTTACTATGGACTCACAGTCAACCTCAACACAATATTAATGAACATTAATATTTCCACGTGTTACCACAATGTCATATTTTAAAAGCGGCAAATTCTGGAACGGGTGTGACAGAACATAATGCTTTACATAAGGAACGTAAACTCTTACAAAGGGAACAATAAGGGAACAAATTCTTAATTCTTAAAATAGAAGGAATAAAACATTTTACACAAAGAATCTAAAACTTTACAATGGGAACAAATTCTTATACAAAAAGAACATAACATTTTACACAAGGAACATAACTTTATACAGATGTACCATAAACATTTACAATGGCAACAGAACATTTTACAGAAGGAGCATAAATTATACACAAGAAACATAACTTTTTACAGAAGGAACAGAACATTTATTTTACACTTGGAACATAACATTTTACACCTGGAAAATAAATTATAGACAAGGAACATGAATTTTTTTTACCGAAGAAACAGAACAATTTACACTTGGAACATAATATTTTACACTTGGATATGAACATTTTAAACAACAGAACCTTTACAATGGGAACATAACAGTTTACACTTGGAACATAAACTTTTCACAGAAGGAACATAACATTTTATACTACGAACAGAACCTTTACAATGGGAACATAACATTTTACATTTGGAAAATAAATTATAGACAAGGAACATGAACTTTTTACAGAAGGAACAGAACAATTTACACTTGGAACATAACATTTTACACTTGGAACAAATTCTTATACAAAAGAACAGAACATTTTACACAAAATTATACATAAGGAACATACACTTTTACAATAGTAACAATACAAGAAATTGCAGCATCTGAGAAGTAGCACAATGTAAGAAAAAAGTAGGTAGTAGAAATTAATAGGAAAAAAATAATATTGGGTTATAATAACTTCTTGTAAGGATCGATAAAAATATGCTGCTATAAAAAAAGAATGCAAAAGGCAAGAAAAAAAAATCATAATTTTAGTTCCTGGGCTAATACTTGAAAGAGCAATATTATCATCAATTACGTGTTGATCAAGAACAAAGAGAACCAATTGTAAAGAAAAGTGCTAATTGCACCATGTTAAAGACATAATAGAGGATAAAAAGGTCATTGAATTTTAAGTTTATAGAGAATAGAACTCACTGAAGTGTCTGAAAAGAATTAACAATTATTAACAACTAGCAAGAGGTTTTATTCGAGATTGTGGAATTCATATAATCCATAATAAAACCTCCTTCTAGTGTTCCCAATATTACACACATAATTGTAACCCCTAAAAATACCAAATCAGCATTGCTCTGCCAAAAGACCCAAATCTTTAATAAAACGACCCAAGTAATTTGAGGGTTTTTTCTCTTTCATATTTTTTTTCTCGATTTCAGGTTTTTTGTTTTCAGGTTTGTTCCATTCCAACAGAATCTTAACATGCCACTAATTGATATATTCATACACACACACACACACACATAAATTAAAAGGGAAACACATTGAATTACACAAAACGCAACTTTAAGAGCTTACCATATGATAAATATGGTAACCAGCCTTTGGCCCCCAATATGAATATGCACCTATGACGAAGTTGAATGCTAAAGATGGACAGTAAGGATCGCGTAATATCAATTTTTTGGCCTTGTCATCGAATTCCAATTGCTCGGAAATTCTAAGCTATATGGGGGGCTTGGATGGTGAGCAAAAATAATTGATCAAGAAGTTGGTCAACTTTCGCATGAAAGAAGGTAAAAGAACAAGAGTTCGTGCTATTGTTTATCAAACTTTTCATCGCCCAGCTCGAACTGAACGCGATGTAATCAAACTTATGGTTGACGCCCTAGAGAATATAAAGCCCATATGCGAAGTGGAAAAAGTAGGAAGAGCAGGTACTATTTATGATGCTATGTATCCTACAAGAGGCATTTGCAGAATAACAGTACAGGAACTAGTCATTAAATATAGCAAAGCAACTTGATTCCTCAAGTAAATTTGAACTAAATAATTTTTTGCTATTTTTGTTGTGCCAACAGTTTATACCCAACAAAACTAGCAATCACTTATGAGAAACAAAACATAAAAAATTATCATGAGACTTTACCAGAGCAGCGGTGTGGATACCGGGCTTCCGCCTCTTTGTTGGGTTTTTGAAACTTGTTTGAAATTGATCAAAGAAAGAAAATGGTCTGTTGAAAATAGATACAGAGTCGCCACTTGGTCTTTAAGGAACCAAGAAACCTAATTTGACTCACCCAAGCAGATAAGGGCACCGGCCCTTCATAACCAAAGAACTTGGTTCGGGGTTTTGGTACGAGAGAGGAAGGAGCCTTTTTCGCGACTAAAACACCCTCAACTCGCCCCGTCTTTCGACGGGCCTCAATTAGCATCCAAATAATCATCTTATACTATGTATGGTTCGGCAATTAATACTATGATAGTATATTACATCACATAAGAAACTTGAAAATGAAAGATCTAAAGATAAAATATCATTCATAAGATCTAAATCAAATATCATGCAATGTAAAGTGAAAGATCACACAAATAAACCTAGGAAAAATTGTCTAATCATGTATCAAGTAATTAAGTTTCCTTAATCTAAAGGGGACATGAATTGTTCTGGAAACAAATAAACAAAGAAATCAAAATATGCTTAACAAGCTAGTATGATGCATGTTATTCTTTGAGAAAAGAAGACCTCTCAATCCCCGGGATGGATGAGAAAGGGTGATTAGATCAGGGGGAATCATGAACGTGTGATCATGATCATTCCTTATAATCTTCTTAGATTAGGAGTCACAAAAGCCCCAAATCTTTGCATGGATGCAATGTATGTATCTAAAATGTGCCAAGGTTGTAGTGTGCTTTGTGTTCATGGATTCCTAGAATGACTTACAAGTCTAAAATGTGTATGAATGGATGAATGAAATCATCATGGGATATGTACGAATGTAGTATGAACTACTTCCTAAGACATGAGCTAATTTGGGATGCATGTAGGCATCAAATCAAAGAATGAAAGTTGAAATGTGCTTGCTGTGAATAGTGGACAGAACAGTAGCATGATCTTTTGGAAATTAAAAAGAGGGGTTAGGAATGTTTTCAATACATGATTTTTTATGGAGATCTTCCTTATTGTGTCTAGAACACATCCCAAAAGGCCAATCTTAAATAGCTATCACAGATTGAGAGAAATCATATAAACAATGAAGGTCACTCAGAAACAGAGTCCGTACTGTCGACTGAAATGTTGAAAAATCTTAGAAAATGACAACTAATGATCTAGAGGCCCATTTTATACAGAAAGTTCCCTAAGACATTGAAGTTGAAGGGGAAAAATAAGTTAGGACCACCCCGTTTGGAAAAGTTTTCTGTAAAACAAGTTGGAAGTGGACCTAGCTGCTGTGACAGAAAAGACAGAATGTCTGGAAGGAATGTTTGGGTCCAAATGGACTATTTCCAAGTACTTCCAAGTCAAACCAAAAATCATGGGTGTTCTCCAATGAGTTAGGAAGACTATCCAAGTGGCCTTGCATCCATATGTTGAGTATTGAGTTCTAGAGAAATCTTTGAACTCAGCTCACTCACTGTTTTGACTCATTATTTTGAAGATTTTGGAGAAAACAAGGTCTTGTTTCTTGAAACCAAAAGGAGAGGGATTGAGAGGGGTTTTGAAATAGATGTTTTGAAAGTATATTTTCAACATCAAATAGAGATTATAACCTCTTGGAATATCAACATCAAACTCATTATCAAGAACCTCCAAGATTGTCGGAGAGATTCATTTTATTTTGAACATAACTTCAAGAATACCTTGGAGGTATTGAAGTTATGATCATCATCTATCAAACATGTTTTTGAGGTCAAGAGCTACTATCCATAAGGATTCACTCACCCCAAACTTCATGTCATCATTTAGATGATGATGAACTAGTAAGTAAATAAAGAAAAATAAAAAGAAATGAGATTAAGAAGAGATGAACATAATATGAACAAGCAAGTAAATAACAATCAATAGATGATAATCAATATGATTTTGGACTTATAGCTTGGTGTTTCACTCATAGATTTTGACATTTGGACATGGAAGTAGCTTCCTAACTCAAGAATGCTCAAGAATGGTGATTGGGGGTGTTTGGAATGTGAAGTATAAGAGAGGTAATGGAAGAACACAAGATTAAAACTCACTTTCTATAGCAAAATAGTAGGAGGAAGCTCCTTTTCTCTCTTATAAACCTATCTCTATCTCTCTTCTTCTCTACAACTTTTCAAGCTTTTGCACTTGCCCCCCCCTAAAATGAAGAGCAATGGGGGGTTTATATAGGCCAACTTGGGGTGGTTTTGGGGTTTTAGAAGTATTCCCATTGGTCCCAAACATCTGAAAACATAAAAATATGTCGTTTTGGTTTTTAATTAATCAAAATGGACCCCCAAAAGAAATTACAAAAACACACTGTTCTGGAGAAGAGTACTGCGGCGGCACTGGGCTAGTGCCGCAGCGAAAGTGGGCCAGTGCCGCGGCGGCACTGCTCTTCCTTCGTCCAGATAATGCTGTTTAGGCCCCCTGAGGTTCCGGTATTCGCGAAAAGGCCCTATTTCGTCCGAAATTCACAGAAAATGCGTATGAACTCCAAACTGAGGTTGTGATATACCGTTAGAAAGGTATTGGAGTCTACTTTACATAACAAATAGTTCGGGGATAGGTCACTTTGAAAATTTTTGCGGTATTCGCGATAAAAGCCAATTTGATCGCCTTTTTCGCCTTTGGAAATTCATAATAAATTCGTTTTAAATCCAGAAATTATGTGCGATATACCGTTGGAAAGCTATTGACCTCTAGTATCCATGAAAAATGTTTGAAAAATTTTACGGTGTCCTAGTTTTAAATTCAAGTTCTGGTCAAACTGGTCAAACTGGTCAAACCTGGGATTCCCGGGAAGTCCTGGAAATCTCCGGGAGTTCCTAGGAGCTGACGTTTTCGCTCGATTTCTTTTAGAACTCATTTTAATACTTTTCTTGTGATTTAGAATGATTCTGGTGAATTCGGACGATTTTGGTCAAACTTGGTCAAACATGGTCAAACCTTGGTCAAACCGGTCAACATGGACTTTTCGGGAACTTCCGGGACTTTCGGGGGTCTCTGGGAGCTGACGATTTCATCCGGTTTTACTTAAAGGCTCATTTTTTTACTTTTCTTATGACATAGCATGTTTCCAGAACTTTGGGGCCAAATCTGGGAGTTTTCGGGCTTTCAGGGGCATTTTGGTCATTCTGAGCATTCTGAGAGATAGAACTGACTTTCAGGAGTCCTTTTTGAGTCTTATTTCGATCATTGTGAACCACCAAGCTATGGGTCTCCTAAATCTGATAGCCGACAAAATGGGGTGTCTACAAGCGGCGGTAGAGGCGGCAGTGGAGGTGGTGGGTTCGGTGATGGTACAACTCAGAGAGAGTGAGAGAGAGGTGGTTCCCTTGTTGCGGTGGTGGGTTCGGCGGTGACAGCAGCTGCTATGGTGGTGCTATTAAGAGTGACAGAGACCAGGAGAGAGAGAGAGAGAGAGAGAGAGAGAGAGAGAGAGAGAGAGAGAGAGAGAGAGAGAGAGAGAAAGTAAGAGTGAGAGAGAGGGAGGGAGGGTTTGGGTGGTGCTGCTGAGAGAGAGTGAGAGAGACCAAGATAGTGAGGGAGGGTTTGGGTTTCTGCACTGAGTTTCAGATAGACCAAGAGAGGGGGAGAGAGAGAGGGAGGGTTTGGTGAGAGTCAGACAAACCAAGAGAGAGGGGGAGAGAGAGTGAGGGTTTGGTTGGGATTTTGTGGGGTAACCGACTACTGAATGGATGGGTTGGGGGTAGTTGTTTTGCCACAAAAAAGTGGTTTGAAATGGAGGGCCCTAGATCTAAAGGGCCATCAATCTCACGGTGGAAAAGAGGCCGCACCAAACGACCGAAACTGCTAGGACGTATCACAGTCGGACCCTTATTACAATATAATGGTTTTTCCAAAGTTAGATGGTTTTCAAAGGCGTAAAGGATTCTAGAAGGTTCTAAGATCTTTTAGGAAAATGTAGTAGGTAATGGATCTTTGCGGAGATTCTAGATCTTCTTAAAAAGGTTCTAAAGATGTCAGGAGGTGAAAAACTCTTATGAAGTTGGTTTTAATCATATGGATTAAATTGTGTTTGGTAGAATTTAGCAATTTTATCCAACATAGTTTTTGGCACGCCCGGTGGTAGGGGTGGACATTATGGTGAAACTGAACCGAAATCCGAAGGTTTGGGTTGAGGATTTTCCTACCTATCTCCAAATTAAATAATAGCTCATAAATTTAGTTTGGGTTACCGAGATAACATTCCTCTATGGGTTCAATTTGGAAATTTTGAGTTCGGCTTTTTTAGTATAAATTCTGGTTCACGTTGACGGGCACTATCCTATCCCGATATCCAAACTAAATCATTGTACATATGTTCGGTTCTGTTTCTGTAATTTTATTTCAATTTGGGTTTGTAATTTTATATCCAAATTTTTGCAGGTTAATTTTATGAATAATGCTATGCTTTCCAAATTTGGCATTCTGATTTGGTTCTCAAATGCTCTGATAGTTGTACCACATAATGTGGTAGTGATCAGTGGTATTACATACCATTGCATGTGGTACAACTTACAAAGCATTTATTGAGAAGCATAACATTGCTCTATACCAAATATTGCTATGCTTCTGAATTTGAATCCCAAAGGCTTTAACAATTTGTACCATATATTGTGATAGTGATCGATTACATACCACTTCATGTAGTACAATTGGTAAGGCATTTGAGATTTAATTTTGGGAAGCATTGCATTACTCTTTCATACCATAAGAACCCGCGACAACACATGGCATCTGATTGTGGCGTTGTCACATCATTCATTACTTATGAGTTATGAGTAATACTACAATTTCCATATTGGAATTTTAAATTTGATTCTCAAACACTTTAACAATTGCACCACATGCAGTACAGTCACTGCAACATGTGTACAACTTTTAACAATTGGGGAAGGATAGCATTATTCTTTATATCTATCACTTTATATATTGATTGATCCTATCCAATAGTAGGCTCAGTCGGGGTGAATACGCCCCTCCCTCCAAATTTGGAAAAAATTAAAAATAAAAAATAGTACATATGATATTTTAACCTAAATGTAGTCTAGTCCATCTCAAAATTTGAGAATTTTTTTTAGTACGTACATGTGATATTTTAGCCCAAATGTAGTCTAGCCCACTCTAATTAAGTGTTCCAAACTTAATTTGACACCATATCTTGTTGAAAAATAGACACCAAAATGTATAAATAATAACTCAAGAGATAATATTGTTCTTAAATAAACCCAATTTGACACCATATCTTATTATCAAATATGTATAATTAGACCCCAAAAAAATATTTCAAGGTGGTTGCCCCCGAACCCCCGTATATAGCTTCCTCAGCCTCAAAAAAATTCCTAGCTCCGTCCTTGATCCTATCATGAGCTCAAAATCGCAAATTTGACCCCAAAAAAATCTTATCATGTGCTAAAAGAGCTCTGAAATTTTCATTAAGATATCCATATCGTCTCCCATGAACTGTAATGTATCTCAGTGGAGTCAGGATTTAATCTTTAGGCCACAAACTTTTAACGTGTGGGGGGCAGCACTGCTCAAATTCGTTTGATAGAATTATTATAATTTGGGGTGCTTGGTCTACAGTCTCTAGCCAGTAAAATTTAATTAATTAGGTCTACAAATTTTTTTAACTCTTCTAAGGGCTTTAATGATTTTTTTGGACAAAAAAGCCCATTAAATACATGATGCTCTAACATCAACGCCCAATTTATTTTAATTTTTATTCATAAAAAAGTTGGTTGACGTCAACTTCTGAAATATCTTTAGAAATAAAAAATTCAGAAACATTTCAAGACAATTGTCTCTGAATTTTCATTTTTTAGAGAAATTAATGTCTGAAACCGAAATTAAAATCCAGGTACATTCATATTAAAAATGTCTTTGAAACCGGAAAATTTAGAGACATTTTTGAAGATATGTCTCTAAAACCGAATAAATTCATAAACATTTCGGGAGAAATATCCCTGAAACCTATAATTCAGACGTATTTTTATGAAAAAAAAATCTCTAAAAATGTTTATGAAAATGTCTTTGAATTTAGAGAATTTTGGGAGAAATGTCTCTAAAATTCCCAATAAATTTTTAGAGACATTTTAAGAGTTGGGGGGTTGTTGGGGGGAGTGTTTTATTTTTTTGATTGGCCAAGGTTGGAGGGAGTGTTTTATTTTTTTGATTGTCCTTTCGGCCTAATTGACCCAACCTCAAGGACCTTAGCCCAATTTTTCTTTATGGTTTTTGGTTTTGAGGTTTTAAAAATTGTGTAATTGTTTTGTAGGTTTTACATATAGTGTGTTGATGAGGAACACATTATTTAAATATAAATTAATCTCTCCATCTGTGTTCATGTACTTAATTTCTGTATTTTTTAACACTAGTTTCATTTATAAAAAGAAAAAAAGAAAAAAAGAATCTTTAAATAGGTTCGAAAGGTATATTTGTATGGTTTTAAACACTTGAGACTAATTCTATAAATAAGTTATTTGGGTGAAACTTAGAAAAACTTAAGAGAATTTATTTATTTATTCATAAATTTTTTTATCATTGAAAAACTTAGAGTTAAAGTATATATTTTTAGTTTAGAAGGAAAAAATTAAAATTTCAAGGGGCGCAAATGAATGCAAAAATAAAATACATAGTTGACATACATACATTTTTAGTACCTACTATTGCTTCGGTCAGTTGGTGTAGGCTGTACTCCAGCCGAGTTTTCGAACTTGAGTCGAGCTTTAAGAGTTGTCATTGTATTCAACCTTGAACTTGACTTGTTTATTATCGAGCTGAGTCGAGCATTGTTGTTATCGAGTCGAGCCTCGAGCCGACTTGATCGAGTCCTTATTGAGCTGCTCGTGTACACCCCTAGTAAGAAGTTTAAGTTGTCAACCAAAACCCACGGACCAATCTCAATGCTTAAATAATTGACATACATACATGCATACATATATATATATATTACATAAAACATTTGCTTGACACGTGAGTTTAAGACTATGCATAAAATGATATGCCATTATTCTTTCAATTTTAAATACTTTGTATTATACAAATAATATATGGGCAACGCTATTGTGAGAAGCTTCTCACATGAGAATGAGGGTTTTAACCGTTGGATGAACATCTAGCCTAAGATTCCCAGGAATCTGGAGAGAATCTTAAGGCTAGATGCTCATCCATTGGTTAAAACCCACCTTCTTATGTGAGAAGCTTTTCACAATAGCATTTCCCATAATATATTTTTATAATTATCATATATATGTATATATAATATTATTTCAATTTTAAATACTTTACATCATACACACACACATATATATATATTATTTTTATAATTATCATATATCTACATATATGATAAAACATAACCTTATAAAATCTATTATAGAGATTTTTCACGAGCCTACCATACAAGCCTTAATCGAACTGTTCGCGAGCCTTATTGAGCCGAGCCTGTGTGCTCAAGCTTGGTTTGTTTATTAAACGAACTTTGTATTCAAGCTCGAGCTTGACTCATTTATTATACGAGCCGAGCTGAGCCGAGCTATTTTTGAGCCGAGTTGCGAGCCCTTGTTGAGCGGCTCAGCTCATGTACACCCCTAGTTGGTTGTATTGCTTTTGAAGCTAAAAAACTTTTTTCTTTCCAGATAGTTCAAAATTAATCTCCAGAAGGACCAGAACTGTCTTTTATTAGGCCAGATCTGGTGACTTGGACTAGGGTTATGGGCCTATGGCTTTGCTCTGGTATCACTGGGCCGGCCGGGCCAGGCTCTTGCCCAAAACCCAAAATATCTTTTTGTGTTTTTTTTTTTATTTTTAGCTCAGAATCTTTTGGTGTTACAAACCAACGCAAGGACTACATCTGTAGAAGAACAAGTGAAAATTAGCTAGATATTCTTTTTCATATCAACCATACTTTGGGCAGAAACAAAATCTAAAAACACACTACAAATATTAAAATGTGTCTATCTCTCTTTTCAGTAGATCTTACAGTATCTGTGGACCTCATCAAAAGAGAGATATACATTTATGTGTTTGTAAATTTTGTTTGTACCCTCAATCTTTCTTTTCATATTTGTCCTCTCTCTCTCTCTCTCTCTCTCTCTCATCAACTACCTGAGTTTTTTATTTTATTTTATTTGGGTTAATTACACTCACCTTCCTCATATTTTGGCTTAATTATGCGGATCTCCCTCGTATTTTGGGAAATTACATGGACCTCCCTTATGCCTAGTATATTTTTACACTTTAAGGTGGGGAAATTGTTACAGGATATTAATTTTAAGGGAAAAAGTGTAATAGAATACTGATTTAATATCCCAAAATACAAGAGAGATCCGTGTAATTAAGACAAAACACAAGGGAGGTGAGTATTACTAACCCATTTTATTTTTAGGATATAATGGTTGTAAGGGTGATGTTGAAGAAATACAATTCACAAGTTGGTTGGATGAGCTACTCAAAAACTCAGTATATATATATTCTATATTCAATGCTAGGTACACACCTTCAACCACACCTAAATCACATTCTATACTTTAAATGCATGTACCATGTGCTATGTAAGTGGTGTACAAAAAAGTGTGAAAAATTCAAACAACACATGGCATGCATTTAAAACATAGGATATGGTTTAGAGTGTGGTTAAAAGTGTGTGCCTAGCATTATTGATATAACTATTACATACATGTATACGTTACAATACAAAACTTTAGTTTTTCTCTAAGTAACAAGGCTACAAGTCTTCAGCACAGTTCCTTAGGGACTGTGCGTCCTGTTCCTTTCATATGAGGAACAGTGAAAATAGTGAAAATATAGTTTTGCCCATGTTTTCACTGTTCCTCATGTGAGAGAAACAGGATGCACAGTTCCTAAGAAATTGTGCTAAAGTATTTTCCAATAAGGCTAAACTCTTGGGATTTTCTGGTCAACACGCACATGTTTGAAATAATGGACGACTATCAATGCTTTGATTAGAATTATGATTGAAGTCAATGTTAATATATTTTTAAATCAATGATATGGATTTCATCGAGTTGCTAATTTAGTGCGAGCACCATCAATGCTTGGAGATAGGGGTGTATACGAGCCGAGCCGAGCTGAGCCTGCTCGCGAGCTTTCTTACGAGCTCGCGAGCTCAAACGAGCCGAGCTTTCTAGTGTTCGCGAGTTTCTCGCGAGCTTTTTAACGAGCTTTTTTGCTCACCATTTTAAACGATGTAGTTTAATAATAAAACAATCATTTATCAAGACTATTTACAAAATATGTCATATTTTCTCTAAAATTACATTGTTTTATTATAAATCTATATGTAAAAGTCACTATACAAGCACTTTATCAAACTTATTAACGAGCATTTTCACGAACCTGCTCATGAGCCTTAATTGATCGTGTTCACGAGCTCAAATGAGCAAACTGAGCTTAGCCTTTATCGAGCCGAGCTTCGAGCCGAGCTTCGAGCCCTTGTTGAGCGGCTCAGCTCATATACACCCCTACTTGGAGGAGAATCTCGGTCCATAAAACATGGATGATTTTTATCCTTATCAGATGTGGTATCCCAAACCTATTACATCATTTTGTTCAGTTGTCTTCCTATTTTCAGAAAAGTCCTATTCCACATAGGCCAATAAACTCATTTTCTATTAGTGATGTGATTAAATAGTGACATCTTATACCCGTTACAACCAAAATTTAGTTATTTACTCCTAATACCGGGGACAGACTCATGGATAGAAAAAGGAAGCTCAAGCTCCCTTCAGACTTAAAAAAATTTCCAGAGCTACCCTAAACAGGCAGTTTTTTTTACTCTTCATCCCTCTGAAAATGCATAAAGTCCATATTTTATTAGCATTTTAGTTTTTGTAGTGGGAAAATGGAGAAACAAACAAATAAATAAATAAAATCACGTCTAGGGTACGCTGCACTCAAACTCGGGTAAATTCGATTACCCTAGGTTCAAATTTATGATTTTACCCCTATCAACTCCCAAACATAAAATTTCTTCTACCGCCTTTGTCTACTATATTTTTATCTCATCGCTATACTAGCTTTCTTCTCATTTCGCAAGCAAGATAAAGAATTCAAAATATGTTGCAACAAATCTCAATAGTATATTCTAAAAATCTTATAGCAAAACTCAATGTGGTGATAGAATAGTTTGTCAAATTTTATATGGTCTAACTCAGGCAATGCTATGTTGAAGCTTTTCATGGAAGATTCTGATATATTTCTGTCTTTTAGATTGGAATGGGGTGATTGTGCTCTAGAATTGAAGAAAGTTGCACACCAGGGGGTTTAGAGGGTTTGTTCAATGAAAATATTTACACCAATTTGCATGCTAGAAAAAATATACGTACATATATACATACGTATATATAGAGAGAGGCTTTAAAGTGAACTGTGTCGAGTGAACTTACTTAGTGAACTAGCTTTTAAGCAAAAAAAAAAAACCTATGGTTCTTTAGACTGAAAAGCCAGTTCACTGGTGTGGACATGCGGAATCGGTCGTCCACTCTTTCGTTTTGTTTGAAATTGATTTGAAAAAGGAAAGGAAAAGATCTGTTGAAAACAGATACAGAGTCGCTACTTGGTCTTTAAGGAACCAAGAAACCTAATTTTGACTCACTCAAACAGATAAATGGCACCGGTCTTTCATAACCAAAGAACTTGGCTCGGGATTTTGGTACGAGAGAGGAAGGAGCCTTTGTCGCGACTAAAACTCCCTCAACTAGCCTCGTCTTTCGACGGGCCTCAATAAGCATCTAAATAATCATCCTATACTATATTTGGTTCGATAATTAATACTATGATAATATATTACATCTCATAAGAATTTTGAAATGGAAAATCAAAAGATAAGATATCATTTATAAGATCTAACCAAGTATCACACAATGCAAAGTTGAAAGATCACACAAACAACCCTAAGAAAAATTGTCTAATCACGTATCAAGTAATAAAGTTTTCCTAATCTAAGGGACATGAATTGTTCTCGAAACAAATAAACAAAAAGATAAAAAAAAATGCTTAGCAAGCTAGAAAGATGCATGTTGATCTTTGAGGAAAGAAGACCTCTCAATCCCCGAGACAGATGAGAAAGGAAGATTAGATCGAAAGAAGCATGAACATGTGATCAAGTTCATTCTTTATAATCATCTTAGATTAGGAGTCACAAAAGCTCCAAATCTTGCATGGATGCAGTGTATGATCCTAGAATGTGCAAAGGTTGTAGTGTGTTTATGAACATGGACTTTCTAAAGTGACATAGAAGTCTAAAATATGCATGAATGCATGAAGGAAATCCTCATAGGATATGTACAAATGTAGTATTGACTACTTCCTAAGATATGAACTAATTTGGAGTGCATGTGAGCATCAAATCAAAGAATGAAAGTAAAAGTATGCTTGCTGTGAATAGTGGACAGAATAGTGAGTTGATTTTGTGAAAAAATAAAAAGTGGGGTTAGAAATGTTTTTAGTTCATGATTTTTTTTGGAGATCATAATTATTATGTCTAGAACACATATCAAAAATCAATCTTCAATAACTATTACAGATTGAGAGAAATCATATAAACAATAGAGGGTACTCATAAACAGAGTCCGTACTATCGACTGAAATGTTGAAAAATCTTAGAAAATGAAAAAAAAATTATTTGGAGGCCCATAATATACAAAAGGTTCCCTAAGACGCTGAAGTTCAAGGGAAAAATAATTTGGGAGTACATTCTTTGGAAAAGTGTTCTGGAAAACAAGTTGAAAGTCAACCAAGCTGCTGTGACAGCAAAAATAGAATATCTGGAGAGAATGTTTGGACCAAAATAGAATCCTTCCAAGTGTTTTCAAGCCAAGCCAAAAATCATGGGTGTTATATAATGAGTTAGGAAGACTTTTCAAGTGGTATTGTATCCATACATTGAGCATTGAGTTCTAGAGAAATCTTTGAACTCAGATCATTCATTGTTTTGAAGATTTCTTGAGAAAACAAGGGTTTTATTTCTTGAAATCAAAAGAGGGGTTTTGAAATAGAGGTTTTGAGGGTGCATTTTTAGCATTTAAATGAAGGTTATGACCACTTGAAATATCAGCATTAAACTCATATCAAGAACCTCCAAGATTGTTGGAGGACATTGTTTCCATTCGAACATAACCCCAAGAATACTTTAGAAGTATTGAGGTTTTAATCATCATCTCTCAAACCTGTTTTTAAGGTCAAGAGCTACTATCCATAAGGATTCACTCACCTCAAACTTCATGTCATCACTTAGATGATGATGAACTAGTAAGTAATCAAAGAAAAAATCAAGAAGAAATGAGGGAAGGAGAGATGAACATATATATAAACAATCAAGTAAATAGCCTCAGCAAAAAAAAAAAAAAAAAGTAAGTAAATAGCAATTAATAGATGATAATCAATGTGATATTGGACTTGTAGCTTGGTGTTTCACTCATAGATATTGACATTTGGACATAGAAGTAGCTTCCTAACTCAAGAATGCTCAAGAATGGTGATTGGGGGGTATTTGAATGTGAAGTATATGAGAGATAATGGAAGAAAACAAGATTAGAACTTACTTTCTTCTAGAAAATTAGTGGGAGAAGCTCCCTTTCTCTCTTCAAAACCTATCTTTATCTCTCTTTCTCTCTACAACTTTCTCAAGCTTTGCACTTGGCCCCCTCAAATTAAGAGTAAAGGGGGGTTTATATAGGCCAATTCGGGGGTGGTTTTTGGATTTAGAAAGTGTTCCCATTGGTCCTAAACATCAGTGAACAAGAAACTACGTCGTTTTGACTTTTAATTATTCAATTTGGACCCCCAACATAAATTACAAAAATGGATTCTATGGGGATTGAGTGCCACCGTGGAAATAGCCATGTTCCGCCACGGCACTGATCCTCAGACACCCAGAAATTTGTATTTAGGCCCCCAGAGGTTCCGATATTCGTGAAAAGGCCCTATTTAGTCCGTAATTCACAGAAAATGCATACAAACTCCAAATTGAGCTTGTGATATACCCTTGGAAAGTTAATGGAGTCTACTTTCCATAAAAAATAGTTCAGAATCAGGTCACTTTGAAAAGTTTTGCGGTATTTGCGATAAAAGCTGATTAGATCGTCTTTTTCACCTTCGAAAATCCATAATAACTTCATTTTGAATTAAGAAATTATGTGCGATATACCGTTGGAAATCTATTGACCTCTAGTATCCATGAAAAATGTTAGAAAAATGAAAAGGCATTCCAGTTTCAAAGTCAACTTTTAGGTCAAATCGGTCAAACTTGGGATCTCCACTTCGTCTGGGAACCTTTGGGAGCTCCCAAGAGTTGACGTTTTCGTTCGATTTTTTTTTAAAACTCATTTTAGTACTTTTCACATGATCTAGAATGATCTTAGAAATTTCTGGAGAATTTGGATGATTTCGGTCAAACCCCGCTCAAACCTGGGTTAAACTGGTCAACGGGGACTTTTCGGGAACGGGGCTTTCGGGAGTCTATGGGGGCAGGCGATTTCATCTGATTTAGCTTCAAAACTCATTTTATCACTTTCTTATGACGTAGCATGTTCCTAGAACTTTTGGTCCAAATCAGGGAGTTTTTGGGCTTTTAGGGGCATTTTGGTCATTCTGAGCATTCTGAGTGATAGAACTAACTTTCAGGAGTCCTTTTTGAGTCTTTTTCGATCATTGTGAACCACCAAGCTATGGGTCTCCTAAATATGATAGCCAACAAAATGGGGTATCTACAGTTTGCCCCTCTTTGGTATGAACTTGCGAGTCAACGCATGCCGCAAGCGAGTGCCAAAGCTTTGAAGAGACAGGACTTTTTGGAGGCTATAGATTTAGGATAAAAGCATTGTAAAAGATGAAAGGATGATGCTGAGGCTAGTGCTGGTTGTGCTCTTCGTGAGTTGCATACTTATCCCAAGGGGAATCAGACCAGGACGTAGTTCGGGGCACAAAGGAACAAATTGCACATGCACAATAAGACAAGCGGATGCTATGCTATGAGGATGATATGCAATGCGTGGATGTGATATGAATTGTGTCATGAGTCCTATCATGCCTAGTGTTCTAATCCTAGTATGAGTTGGTGCTGTGGGGTGTGTTCCACTCTGAGTGGACTTATATCGTGCTAGTGTTTCCTTGACTTTAATGTAGTTGTAGATCTTGATAAGGATACCAAGTTGTTTGAAGACTCTGGGTCTTGGAGTAAACTTCTGAATTTTGGGAAGTGTACTTCATAAGCGAATGTAATCGGATGTGGGATCCCAGAGGACTATAATTGGAGATGCAGTTGAACAGATAACCGACGTACATGGAAGCCCTGGAAATTAGGAGACGGACACAGAAATCTTGAGACGTCAAGTGATGGACATGAAAGCCCGAGATGTCAACCGATGGACACGGAAGCCCCATTAATGGACATAGAAGCCTTAGATTTTGAATGAGAATGATGAACACGATATATTTTGAATGAGAGTGATGGTAAACTAATGATGATTAATGTACTGATGATGCACGAATCGAGATGATGAGTAGTCAGTGAACTACCGTGACTGTCATGGGTGGGACCAATGGTTGGACTAACCGTGATTAGAAGAACTGATGATGTACTAATCGAGATGATGAGTCGTTAGTGAACTACTGTGACTATCATGGATTGGATCAACAGTTAGACTAACCGTGATCGGAAGAAGTGACGATGTTCGAATCAAGATGATGAGTCGACAGTGAACTACTGTGACTATCATGGACTGGATCAACAGTTGGACTAAATGTGATCGGAAGAAGTGACGATGAACGAATTGAGATGATGAGTCGATAGTGTCATGCCCCGACGTAGCATAAATAAGGAAAGCGTTTAATTTCCTTTATGGACCCGTAGGTCGCGACAGTTTGAAGGATCGATTCTGTCCCGAACGTCAAACAACAAAACAAAATAATCAGAGCAGAGCAATCAAGGCTTATAAATTTTTTTCTAACTTATTACATCATATGATACGGGGTCAACTAAGGCACAGACCGCCTTAACATAAAACAATAACTTAGTGTCTATTACAGTCATCCTTATAAAACAAAACAGTTTAAAACTTAAAACATATAAGTTTAAAGCATATAATCAATAAACAGTTTCACTTCAAAGCTGCCGTTCTCAATTTGCATAGTCATAAGATTCCTCTTGATTGTAACCTGAAAAGCCTGAACACGAATGTCCAGGACGCATCAACGTCGTCAGCTTCAAGAAGCTGGTGAGTATTAAAAACATAACTTTAAATGTAAAACATACTCATTTACCATTTTCCAATTCCCATTTAAATCCACAAGTTTATATTTAAGATAAAGAGCTCGTTTAGAAAATAACCACAACATTATTTAAAAGATAAATTCACACATATGTGACCGTGTATGAGAACGATGCACCATCTCATCTGACCGACTCTTTTCTCTCGACAAAACCCAACAACCCACTATCTTACTCCTGGTATCTTTGAAACACTAAGATAGCCACACTTTAGCAACGGGGCGCCAGGGAGTGTCCAGTTTGCCTCACACTTTGGTCCGGGGTACCAGGGAGTGTCCAATGCCTCACACTTTGAATACCCTAACCGTCATGCAAATACCGGGGCAACCCCTCACGCAGTATCCAGACTCGAGTATCAGGGAGTGTCCGTAGGCCACACTTTAGCACTACCATGGGTGCCAGGGAATGTCCGAGTTCGGCTTCACACACTTTAACGCTTCCATGGGCGTCACGGAGTGTCCATATTTGCCACCGTCGCATTTCAAAGATACCCTCGCCACAATCTTATCCACAACCACAACCACAACCACAACCACAATCACAACCACAATCACAACCACAACCACAACCATAAACTCAAACTCATACTCTTTCCACACTACCATTACTCTTTTCCACACTGACTAACACCCACATGCATGTACCACTGACTCCATATGAATGACATGGACTTAAACATAAGCAAAATGCTGAATTAAATGAACAACACGCGTACGGGGATTGATAACTCGTAATTCATTTCCTTAATCAATTCAAACATAACTAATAGCATTCTGTGTTAATAAAATTTCCAAACAGAACCTTAACAGTATTTAAAAATTGAACCAAACAGTCCCTAAATACAAAACAGACAAAAACCAGAATCTGTCAGAGGTCGCTCGCGCGGTCCGCTCGCGCGATAAGCCCAATTTTCATTTTATATATACTTTCTTGTCTGCCTGAAAAAGCCAAGGTCGCGCGCGCGGATCGCTCGCGCGAAGGGTTCCTCGCGCGACTCACCTAGATTTCTTTTTATATAAATAAACTGTTCTGTCTGCCTGGAGACGCATGCCTCGCGCGCGCGGGCCGCTCGGATGAGGGGTCGCTCGCGCGGGCCGCTCGCGCGATAATCGCGCGCGCGATAGTGGCGCGAGCTGATGCTGAGGCTTCATCTTCTTCGTGGAGAATGCCCTGTTTCAGCAAAACAGGGTCTAAATTGACCCATTTCAATTCTGGAATTATATAGGACATGTAATATATGATTTTCTTTATTTTTCAACAAGGATTAAGAATCCATTATCAATTACACACCATTTGATCCATAGCTCTCCAATTTTATGAAAAATTAAAACATGTCAAAACTTCATTTTCAATATACTTTTTTATATGAACAAATCAAGGTCTAATACTTTGACAGTAGCTACTAGGGACTATAATCTTCCTAAATCATCTCAAGAATTTCGTTTTGGTTAAGTTTTGAAAATGGTGATTTTGAAGCTCAAGCTTCCATGGTTAAAATCAAGAATGGTGATTAACAATTATACACACACAAGTAATAACTAAGCATGAATTACATTCTAGAGTGAGTTAATAATACTCACTGATATCAAAGAGAAGTAGTGTTTGTTGAGAAAGAGATACAAGAACAAGATTTAAGAACTTCCAACTACAAGCTTGGCTATGGAAGATGAAGCTTTTCTCTTTACAAAAATTTCTGAAATAACTCTCAAACTCACTCTTCTCTCTCTGTGATTGTATATAGCAGAGTGTTTAATGGAGAGAGAGGTGTGAGTTATATAAGCAAGTGCTTGAGGGGAACTTGGGCTCCAAGTTGATTCTCAAAGGCTCAACAAAAGATTTTTAATTCACAAATTCTAATTAGAAAAAAAAACACAGCACATATACGTATATTACTCATATATGCAGATTGTATAACTCAACAATCTCCCAAGGGCCAAGCATAGGTATGTAGGGGGCAAATGTTGGTTGTTTGGGAATTCCAGCTTATGGCATAACAAAACACACACAAGCTATACATTCCCCAACAAGTGCAAGGCAATCATTAGCAACATTAAATAGATATAAAGTAAATGCCCAATCAGTCACTTCCATAATCTGTGGAAGTTCAACACAGCGTGGACAGTTCTGAGTATAAACTGGTATTTTCGGGGTGCGGTGTTCACCACAAAAATACAGAAAGTCCATTTTAACTTGTGAAGTGATTTCCTGGTTTCATAAAAATACAGCTTGAATTAAAGGAGAACATTTCCACCGTTTTGAAATACAGGTTTTGAAATCCAACACAGGTGTTGCTAAATTTTATAAAATTGCAGTTTGACCCCAAAAGAATTTAAATCATGAAATAAAACAAGAAATCCGTTTTAACATATACGAATTATAAATAAAAATGAGATTAACAATACAGATTAATCATGGTAATTCAAATTGAATTTAAATATGTCAAATGCAAGTACAAGTAATTAAATGAAAATGCAGGTTATTAAACCCTTCCTCCCTTAAACAGGATTTCGTCCCCGAAATCAAGACTAACTAGTCATGAAATAACTCCGGGTACTTCTTCCTCATATCCGCTTCAACTTACCACGAGGCTTCATTCTCGTCATGGTGATTCCACTGAACCTTCACCAATGGGATATCCTTATTCCTCAGCTTCTTGATACTCTGATCTAAAATCTTCACAGGTCTCTCTTTGTAAGAAACGTTATGACTCGTCTCAATATCATCATAACTAACCACGTGCGAGGGGTCTCGTATGTACTTCCTCAACATACTCACGTGAAACACGTTGTGAAACCCAGACATCTTCGGTGGTAGCGCCAGTCGATAAGCTACTTTCCCGACACGTTCCAAAATCTCGAACGGTCCAATGAAACGCGGAGCTAACTTCCCTCTCTTTAGACCAAAACGTATCACTCCTCGAGTTGGTGAAACCTTGAGAAGCACGTGATTTCCAACACTAAATTCCAAATTCTTCCGTCGTCGATCAGCATAACTCTTATACCGGCTCTGAGCGGTTTTCATCCTTTCTTTGACCAAGGAAATCTTTTCGTTGGTTTCTCTAACCAAATCTGGTCCCAACAATTCTGTGTCTCCGACTTCTGCCCAACACAAAGGGGAACGACATGGTCGTCCATACAATGCTTCGAACGGAGCCATCCCGATATTCGTGTGATAACTGTTGTTATAGGCAAATTCCACCAACGGCAAGTGCGTCTCCCAAGATTCCTCAAAATTGATAACACAAGCCCTAAGCATATCTTCCATGATCTGATTAACACGCTCAGTTTGTCCATCGGTCTGAGGGTGAAAAGCAATACTCATCTTGAGCGAGGTTCCCATAGCTTCTTGCAGACTTTCCCAAACTCCAGAGGTAAAACGTGCGTCACGGTCTGACACAATCGACGCAGGTGCACCGTGAAGTCGCACAACTTGTTGTATGTACATCCGGCTCATCTTCTCTACCGGGTATGTCATACTATAAGCGATGAAATGAGCTGATTTCGTCAATCGATCCACGACTACCCAGATATCGTCATGATTCTGCTGCGATCGAGGCAATCCTACTACAAAATCCATCGTGATGTGCTCCCACTTCCAACCAGGAATAGGTAGCGGTTGCAACAATCCTGATGGTCTCTGATGTTCAGCTTTGACTTGCTGACACGTCAAACACTTGGATACAAATTCGGCCACGTCCTTCTTTATACCTTCCCACCAAAAATTTCTCTTCAAATCTTTGTACATCTTCGTTCCTCCTGAGTGAACTGTGTATCTTGACTTATGTGCTTCTTCCAGAATATCCTTCCTTAGCTCACCATAATCTGGCACACATAATCTCTTTCTGCACCAATATCCTCCATCGACTCCCACCTTCCATTCCGTCGGGTCCTTTTCTGACATCTTCACGAACCAGGCTTGAAACTTCTTATCTTCTTTCTGAGCTCCAATAATGCGATCGATAAGAACAGGCTGTAGGATAAGACATCCGAACAATTGTCCTTCTCCTTCTTCAGCACTCTGTACATCGAACTCTGTCAAGATCTCTAATGCTCGCCATTCTCTAACCATCAAGGAGGCGATCGTCTCACGAGTCTGTCGACTCAAAGCATCGGCGACCACATTAGCTTTACCAGGGTGGTATTCTAACGTGAAGTCGTAATCTTTGATTAGCTCCATCCATCTACGCTGCCTCATGTTTAACTCTTTCTGTGTGAACAAATATTTTAGGCTCTTGTGATCGGAGAATAAATCAAACTTCTCACCATATAGATAATGTCTCCAAATCTTGAGTGCGAACACTACTGCCGCTAACTCTAAATCATGAATGGGATAGTTCAACTCATTCGGCTTCAGCTGTCTGGATCCATAGGCTATAACTCTGCCATCTTGCATAAGTACACACCCCAGTCCTTGATATGACGCGTCACTAAAGATAGTGAACTTCTCATCAGGCTTGGGTATTGCTAGTACCGGTGCGGTTGTGAGTCTCTCTTTCAACTCCAGAAAGGCGCGCTCATGCTTCTCTGTCCAGTCGAACTTCAAATTCTTCTTCGTCAATCCGGTCAATGGTGGGACTATTTTAGAGAATCCCTCAACAAATCTCCTGTAATAGCCTACGAGTCCAAGAAAACTCTGAACTTCCGTAGGGTTGCTCGGCCTAACCCAGTTTGACACAGCATCGGTCTTGGACGAATCCACTGAAATCCCTTGAGATGACACCTTGTGTCCCAAAAATTTCACTTCTTGCAACCAGAACTCACACTTACTGAACTTGGCATACAATTGGTGGTCCTTGAGCGTCTGCATCGCAATCCGTAGATGTTGTTCGTGTTCTTCTCCTGACTTAGAATAGATCAAATTATCATCTATAAAGAAGATGACAAACTGATCCAAATAAGGCTTGAACACTCTGTTCATCAGATCCATGAACACTGTTGGGGCGTTCATCATTCCAAACGGCATCACCAGAAATTCATAATGACCATATCGGGTTCTGAACGCAGTCTTAGGTATGTCTTCCTTTCGTACCCTCAACTGATGATATCCCGACCTTAGGTCTATCTTAGAAAATGTCGTATCTCCTTATAGTTGATCAAATAAATCGTCGATCAGAGGTAAGGGGTACTTGTTCTTGATAGTCACGCGGTTCAATTCTCGGTAGTCGATACATAGTCTGAGTGTCTCGTCCTTCTTCTTCACGAATAACGCTGGTGCTCCCCAAGGTGATGTACTTGGACGTACAAAACCTAGGTTCTCGAGCTCTTGAACTTGTTCCTTCAATTCCAAAAGTTCTGTGGGGGCCATTCTGTAGGGAACCTTGGTGATTGGTACGGTACCCGGTATAAGCTCAATACAGAACTCTATACTTCTCTCGGGCGGCAAACCAGAAATGTCTTGAAATACTTCTTCGAAGTCCTTGACTACAGGTATAGATGAAGCTGTCACCTCTGTACTGACGACTTCGGTGTTGGCTAAACATCTCGTGAGGAACATATCTCCCGTAGGGTTACATTGAAAATCAAAGGGCTGATTCTCATTGTCGGGGAATATAATTCTCTTCCTCGCACAATCCAACTTCACTTGATTCTGTGAGAGCCAATCCATTCCTAGGATTATGTCAAACTCCTTCATTGATAGGACAATCAACCTTGCAGGGATTTCACGGTCTCCTAACCGTAGAGGACAATCCTTGCACACGTGTCCTAATCTGACTGCGGCTCTTAATGGCGAAGTAGCCTTCAAAGCTTTCTCTAAGCGATGAGGTAAGATACCCAATCTCCGAATGGTATTAACAGATATGAACGAAAGAGCAGCACCCGTATTAAATAACACTTTAACATGGGAGTTAAACAGAGTTAATGTACCTTCCACTGCTTGCTGATCAGGTTGAGCTTCTCCATAATCTCCTTCATCGTACACAGTTCCATCATATCTGCTTCAAGCGAGTCTGACCCTGTTGACCATAAGTCACCTGCTTAGGAGCGGTGCAGAACCTACTGATGTGACCTGGTTCACCACAGTTGAAGCAGACTATCCCTTGCTGAGCAGCACGCCTTGGTGCCTTGCAATCACGAGCCAGATGACCAGGGTTGCCACAGTTGAAGCACTTTCCACTACTACTCCCTTCTCCTAATCGGGGTTGAGTCGGATAGGTAATATCCTGGGTCTTCTTGCTTTCGTCAAAATTCCTCTTCTGCCCTTGGGTTCGACTCATTGGTGGTCTATTCCCAAAATTACCCCTTTGAGGCGGTCGGAAATCAAATTGCTTACGGTTCACTCGAGCATCCTCTTCCAGATCGGTAGCCAAACCAACAAGTCCTTCAAACGATTTATCCAAGTGGCCGAGAGTCAGGCGACGAATCTGCGGTGTCAGCCCTTGGTTATACTTCCGGATCTTCTTCTCTTCAGTATCAACCAGGTGTGGGGCGAACCTTGACAGTCTCTCGAACTGTGTAGTGTACTCTTACACCGACTTGGTTCCTTGCGTCAGATCCATGAATTCCTTCTCTCTTCTGTGCCTCTCTGTAGCCGGGAAATACTTTTCCAGAAATCTCCCCTTGAACGCCGTCCACGTCATCCCCATTGCAGCTCCATTCCCGATAGTAGCTATGACCGAATCCCACCAATCTGCGACAGCATCGGTCAACTGAAACGTAGCCAATCTCCTCTTGTCCATCTGGTTGCACTGGACAGCTTCGAACATGCGGTCCATCTGTCTTAACCACTGTTCCGCTTTCCAGGGTTCCGCAGTACCCGCAAACTGCTCAGGCCTTAGTGCACGGAATCTCTCCAACAATTTGTCTCCAGTTTGACGGTCTCGTCGGTTGTCATTCGTATTACCGATTCTTTCCAATCGTCTGATAAACGCTTCGAACATCCCCGTAGGATCGGCAGCCTCGGGTGCTCCCTCGATCAAGTTCCTGTTCCTCCTTAGTCCTCCAGCCATTCTATGCATGATAGTGATAGTAGAATGAGGAACATGCATGCAACAGTACTATGAAGCAATTCAAATGACAACAATATCCAAAAGAGTGTATCATATATATAACTTCTTGTCAAGTTGATACAAAAAGCATGTATGGTCAGATCAATGCCTACCCTATCTGTATGGGTTAGGGCGCATGCAAGTGTTAATCTTACAAAAATGGGTCATTGCCCTACACTCTAATGCATGTAATTACAGCTTGCAAAAAGAGATAGAGCTAATAGTCAAAACAGTCAATATGTACCAGGCGATATCTAAACGGCCAGTCATCGCCGTAGGTAGCCATCAACAGGTCAAGCGAGTCGGCCTGATGAAGTCGCTGAACATGGGAGGGGCCTGCCCCAAAGTTACAGCTGTGAGAGGTCATCAGTGAAGCAGGTCCAGGGACATCTGCCTCAGGCAAGGCTGGCTCAAGTGCAAGTGCTTCCTCAAGGTCGACTGCAAAGTCGTCCCATCCTAAGCCATCCTCCTCGGCGTCCTCGGAAATAGGAGCGAACACAACGTCAACGTCACCGTCATCCTCAATAGCGGGGACGACCGGTGGAGGTACCTCCAGCTGTGCAAGGTGGGCCTGCACAACCTGAACCTCAAGGGGAAAATAGAAGGCATCGTTATTAACCAAGCGAACCATCTCAACGAGTACTAAGCGCTGGATCTCTATGAAGTAAAGAATCTCAAGGCGAGCACGGGACAGGTCGACCAATCCCAACACGTGAATCTGGTGCTAGAGATCTAGCTCGACGGTAGCAGCTGCAAGCTGCCCAACAGCAGTAAAATAAAGGGTCGCCGAAGTCGGCACTATCGCTCCCACAGTAACCCAATGCCCTCCAAAAGCATCAGGTACAAACAGGGGCTGAGCTGGATCCATACCTGAAAAGGTACTACTTAAGTCAGAACAAAAATAATCTTAGGCGTTTGGGTTCTGAGTCTATCCTCCCTGTCGTATCATCGGGTGTGTAACACTTAATGGAATGTGGAATCGGGTCTATACTGGTAAACCCTAACCTGGCTAAACTATCTTGAGATAAATCATAACCTGGCTCTGATACCACTAAATCCTGTCACGCCCCGACGTAGCATAAATAAGGAAAGCGTTTAATTTCCTTTATGGACCCGTAGGTCGCGACAGTTTGAAGGATCGATTCCGTCCCAAACGTCAAACAACAAAACAAAATAATCAGAGCAGAGCAATCAAGGCTTATAAAAATTTTTCTAACTTATTACATCATATGATACGGGGTCAACTAAGGCACAGACCACCTTAACATAAAACAATAACTTAGTGTCAGTTACAGTCATCCTTATAAAACAAAATGGTTTAAAACTTAAAACATATAAGTTTAAAGCATATAATCAATAAACAGTTTTACTTCAAAGCTGCCGTTCTCAATTTGCATAGTCATAAGATTCCTCTTGATTGTAACCTGAAAAGCCTGAACACGAATGTCCAGGACGCATCAACGTCGTCAGCTTCAAGAAGCTGGTGAGTATTAAAAACATAACTTTAAATGTAAAACATACTCATTTACCATTTTCCAATTCCCATTTAAATCCACAAGTTTATATTTAAGATAAAGAGCTCGTTTAGAAAATAACCACAACATTATTTAAAAGATAAATTCACACATATGTGACCGTGTATGAGAACGATGCACCATCTCATCTGACCGACTCTTTTCTCTCGACAAAACCCAACAACCCACTATCTTACTCCTGGTATCTTTGAAACACTAAGATAGCCACACTTTAGCAACGGGGCGCCAGGGAGTGTCCAGTTTGCCTCACACTTTGGTCCGGGGTACCAGGGAATGTCCAATGCCTCACACTTTGAATACCCTAACCGCCATGCAAATACCGGGGCAACCCCTCACGCAGTATCCAGACTCGAGTATCAGGGAGTGTCCGTAGGCCACACTTTAGCACTACCATGGGTGCCAGGGAATGTCCGAGTTCGGCTTCACACACTTTAACGCTTCCATGGGCGTCAAGGAGTGTCCATATTTGCCACCGTCGCATTTCAAAGATACCCTCGCCACAATCTCATCCACAACCACAACCACAACCACAATCACAACCACAATCACAAACACAACCACAACCACAACTACAAACTCAAACTCATACTCTTTCCACACTACCATTACTCTTTTCCACACTGACGAACACCCACATGCATGTACCACTGACTCCATATGAATGACATGGACTTAAACATAAGCAAAATGCTGAATTAAATGAACAACACGCGTACGGGGATTGATAACTCGTAATTCATTTCCTTAATCAATTCAAACATAACTAATAGCATTCTGTGTTAATAAAATTTCCAAACAGAACCTTAACAGTATTTAAAAATTGAACCAAACAGTCCCTAAATACAAAACAGACAAAAACCAGAATCAGTCAGAGGTCGCGCGCGCGGGCCGCTCGCGCGAAGGGTCGCTCGCGCGATAAGCCCAATTTTCATTTTATATATACTTTCTTGTCTGCCTGAAAAAGCCAAGGTCGCGCGCGCGGATCGCTCGCGCGAAGGGTTCCTCGCGCGACTCACCTAGATTTCTTTTTATATAAATAAACTGTTCTGTCTGCCTGGAGACGCATGCCTCGCGCGCGCGGGCCGCTCGGATGAGGGGTCGCTCGCGCGGGCCGCTCGCGCGATAATCGCGCGCGCGATCGTGGCGCGAGCTGATGCCGAGGCTTCATCTTCTTCGTGGAGAATGCCCTGTTTCAGCAAAACAGGGTCTAAATTGACCCATTTCAATTCTGGAATTATATAGGACATGTAATATATGATTTTCTTTGTTTTTCAACAAGGATTAAGAATCCATTATCAATTACACACCATTTGATCCATAGCTCTCCAATTTTATGAAAAATTAAAACATGTCAAAACTTCAATTTCAATATACTTTCTTATATGAACAAATCAAGGTCTAATACTTTGACAGTAGCTACTAGGGACTATAATCTTCCTAAATCATCTCAAGAATTTCGTTTTGTTAAGTTTTGAAAATGGTGATTTTGAAGCTCAAGCTTCCATGGTTAAAATCAAGAATGGTGATTAACAATTATACACACACAAGTAATAACTAAGCATGAATTACATTCTAGAGTGAGTTAATAATACTCACTGATATCAAAGAGAAGTAGTGTTTGTTGAGAAAGAGATACAAGAACAAGATTTAAGAACTTCCAACTACAAGCTTGGCTATGGAAGATGAAGCTTTTCTCTTTACAAAAATTTCTGAAATAACTCTCAAACTCACTCTTCTCTCTCTGTGATTGTATATAGCAGAGTGTTTAATGGAGAGAGAGGTGTGAGTTATATAAGCAAGTGCTTGAGGGGAACTTGGGCTCCAAGTTGATTCTCAAAGGCTCAACAAAAGATTTTTAATTCACAAATTCTAATTAGAAAAAAAAACACAGCACATATACGTATATTACTCATATATGCAGATTGTATAACTCAACAATCTCCCAAGGGCCAAGCATAGGTATGTAGGGGGCAAATGTTGGTTGTTTGGGAATTCCAGCTTATGGCACAACAAAACACACACAAGCTATACATTCCCAAACAAGTGCAAGGCAATCATTAGCAACATTAAATAGATATAAAGTAAATGCCCAATCAGTCACTTCCACAATTTGTGGAAGTTCAACACAGCGTGGACAGTTCTGAGTATAAACTGGTATTTTCGGGGTGCGGTGTTCACCACAAAAATACAGAAAGTCCATTTTAACTTAGGAAGTGATTTCCTGGTTTCATAAAAATACAGCTTGAATTAAAGGAGAACATTTCCACCGTTTTGAAATACAGGTTTTGAAATCCAACACAGGTGTTGCTAAATTTTATAAAATTGCAGTTTGACCCCAAAAGAATTTAAATCATGAAATAAAACAAGAAATCCATTTTAACATATACGAATTGTAAATAAAAATGAGATTAACAATACAGATTAATCATGGTAATTCAAATTGAATTTAATTATGTCAAATGCAAGTACAAGTAATTAAATGAAAATGCAGGTTATTACAGATAGTGAACTACTATGACTATCATGGATTAGACCAATGGTTGGACTAACCGTGATTAGAAGAACTGACGATGTACGAATCGAGATGATGAGTCGACAGTGAACTACTGTGACTATCAAGGATTGGATCAACAGTTGGACTAACCGTGATCTAAAGAACTAACGATGTATGAATCGAGATAACGAGTCGACCATGAACTACTGTGACTGTCATAGATTGGACTGACAGTTGGACTAACCGTGATCTGAAGAACTAACGATGTACGAATCGAGATGACGTGTTGATAGTGAACTATTGTGACTGTCATAGATTGGACTGATGATGTGCTAATCGAGATGACGAGTCGACAGTGAACTACTGTGACTGTGATGGATTGGATCAACAGTTAGACTAACCATGACCAGAAGAATTGACGATGTACAAATCGAGATGACGAGTCGATAGTGAACTACTATGACTGTCATGGATTGAACTGATGATGTACTAATCGAGATGACGAGTCGATAGTGAACTATTGTGCCTGTCATGGATTGGATAAATAGTTGGACTAACCATAACCTGAAGAATTTACGATGTACGAATCGAGATGACGAGTCGATAGTGAACTACTATGACTGTCATGGATTGTACTGATGATGTACGAATTGAGAAGCCTGCTGGGGATAAAACTGAATTTGCTAGGGATGAAATGACTCTTTTGAGAGCCAATGTAGTAAGTGATTATACTGAAGATGAATTGAACTTGTTGGAGGAAAAAATATCTCTTCTGTGGACAAGGTTGTTAGGAGTGAACTAATTATGTGGGGAAGGTGACAACCCTTTCTGAGATGAAAATGGTTTCTTCTAAGGAGCAGATGTGGTTTTGATTGGGATACACCACATTTATTCAGGGACTTTTCTGGAGATGACTTTGCTGGGGATGAGAAGATTTTCCCAGTGGATCTTACGAACTGACTTATGATTGCCACTAATGCTCAAGATTCTTCGGACTCTTATTATGCTGCAGTCTTGACAAGTGCAGTAATGGTGTTTGGAATTTCTGCTTGTATCCACATGTTTTATAATTGGTAACCACTTTAAACCCACACATTTGAGACCATTAGGACAAATGGACTTGACAGCAACAACGATGACAAGGAAAGTTGGATTGGTTTGTATGAACCTTGAACTCTGATAATGTTACGTCAGATTATTACTGATTCAACCAAAAAAGGATTGACTCGACAAAAGTAACGACACAAAATGCCCAAATTAGCATAATTAAATGTGTCTCTATCATAAATGATGTACTGCTCATCTTTTATGTTCACTCCTCATCTTAATATGATAGTACTTTGTTGATAAATTTGGTTTTTGAAAATTCCTCATTGATCTAAACAATTCTTTACTTCTCCCAGGAAGTGATTTGAATTAGTGCTTTAGCTTATAGAATAAAAGATGCTCTATTTAAAAATTTTCAAAACAACTTGGTGACTTGAAAACTCGCCTTTGGTGTGAAGGGATCATGTTAGGCAAACGGAGTTTGCCCCTAGTTTGAGGTGTACGAATTGGAATTCACAGGCAAACGAAGTGGGTGACCGAAGTTTGCCCCTAGTTTGGATGATGGTTTATTGGAGGTTTTGGACAAACGAGATAGGTGACCGAAGTTTGCCCCTTGTATGAAGGGTAGATAGTAAAATTTAGGCAAACGAAACGGGTAGCCAAAGTTTGCCCCTAGTGTGGAAGGTGATTTCTGTCTCGTGGCAAGGACCGTGACTTTAATCTCTCAAATGCTCATAACTTTTGCCTAGGCACTAGTGAGGTGACCTAGCGAGCTCTTTTCTCTCTTTTGTTATTGCTCACCTTGGATTTAGCTCTAATTTTTGCCTAGGCGTCCTTTTGGATTTTCGACCTAGCGAGCCATCCTTCTTTTCTCTCTTTTTTTTTATTATTTTAAAGTCGGTCTTCATACCCTCGAGCGAGGATCAGGTCCAACGTAGATCGAGCCAGGATCTTGAAAGATGAGGGGTTAATATTGGTGTCGACCGAACCGATGTGGTTGCCAACGTATCCCCAGGTCGAGCGTAGTTCAAGGCAAGGCTTGAAGGAAATTGGTTTGATTATGATGGTGTCGACCGAACCGATATGGTTGGCTACGTATCCCCGAGTGAGAATCAGGTCGAGCGTAGTTCAAGGCGAAGTCTTGAAAGAAAAGGGTTGAGGGCTTTTCAAACTAATCGTCCAAGAAGTTCAAACTTAGGTCACTTGTGGTAGCCTTGAATAAGAAGATTCAGTTTCAACCTCCCTTTCTTTTCTTTTTATTTTTCTTTTTCTTTTTGTTTTGTTTTGAGGATTGATCCTTTTCACTTTCGCCTAACCAGTCAATTTTTCTTTTCATGTAGTAGATTCGTGTGAGATCTTCTAATTGCAATCTCAAAATTTTCATAATGTGCATGTCAGCTCTCAGAATTGTTTGTGGTCATTCGGAGCTTTTTGAAATATGATCTGGACACATTCTCATGATGTACCTTGAAGTGTACAATTCTCTGAATTACCAAAATTTTCTTCAACCTTGACTGGCTAGGGTCAGATTTTGGAAATCAACACCCTTTTGCCCTAACTTTTGCTTAGGTGCCCTTTTCGGGTTTTCAACTTAGCGAGCTTTTCTTTTCTTTCTTCTTTTTTCTTTTTTAAAGTGGAGATGAAACGCACTGAAATGTTTGGCTACCATCAAGGACTAAGTCTGTATTGCTTTCAGTCGGATAGATTGTATGGCTCCCAATTGGATTGGGCTCAAGGCTTCGAAATGGTGGAAAAAGGGTGTTGGGCATGCCCCAAATCAGCTTCAAGTATGTCTTTTTGAGATTTGAGCAAAAGCATCTTCAAATTCTTAAAGTAAGACTAATCAATTCTTGGCTCTTCTTTGGCATTAGCGCAAAATTGACTTTGACCTTTCGGGATTCCTTTTATTTTATGCAAATATTTATTAGCAGAGTAATATCGGTGATGATTTGAAAAGTGACATTTCAGTTCAATGATTCAAGCATTTATCACTAGACACATCAGATTAAGCAAAATGAGATTTCATTCCATTGAAAGAGAAGGATTGCTGTCACACCCCAACCCACCACTGGTGGATTAGGACATGTGTAACAAGATTATACGTACCCAAAATACACTAACAAGCAAGAAACGATGGTAGTTATCAAGGAAAACATGATTTGGAGCATCATAAAAGAGGTTGCTGAGACAAAACAGCCCCAAGGGAAAAATGGTCAATAATAAAGTATATCAAAATTTTATACCAAAAGATAGATCTTTGAGTTCTGGTTCCAACGAAAAAAACGGTGCGCGAATCCGAATTTTTTAGAAAGAGTTATGCACGTTTCCGTAAAAGTGGACGTGCTGTGAAAATTACAAGCGGATCGATCCCTTCATAAACCCGGATCGATCCATTTCACTGATTCTTCCGCAGAATGTCCCTTTAAAAGGCTAAATCGATCCCTTCATTAACCCAGATCGATCCAGAGTCCCCAAAACTTGTTTTTATTGCTGAAAACACTGCTTAAACATATCCAACTCATACCCAAACCAAAACAACCTTCTTGGATCATTAGGAAACCATTTCAAATTCATTTCTAAACATTCTTAAGCATCACCAAGCAACTAAATCATGAACTCAAATTCTTTTAAATCAAGTTAAACACTTATACTCAGTTTCCACTCAATCCAAGGAAGCATTTACATAAAACCTCCCTACAAGGATCTCAAACCACACTTAACATTTGTATACAACGCGGAACTTGACCAAAACTTGCAACACATTCATCCGGACTTGCCGAAACGAACTAGATGTATACATAGTTAATACTTAAGGAAAAAAAAATACATGCAATCCACAAGTAAAACTCCAACCTACCAACTATTACATAAGTTTTCCCAAGTTAACTTGAAACCATCCAAATGACAAGTTCAAGATTCATGTCTTATAATTACATCAAAATTACCACTCCACCATTTTAGGAAGTACTAATTACATCATATTGCAAGTTTTAAGAGAGTTAATGCACAAGAGTCCCAAATCTCCCCCATCTCTCCCATCTCTACCATCTCTCCCATCCACAAGTAAAAACTTCAAGCCTCTATTTACACTGTAATATAGGTTAAAAACATAACTACAAGTTCCAAAACCTTTTCCCCCTCATCCCGAGCACGTTACTTCCTCTTTGAATAATGCGTCGTACCTGCGGTGGTTGTTATTTACCACAACAGAAATAGAAAACGGTTTTCTTAAGCATTACGCTTAGTGAGAATTCTAAACATGATTGAATGTTTAACATGTGCAATGCTATAATTAATACGTAAAACACAACCTTAATCGCTGAGTCACCAGTTATATGGTTCATTCAGACCCAAAGATCTCCCTTGGTCTCGTGGTCACTTCTATTCCTTGGACTTCCATACTTATCGGATTCTTCCTCTTCACCACCCTTATTACTCCCAACACTGAACCATTTCCCCAGTGCTCATTGACTACCACATAGACATTTAAGCACATAAGCATGTAGCAACATACAATTCTCATAAAATTGACATGAATTTCATAACCCAACAATATAATAGCTTCTAAATATGATTTATCATCTTTAACATCACTTGAAGTCTTGAACACATTAAACCCAATCACTTTTAGTGTAGAAAACTCACCTTATTCACAAATTATACACAAATCAAGCTAATTATGCAGAATTTCTTAGCAATTCTTGCTCAATCCTCTCTCCAGAGTAAATCCTACACAAATTCGGCACCCTCGTGTCACTGATTGGCGTAAGCTACCAAAATTACAATGGTTAAAACATAAATTAAGGGTATAGAAATGATCGTCTCACCTTTACGAGTCTGAAAACGGCTTCGATTTGCGAATCCGACGAACGACGGTGACGGAACGGCGAGATTTCGACGACGGTGACGGAACGACGAGATTTTGACGTCGGTGACGGTCTGTCTTCTCTCTCGTGATCTCTCTTTTTTTCTTTTGATTTTTTGCTATAAAATGAGAGACTACTCCCCCTCACATGACACATGCTCACACATGCAAGTGAGGTGTCAAGAATTTTTCCCTTTATTTTCATTTATACCCCCGAAATTCTTAAATTCCTATTATGAAATCCCCAAACATTCCATTAACTACCCAATTATCTAATGAGTGTTTGTCCAAGTCCCGTATGAGTCCCAACGTGGGTCCCACATATTTTGTGAAATTGCTATCGCACCTACTAGTTGTGAATCATTTTTATTTATACCCTTATATGAGTATCCAACATAAAACCAATTGCTAACACATATATCAACATGTAATATGGAAGCATTTTAAACAAATACTCATGTAATTATATAAATGCATTTAACATATAAAATGCAAATATTTTTGTTCGACCCTTCACCGGATCCCACCTCATTACCTGTCCCACCTCACTGAGGACTTTTCCAACTGTGCCCTTTACTGAACACTTTTTATAGGCGAGTCCAAGCCTCCCCTTAATCCATTTTATACACTAATTATATTCATTAATGCGTATAAAAATAATAATTTACCCGTTCTCCTGGTACGGGTGTTACAATTGCATTTCTTGGTACAGACTCAACCGAACTTAAAAATAGATGGACTCGACCACAAGACTACTCTTGAAACATAGAACATACTCGACTTGGTCTCAAATGGAGTGTCACGGTGACTCGTTTATTATTCTTATTATTTTTTTTTAGCAAAAGTTCCAGACACCATCACTTTACTGCATAGCTTCAACATTCATTGGCATCATCAAAAGGGATCACTCGAGCGGTTGATCCAAGCTAAGATAGTGGATAGGATTAGGATAGGGTACATCCTCTATGAGATTCTGAATGTCATGGCGGAGGCGGATGCATTGATCGGTGGCATGACCTAGATTTTGGTGGTAAGCACATCGTAGGCTCATGTTGTAGTGGGAAGGTATGGGATCCAGTAGCGGCTTGTGAGGGAGGAGCTATAGGTGGCCCTTTCTGAGTAGGTGGTCCAAGGCTGTAGAAAGGGGAACATCAAGTTTGGAGCATTCGCGAGGGCCTTTTGGGCGATTTGGCAGAATAGACTGGTATGGATGTAGAGGGTAGTCCATTGGTTGGTTACTAAGCGCACTGACATCTGAGGAGGCCAGGGGATAGTTGGGTCTCTTGGACTGGTGATGGCGTTCATCATTTTTGAACTTTCCTTCTCTAATGGCTTCCTCTATTCTAGTGCCTATTTTAAACAGTTCTTCAAATGTTGAGATGGACTGGTAGAATAGTTTGTCGTGGTACACTGGTTGCATGTTCTTGACCAACATACGTACTTGTTCTTTCTCAACAGGTCTGTGGATCATTTGGGGCACTTTATTCCTCCATCTTCTCAAGAACACAGCGAAGGACTGATTGTTGTTCTGCCTAGTCGTCTCTAGGTCCCGGATGGTGACATCAAACTCATGGTTGTAAGAGTAGTGATCAATAAAAGTTCTAGCAACATCTTCCCAGACTCTGGTCTTGGAGGCTTCAAGAGCTAGGAACCAGGATAGTTCGGCATTCTTGAGGGTTTGAGGGAACAGCATAACTATATGCTCATGAGTGCATCCCATAGATTGGAAGATGTTCATGCACAACTTGATGTGACTTTTTGGGTTCCCAGTCCCATTGAAGTGATCAATTTCTGGCATTTTGAAGTTCTCAAGCAGTTTCACTTTGACGGGTTCGAACATGCCTTCTAGATCTAGCATGTAATCGTTAACTCCCTTGTTCTTTCTTAGCACACTTTCCAGCTTATCTACTTTATCCATATTTTCTTGAAACTTTTTCTCATATGCAGGTGGTGGGACCCTGTGAAATCATTCTTCTTCCCCGTTATTCTTATGTATAACGACGGGAGGTGGTACAAACCCCAATGGTGGTGGTGGCATGAACCCTACTAGTGGTGGTGGGAACTCATGTGGGTACTATGGCTGCTGCTATTTCAGTTCTTCCATGAAACTCAAAACTTGGGCCATGCGATCAGATTGCTGGCTTATGGTTGCTTCCAACTCAGTGACCTTGTTTTCTAATTCTTTCTGATTCATGTTGGAATGACTTAGCGAGCTAATTCTGACCAAATGACTGTTCGAACTTCTGACTCAGGATGAGGATCCCAGTTGCTAACTTCAGGAATCTATATTGACCTACAGATTCGAGAGGAGGGGTATACCAGATTCTGATAGTGATGACTAGACAAACAATGACAGTGATGTTAACGAACATGGACGGAGTTATGTACAGACTGACTGAGATAGTGTGTGCAGACTAATGAGAATGGTGCATGCACATGAGACAAGCATGCAGATGCAAGCCCTAATCTATATGATGCTCCTATTTCTAACAGATAACAGTTAAACAAGTAATGTCCTAGCCATATAGAGTGTGCTAACCTTATTTTCCAGTATGATCACCAAGGGATAACAGGGATTTCTGGGATATTTGGGAAGTTTGGACAGAGTTTTGCAGGAGAAACAAGTATATCTGGGCATTTCTAGGTGATTTAGATAGAGTTTCTAGGAGAAACAAGTATTTTAGGTGTTTCTGGGATAAAGTTTTTGGGAGAAACTGGCTATATCTAGATAATTCTGAGAAATTGGACAGAGTTTATGGGAGAAACTGGTTATGTTTGGGAGTTTCTGGGAGAAACTAGTTATATCTGGGATATTTGTACAGAGTTTTTGGGATAAACTGATTTTATTTGGGTAATTTTGGGATATCTGGACAGAGTTTCTGGGAGAAACTGGCTATATCTGGATATTTTTGAGAAGTTGGACAGAGTTTCTGGGAGAAACTGGTTATGTCTGGGAGTTTCTGGGAGAAACTGGTTAATATGATAGTGATCATACTATCTAGCAACTTTACATACTCCTATGTCTTAGGACCAACAAACAAGGTTTGCGGTGTGTATCCTTGTGATCATAGAGTAGACATCCTTATCATGGTGCCTAGGCAGGTCAACTCAATGTAATCATATGTGAGTGATTGTCTTGGGAATCATAAGAAAGAGGTTCTACCTCATGCCACATAAGCGTCTACACCGTGCAGGTAATCCCACCAGGGCATATAGCAGTTATATCACATTGTCCTATCTGAAAAGATAAATGAACAGTCCTATGAAAGGTTCTACAGGAATCTACATGCAAAGGCTGGGTTTAGTCAAAGAGGATCCGTTGATGAGAGTTCCAATATACCGTCAGAGAGACAGTACAGAAGTATTTACTCTTTTTGATATACCTTGGAAGGTACAGTATCAACGGTGACTTGTGCCCTGACACAGCAAGACCTGAATAATGTCAGCGTCGTGTTTCAGAAATAGTTGGAGGGGGAAATGCAGGAGTGCAATGCGGTGAACCAGACACAGTAAAAAGTTGATTTTAAGGATGCTTCTTATAAGTCAAACCTCTGTATTATTTTGTTTAGAAAATAAAATTCCCCAGCAGAGTCGCCAGATTATGGACACACGGAATCGGTCGTCCACTCTTTTATTTTGTTTGAAATTGATTTGAAAAAGAAAAGAAAAAGGTCTGTTGAAACAGATACAGAGTCGCCACTTGGTCTTTAAGGAACCAAGAAACCTAATTTTAACTCACCCAAACGGATAAATGGCACCGGCCTTTCATAACCAAAGAACTGGGCTCGGGGTTTTGGTATGAGAGAGGAAGGAGCCTTTGTTGTGACTAAAACACCTCAACTCACCCCGTCTTTCAACGTGCCTCAATTAGCATCTAAATAATCATCCTATACTATGTTTGGTTCGAAAATTAATACTATAATAGTATATTACATCTCATAAGAATTTTGAAATGGAAAATCAAAAGATAAGATATCATTCATAAGATCTAACCAAGTATCACACAATGCAAAGGTGAAAGATCACACGAACAACCCTAGGAAAAATCGTCTAATCACGTATTAAGTAATAAAGTTTTCCTAATATGAGGGGACATGAATTGTTCTTGAAACAAATAAACAAAAAGATAAAAAAAAAAAATGCTTAGCAAGCTAGAATGATGCATGTTGATCTTTGAGGAAAGAAGACCTCTCAATCCTCGGGACGGATGAGAAAGGAAGATTAGATCGAAGGAAGCATGAATGTGTGATCAAGTTCATTCCTTATAATCTTCTTAGATTAGGAGTCACAAAAGCCCCAAATATTGCATAGATGCAATGTATGATCCTAGAATGTGCAAAGGTCGTAGTGTGTTTGTGTACATGGACTTTCTAAAGTGACTTAGAAGTCTAAAATATGCATGAATGCATGAAGGAAATCCTCATAGGATATGTAAAAATGTAGTATGGACTACTTCCTAAGATATAAACTAATTTAGAGTGCATGTGAGCATCAAATCAAATAATGAAAGTAAAAGTATGCTTGCTGTGAATAGTGGACAGAATAGTGAGTTGATCTTGTGAAAAATGAAAAGTGAGGTTAGAAATGTTTTTAGTTTATGATTTTTTATGGAGATCATCCTTATTATATCTAGAATGCATACGAAAAAGCCAATCTTCAATGACTATTAAGATTGAGAGAAATCATATAAACAATAGAGGTTACTCTGAAATAGAGTCCGTACTGTCGACTGAAATGTTGAAAATTTTAGAAAATGAAAACAAAACATTTGGAGGCCCATATTATACAGAAAGTTCCCTAATACAATGAAGTTCAAGGGAAAAATCATTTGGGACCACACCTTTTGGAAAAGTGTTATGGAAATCAAGTTGAAAGTCAACCAAGCTGCCGTGACATCAAAAACAGAATATCTGGAGAGAATGTTTGGACTAAAATGGAATCCTTCCAAGTGTTTTCAAGCCAATCCAAAAATTATGGGTGTTCTATATTGAGTTAGGAAGACTTTCCAAGTGGTCTTGCATCCATACATTGAGTATTGAGTTCTAGAGAAATCTTTGAACTCAGATCATTCACTGTTTTGAAGATTTCTTGAGAAAATAAGGGTTTTATTTCTTGAAATCAAATGAGGGGTTATTGAGGGGTTTTGAAATATAGGTTTTGAGGGTGCATTTTCAGAATTTAAATGAAGGTTATGACCACTTGAAATATCAACATTGAACTCATATCAAGAACCTCCAAGATTGTTGGAGGACATTGTTTCCATTTGAGCATAACCCCAAGAATACTTTGGAAGTATTGAGGTTTTAATCATCATTTATCAAACATGTTTTTGAGGTCAAGAGCTACTATCCATAAAGATTCACTCACCTCAAACTTCATGTCATCACTTAGATGATGATGAACTAGTAAGTAATCAAAGAAAAAATCAAGAAGAAATGGAAGAAGGAGAGATGAACATATATAAACAAGCAAGTAAATAGCAATCAATAGATAATAATCAATGTGATATTGGACTTGTATCTTGGTGTTTCACTCATAGATATTGACATTTGGACATAGAAGTAGCTTCCTAACTCAAGAATGCTCAAGAATGGTGATTGAGGGGTATTTGAATGTGAAGTATATGAGAGATAATAGAAGAAAACAAGATTAGAACTCACTTTCTTATAGAAAATTAGTGGGAGAAGCTCCCTTTCTCTCTTCTAAACCTATCTCTATCTCTCTTTCTCTCTACAACTTTCTCAAGCTTTGCACTTAGCCCCCCTAAAATGAAGAGCAAAGGGGGGTTTATATAGGCCAATTTGGGATAGTTTTGAGATTTAGAAAGTGTTCCCATTGGTCCAAAATATCTGTGAACAAGAAACTACGTCGTTTTGGCTTTCAATTATTCAATTTGGACCCCCAAAATAAATTGCAAAAATGGATTCTACGGGATGAGTGCAGCCGCGGCAGTGGCCCAGTGCCAATGTGGCACTGCTCCTCAGAAGCCCAGAAATTTATATTTAGGCCCCCGAGGTTCCGGAATTCGCGAAAAGACCCTATTTCGTCCAAAATTCACATAAAATGCGTATGAACTCCAAATTGAGCTTGTGATATACCGCTAGAAAGGTAATGGAGTCTACTTTTCATAAAAAATAGTTCGGAGTTAGGTCACTTTGAAAAGTTTTGCGGTATTTGCGATAAAAGCCGATTTGATCGTTATTTTCACCTTCGAAAATCCATAACAAATTCGTTTTGAATTCAGAAATTATGTGCGATATACCATTGAAAAGCTACTGACCTATAGTATCTTTAAAAAATGTTTGAAAACTGACATTACGCTCCGGTTTCAAAGTCAACCTCTGGGAGCTCCCAGGAGTTGACGTTTTCGTCCGATTTTCTTTTAAAACTCATTTTATTACTTTTCACATGATCTAGAATGATCTCAAAACTTTCTAGAGAATTTGGATGATTTTGGTTAAACCCCGATCAAACCTGGTCAAATATGGGTCAAACCGGTTAATAGGGACTTTCCGGGAACTTACCGGGCTTCCGAGAGTCTCTTGGAGCTGGCGATTTCATCTCATTTTGCTTCAAAACTCATTTTATCAATTTTCTTATGACGAAGCATGTTTCCAGAACTTTTGGTCCAAATCAGGGAGTTTTAAGGCTTTCAGGGGCATTTTGGTCATTCAGAGCATTTTGAGTGATAGAACTAACTTCCAAGAGTTATTTTTGAGTCTTTTTCGATCATTTTGAACCACTAAGCTATAGGTCTCCTAAATCTGATAGCCAACAAAATGGGGTGTCTACAATTGGGTAAGTTCACTCGACCCAGTTCACTTATGAGCCTGACCGCGTATACATATATAGAGGCAGACCCTCATCTTCATCTTCTAACCCTAGCCAAACCCTAGCCACCATTGTCACCACCCACGCCACCTCTGCCACCTCCAACGACCTCCCCCTCGTGTCACCAGACGTCCGGCGACTTCCCCTTGCCTCCTCTACCATAGTCCCTGCCCTTTCTCTCTCCTCTATTAGCTTCATTGTCTCTCTCCAAATCATGGGACTGGGATATACCAGTCAGTACGTATATATCGATTAGTTATAAAGAAGGAAAAAGAAAATTACAATGGATGATTCGTCTCCTCACTCTAGACCTTCTCTCTCTAACATTTTTTGTCAAAAAACTGAAACTTGCTTGTATGAGACACCTTTAATTTGACAAATCATAGTACATCAGCTAGAGAAGAAACCGAGTATGTACAAAATTTAATGAACAGAGAGATCAATATTCTATTAAACAATCGAGAATCTGCACACAAAAAAAAAACCCTATTCTCTCATATCTTAAGTTTGAGAAATTTCACTTAGGATATGTTATCTTAAGTTTGAAGCCCTAGTTTCATTATAAGAATGGACCATGATGTGTTGTGAAAGGGGAATGAGAAAGATATCCATATTATTTTCAACTGCTTGATGAGATTAAAATTTGAGAGTAATTTCAGTTGAGGATATTTGGAATTCTTAACAGAAATTTCTCTTATGATAATACTCTTAAAAGGAATTTCTCTTAAGAGTTTAGCATCCTACCAAGCCTAGATCAATGTTGGTGGATTGTTCAAAACAATTATATGGTGATGGTGTTGAACAGTCAAATCAGATCCAAATCATAGTAGGCGATCATAACAATCAAATGGTGATGATCCAACATAGAGCTCAATCATAGAAGTTGAATGGTGATGATCTTTTTGAACAATAAAATGGTGATGATTTGTTTTGAAAAAGCAAATCAGATCCAGATCTAGTTTGGTTGTGGTGATGGTATTGGTGGTGGTGGCCGACAGTAGTGGTGGTGATGGTGTTGGTGGCAGTGGCAATCTAGGTTTGTTTTGGTGGTGGTGGGCGGTGATGGTGGTGTTGATGGGGTCTGGGGCAGACTCAGAATTTTTGGTTAGGGGGGCCTAAACTATACGCGGGATCGGGAACAGCACCCCCGAAGCGAATTTTTTTAAGTCTATACATAATTATGTTTAAAACTGTAAAATTAGTTTGACACTCCTAGTTTGGGGTAAATCATGTAATTTTAGGGGGTCTATTTCTAAAACCTGTAAGATATTACATAAAAATCTAGAATTTTCAAAAGTCCAGGAGGCGTGTGTCTAAAATCTATAAAATATTGTATGTAAATCTAAAATTTTTAAAAGTTCAAGGGAACCTGTGTGAATTTTAGGAGGACCTATTTGTAAAATCTGTAAAATATTACATGTAATACTGTAATTTTCAAAAGTTTAGAGGGGCCTGTACCACCCCTGACAATAACGTAAGTCCGCCATTGGATGGTGTTAGTTGCCGTGGTAGTCGCTGGAGGTCAGGTAGGGGTGGTGGCCATAATGGTGGCCATGGGTGGATGAGATCAGAGAGAGTTTATTTATTATTTATTTGTTAATTTTTTTTAAAAAAAATGATGAAGTGGAGTAATTTGGTAAGATGAAAAATAGTGAAATGGACTTGAAGAGTGGAATGTTGATGTTATGGACTACAGTTAAAAAATAGGCTTAGACTTTTGTCCTTATCTATGGAGGTTATTGTTAATGGATTGTTCTTTAAATCAAAGTTGCCCAACCTTAAGGACCTTAGGTTATGCCTCCCAATTAAATTTAACTTGACCTACTCATCTTGCATACTCAAGCTAGTGAAATCAATAAGCAGCTAACTAAAGGAATGGAAAACAGGAGAGAGAGAGAGATGTGTGTGTGAAAGTTCTCAAATAGTATATATGTTGTCAATTAAGCCAGAAAAGCAGAGGAGAATGAGAAGTTTTTGTATGCCTTTAAGATATCATGTGGCATGTTTAGGTGGTATCCTGTAATTAGGGGTGTATACGAGCCGGGCCGAGCCTTCTCAAACGAGCCGAGTTTTCAAGTGTTCGCGAGCTTTCTCGTGAGCTTTTTAATGAAATTTTCCACGCAACCTTTTAAACTATATAGTTTAATAATTAAAAAAAGTCCTTTATCAAGCCTATTTATGAGATATGTCATATTTTCTCTAAAATTGTATAGTTTTATAATAAAAATAGGGTTTTGCTACGTACACCGCTACTTTTGCTACGTACACCTCTCAACTTTATAAAAGTGAAAAGTTTTAGAAGAAAAATGAGTAGAATAAAGGAATTTGGATGTACATAGCAAATACACGGGTGTACATAATAATTCCCTAAATATATTTATATATAAAGTCACTATATAAGCTTTTTATCAAACCTATTAACGAGCTTTTTTACTAGCCTGCTGACGAGCTTTAATCGATCGTGTTTACTAGCTCAAATGAGCGAGCCGATCGAGCCTAGCTTTAATTGAGATGAGCTTTGAGTCCTTGTTGAGCGGCTCAGCTCGTTTACACCCTTACTTGTAATCAATAAGAATAGTTTATTTGGGTGAGACCTACTCTCTTCACATATAGGTCACACCCAAATAAGTCAATCGTATTGACAACAAAGTACCACATACGTATGCCATGTAATACTCTGAAACCATACAAAAATTTCTCGAGGAGAAGGAAGACACAAGTCTATTGCATAATGCTGTCAGAGGAATCCTTTTCCAACAGTAAGAATCAATTTGCTGTTTTAAGGAAACCCTTTTCAGAGTGCTTTTTTATCATTCATCACTTCCTCACCCCCTCACAAAGCAATCAACGAATCTCTTCATCTGCCACCCACCAAGCAATACCCACTATATTTACATAGATATATATATATATATATATATGTCCGTATATGCATACATGTACGTATATTTGGACTGCTATCATACTGCACAAATGGACAAGAAAAGTTCCAGCGACTTAAAAACCTAAAATGGAAATACAAAAGTAATTTTATAGTAAGGTTACTAAAATAATTTTTCTGGGTATTTATAAAATATTTTAGTGGCATCACTTTGCTGAAGTGGCATGAAATTTTTATTTTTTTTTTCAAATATGTATACTTTAATATATGATAGTTTGACACAAACATAAAAAAAATATATATATATATATATATATACATGTATATGTGTATGTATAACTAAATGAAATCTCCTATAAAAAAAAATAAATTTAAATAACTAAAAGAAATCTAAAACTTTTGAGTTAACCAAGAAGATATATTCTTCCACCCAGGAGATCATTTCTTGTCGTGTTATGTAACGATTTAAGAACCCAAAGAACTTACTATATACTTCTGTGTAAAAACAACATTCACACTAACATGCGTAGAAAATTGAAGCCCAAGCCATAAATATTTGGCATTAAAAAAAAAAAAAAAAAACCAGGATATTTCATATAGGATATATCAACTCAATCTGGAATATCAAGAAGCAGTCAAATCACCTAACAATGTTCATTTTACACACTTTGTAATCCATAGTACATCCTCATGATTTACCAAATACACCTTAAAACACACATACATAGAAGAAAAGTAAGAAAACAATAAAGAGAGAAAAAAAAAAAGGGAATCTAATGCTATAACCACATTTATATAACACACTCAAACCACAGAACATGCATGAACAACAAACCCTAATTATCAAGTGAAAAAAGGGGTCAAATAAAACTTTAGTAGCCTTCATTTTTTCTGAAAATTTCGTTTAAGGTTCTCCATTATACATTGCATCACTTAACGCCCCTGGCTTTTACATTAGGTTCAAATGAGAACGATCAGGACAATTGATTATTTGAATTGAAGACGACTTTGTAAGGCCTTCAATGGTCATATTTGTTAAATTTGTCCTCCAATAAAATAGTTTTAAAAATCCGTAATCTCAAGTGATGCGATTAATAATAGAGGGTTCGAAATGAAAGTTTTGAGAAATTAAATAGAGGATACCAAAGTTTATTTGAGAGAGAGAGAGAGATAAAGGTTTTCAAGGATATGCAGTACCATTGGTTGAGGGTAGATCCGACCACGAAAGGTTCGGGTTCCAATAACCCAACTCACTTCCACCAACTGGAGCTGAATCCAAAATAGCAGAACTAGAAGTACTTGTAGATGAAGAAACCACATTGCTCAGAACCACTGGCAAGTGGCCTGGATAGTAATTAGCTGATGATCTGAGCCTTTGATACAAATCTTGAACACCTGTGTTCTGAACATCACCAACAATATTGAACCCATTTTGTTGCTGATTATGATGATGACTAGGGTTTTGTTGGTTCTCTTGAGCTTGTATTTGATTATTTCTCCAAAAAGAACTACAAAACCCAATAGAGGAAGCTTGGTTGAGATGATCCAACCCTAAGGTTTGACCGTTCGAATCCGAGGTCAAGTGGGGTCCAATAAACACACCATGTTCTTCCTTCATACTCATAGAACTTGACATGGGATTAGGATTAGGATTAGGATTAGGGTTAGGGTTTTGGGTTGCTCTTAAAAAGGCCAGAATTTGAGAATTCTGCGGCGAGGCCCATAAAGTAGGGTTTGATGGAAATTCTTGATCCAATCCATTAAGAAGGTTTGACTTTCCGAACTCCGACGACACCGTACTGAACTTTCCGGCGGTGGTACTTGAGCTTGACTTCCCCATTGAGGTTGTTATGGAGGTGGTGGAGTTCTTGTTTTTCCGGCAGCCACCGCCGATCGGGACGTTTCTGAGGGCCCCACCTTTGGTCCAGTACCGGCGGCATGTCTTGCAAAAGTGACGTGGTTGTGTGAGATTATAGTTGTTGTAGTAACAGAACTTTGTGTTTGAAGAGTCACATCTAGGGCACCTCAGATTAGGGTTTTCCGAAGAGGTCGTCGGAGTGCTTGTTGTGGAAGAGGAAGGTGAAGGTGAGGGTGATGGTGAAGGCGAGGGTGAATGTGAAGGTGGAGCTGATGAGAGAGAAGGAGGAGTTGAATTGTCTAAAACTACTCCAGAGAGAGAGAGTTTTCTCTCTCCTCCTATTAGCCCAGCTCCTCCTCCTAACAGCTCTTGAATCATCTTTTTCTTTTTTTTCTTCTTCTTTGTAGATCTACAACAATCCAAAAACAAGAGAAAAAAAAGAAAAGAAAAGAAAAGAAAAGAAAGATGGGTTAGTCTTTTTAGTACGAGTAGTGGAAAAGCTAAAGAAAGTAGGTTTTGTTGTATGTTGCTACTGTGTGAACTGTGTGTGAGGAGATCATGAGAGAAGTGGGAACTTAACTTGCCTTTGTTTGGTTTCAGTTGAATGGCTTTTGCTGTGGCCTAGTTTTTGTGGGTGTAAAAGGATTGAGGACTGGAGGGTAGACAAGCTTTAATATAGAAATACTAGGAGATAGAGAACTACCTTGTCCATCTACCTTTAAAAGCATATGAGTGCTTTAGGATTTGAAATTTGGTGGTTAGTGGTTTTTCACTCTCTCTCTCTCTCTCTGGAAATACTCCCCCGTTCTCTAGTTAATTACCTTTTGATCATGCTAGCTCGGTATTAATTTAAAAGTCTTTTGTTCTCTCAATTTAAGAGCCCTCTGTAAAAAATCAATTTACTTTAATTGGACTCTTTTCAAGTTCATTTTAACTATATAAACTCTCTAACTTTTTATTTTGCCGTGACATTAATTTTAAACTTAATAGAAGGGCGAAACCCTTTCTTAAGTGGTTGGATATCAAATTTTTAACAAATTGATGACGCCAATATTAATTGCACTAGATTTTGCTCCTTACATAAAATAGAAGCTTAGGCTCTTCTAACTAAGAAGTGTTTTAACTTTTCACTTCTTTAAGTGACTTTTTCCATTGTCACTGGTACGAGTAATATTTACCACTGATTAAGTTTTGGATAACTCTTAGGGCGCATAACAATCTCACATAAATAAGATACATAAACTTTATGTGTTTATCTCTCTCCGGTTGGGGTCTACAATATTGCGGACCCCACAGTGCCAGTGGACCCCACCATGAGAGAGATAGGCACATTGCAGTTTATGTATCTTATTTATGTGAGATTTTTATGTGCCCCAAGAGTTATCTTTAAGTTTTATGGATTTTACAAGATGAAGTGAATTGAAATTAGATAAAGTTTAAACCATAATTCCCAACTCTATGCTATCAAACGAACAATCATAAAAGTATCTCCAATGCACCTTCTATTTCTTGTGCTACAATCAAATTATAGCAGACCAGGAGTGCTCCAAAACACCTCTCTAATGCACTTTTATCCCTCCTCTCCAAAAATAGAAATGACATTTTTTTCTCTTATATTTGAGAGTAAGAATAACATTGCTATGAATTGAGAGAAGTGAGAATGTGCATTGGAGAGATTTTCTTTTGAATTCATGCTATATAAATTTAACTTTTACAATCATTTCAATAAAAAAATGTACAACACGTACTACTTAAAGTACAATAAGAATAGACTTTATGCCCAAAAATTGCAAATTTATTTATTTTTTTTTTTTTGTGTAGAATCTAGCAATATTGGAACCAGAAATGTCAACATATAGTAACCATGCCAAAATATAAGTTTGGCATAGAAAAAAATGACATTTTAAATTGAAGATGTTCTAAGTTGCTACTTTCATAGGCCCAGTATCGGACTTTGAGAGAAGGCAGCAGAAATGCACCCAATAAAGTTACTATAATCCTTAAATATAGATTTTTATTTTATTTTGTATTTACCTTTAGTAGTACTTACAAAATGTATCATTTTTCAGTAAAAATAAGTTTTAGAAATGCCACCACACCACAATGCTTATGTGTGTGGTGAAAACACAGGAAAGTTCAATTGACCAAAAACATGAGATGTGAACAGAAGTTCCCAAATCGATGGATATGGAATCACAATTGGAAGCTCAATTTCAAGATTGGACTTCCAATTGCAGTATCCAAAAGGCCCTCTTTGAATTTGAATTTCATGCCCCTTATCAAAATATCAAACTTGCATTGCACTTGTGCTGCACTACTACAATTGAGATGAAACAAGGGACCTAATTATTTGCCATATTATTGGTTATCAAGTGGGTGTTTTATAATCGAATGTGGATTTCAAAATTTAAATTGTCCGAGTGTAGAATTGAAGCGTCTAGTGATACCATTGAACTAGGTAGCATTATATAGTTTTATATTTACACAGGAAGTGGGATGATAAGAAATTTTATTTCACTATTTTTATTTACAATAATGTTACGGGCACTAATAAATTTCACTAGTACATACACTCACACCTATATTTTATCTCTCTCTTAATGATACTGTGGACTCCACGATATCACTAAGAGAGAGACAGAGTGTAGTTATGAGTGTAAGTGCTAGTAAAATTTGTTAGTGTCCTAAATATTACTCAAAAAAATAATCTTTATTAGAGTTTTGTGCTTCCATCGTGAAGATGCTGTTCAAAAACAATCATTACAAGTTCAAGGAGATGACTAATCACATGGAAATACGTGTAAAGTTCATGTCCCTACCCCCAACTAGAAAGTCACTGCCCCCTAAACTTATGGCTTGAATTTTGCCCCCACAAGGAAATAAAAAAAAAAAAAAAAAACATAATGTTAATTAAGAATCAAGATGATTACCATCGTGTGCTACACATTGGGTCATTAAACCATATCTAATTATGAGAAAATATTCGGGATCACCGCATCATATCGATGACTAAGGTAGTAATTCTAATCAACAACCGAGAGTTATGTGTAAATAAATAGATTAAATATGATAATCTTTTGATTTTCCTAGCTGTTCTATATAATTTTTTTTGGATTTTTGTGCTAATGTAGCAACTTGTAAAGTTTTTGACACACGGCTTTTTTTTATTGGTCTATATCATTACGTCACATGAATAAAGTGATAGTCCCGTAACACTGAATAATTTCTCACCCATTCACCAGGGTTGTACTATATATGTTATGAAGCTCGTGTGCTAGCACACCTAAGAATCTCTTTCAAATTAAGCTTATATTAGTGCAAAATCCGCCACATTTGCCTAATCACTAAGGGATATCATAACCTAGTGTATTTAATTGACTAAGATTTGCGATCCATGAAAAAAATGGAGGTAATAGAAACGAGTCAAACGACAGTGAAAAGAGTGATGGTCAAGCAAAATCCAAAAAAATAATTAAGTTTTAACATCATAATTAGGTCGGAGAATTAGTAGTTTTGTTAAGACTAATAGGACAAAAAATACATAAAAAAATATACTGAAGTGTTGTTCGTCTTCTTAATACAATTGCATGTTGCACTGTTTGACTACCAAAATATCAGATGAGTAAATAATACAATTGACTAAGTAGAAAATTATGGCATATAGATGAAGTTTTGGGAAACAGTAAAGTTGCTTCATTCTAACATTGATGTCAAGTGTTCGAAACACATAGATAGTATCTTCGCATGCCGAGTAAGACTACATATATCATACATCGACTTTTGGTGGTAGAATTGTATACGAATATTAGGGGTTTTTCATCTATCAGGTACGTCAGGGGCCAAATAAGAGGCCTCTCTATGTCTTTCCTTGTTTTAGTACTCTAACTCGATGCAGACTTTTGTTGTTCAAAAATAATAGACCGCTTGCATCATACAAGGATTAGATTGCCTCGAATTCCTATTATTTCAGATTTCATTCTTTGTCTAAGGTGAAGAGGAACACTGCGAGGAGGATGTTCTAGTATAGAAGAATTTTGTCTATAATTACTCTCACATGTGTCTGCAACGTGCTTATGAGTTGAAGCCGAAAAAGATTGTTTGTATTTCTTATTTGTGGTTTCGGGCATCGTATCTAGTTAGGGGCAAATGAAAGAAGGGACATGTAACACCCGTACTCTGAAAAGAAGATTAGTGTGATATTAGTATGTGTTAATTAATGATAATTAATGCATAAAATGATTTAAGGTAGGGTTATGAACCTACAGGTAAAAAGGTATTCAAATGCGGTCACTGATGAAAGTCCTGTGAAAGACAGAACTGGTATAAAAGTGGGGTCCAATGAGGGTCTAGTTGATAAAATTTGCAGTTAGATGCCATTATATGTTTATATGATTATTTGTTTTAAAGTTTAAAGATATTATTATGTCTTATGATAGGTTAAGGAGGCCAATTTGAGTACTCATGCGAGGGCGTATTTGAAAATAATTCATAATTGGTAGGTTTATATATAGCAACCTCATATTATATGTGACACCACGTTTGGGACCCACGCGAGATATAGACTAAATCCATTTAGAAAATGTGGGTTGTTAATGTAATTAACTTAAGAGTTTCATAATAAACCATAAAAAAAGTTGGTGGAGGTAAATGAGAATAGGGGAAGAGTTGTGCGAACACACATATGCATGTCGCATATGAGTCTCAAGTACAAAATTCAGTTGGATTTAAAGTAATCAAAAGAACCAAAAGCTCTCAAGTTGGCGACGGTTTTTCTCGACGACATTTTTTGCCGTTTATTCGCCGTCCAATGTTGGATTCATGAACCGAGACCATTTTCGAACTCGTGGAGGTAAGAGGATCATATGCATGTCTTTTATTTTCATTTTTGATAGCATTTTTCTGGCGATCGTTCTTGATAGATGATGTTTGATGTTTCAAAACGATGTAGGATTTACACCGGTAGGATTTGAGTTGGAAATTTGCAAAAAGTTTGGATTTCTAGGCTTAATTTGCTAGCAAATCGAAGATGTAAGTGTTCTAATCCCAAAATGGGGTATTTAGATGCGTGCGTTCATGTGATAATTGTTGTTAATAGTGCTTAATCCATGCTTATGTATATGCATATGTTGATGAATTTGGGTAAAAAAACACGTTATAATGTGAAATTATTGTGCTTATATGCTAAGTTGCTTAAATGATGTGGATCAAAGGAAAGTCAAGTAGTGGTCACCATTTATAGGTCTCATATGTAAAGGATAGTAAGCCCTCAAGAGAAAGGGCATGATGACGACTACAATGAAATGCCGGTGACGTCTTCGGGGTCACAAGATCGAGAGTGAGTGTTGCGCTATATGCGCCCAAAAGTGAGAAAGATCCTGGGTGAAAAGGACCTAGGAGTAGTGGTTGGAGTTATTTAACTTTCCAGAGATCATTTTGTTGATGTTTATAATGATTGTTGCATTTGCATTTTGAACATTCCAATAGCATGATTAGTTCTCTCACTAAGCGAAAGTTTAAACGAAAATATATTTTTTGTTGTGGTTATTGAATAACCATCGTAGGTACCAAACAGAAGAATGAGAGGAAATGATCGGCACGGCGGGTTAGATATGGGGGTTGTGTATATGTGGATATGTTTATATGCCTAAATGGTTTAAGTTTTAAATATGACTTTTGTAATAGAAATGTTGAATAACTTATGGTTTGGAAGGACTTGTAATATGTCAAGTATGGATTTGATGTGGGATAGGGATGTGTCTATAGTAAGTGTTGAATTCGCTAGTCTTAAGTTACTCATGGTTGAAAGGAGACTTGGGAATGGGATTGAGTAGTTTTTGTTGTACACTTAACTTGGTTCTTCCTTTGGAGTGAATGCTCATGTGTATGTTGGAAAAATTGTAGTTTTGATGCAAATTATGATCCATGTAAGGAATTTATGTATTTAACTTTTGTATCACACTTGAATTAGCTTGAGTTGATGTCTATAAATACTTAGAAGAGGTCTTGGAATTGGTTGATGTTTCCATAAAGTTTGGTTAAGTTTGGTATTGATTTGCACTTGTGAAAATGATATTTTTAGCAGCAGGGAATTGTTCTGCAGAAACCGGATCGATCCGCCCTTTCCCGCAGATCGATCCGTCCCTTTTCGGAGACATTCTGCTAGAAAATGGCAAGTCGGATCGATCCGGCAGGGCGGATCGATCCAGCCCTATTTTACTCAACTGTCCACTTTCACGGAAACAAACATATCTCTTTCTAGAAAACTCGAATTCGTGCGCCATTTTTTGTGTTGAAATTGGGACTCAAAGGCCTATCTTGTGGTATTAATTAAATTTGGCTATACTTTATTAATGACCATTCTTCCCCTAGAACTGTTTTGTGTCAAAAAAGTTCTTTTATAGAGTCTAAATCATGTTTTTCTTAATGATTAGTGTAAATTTTGGTGTGTGGACTTTGTTACACGTGTCCTAACTCGCCCGAAGTAGGTTGGAGTGTGACAGTGCAATCCCATCATAGTATAGTACTCCCTCCGTCCCATTTTGAGAGTCCTATATTTCATTTTGGGATGTCCCACAATAGTGTCCACTTTCCTTAAATTGGTGTACAATTTTTACTTACTTACCAAAACTATCCCTCCTTGAAATCTACACCGACACAAAACTAAAAAAGTTATTGTAATGATTAGGGGCAATTGTGGAAAGTAGATGTAGATTCTTTTTATCCCCTTAATAAGTTGAGTTCCCAAAGATGGACTCACAAAATGGGACAAGAGAGCAGCTGATTTGATATCAAATTTCAATCATATAGATGTAGTCCTGTTTATATCTGAACATTTAATTCTTTTCGTTTTTTAATTAATTGTCTTTCTTGCTTACTTTTTATATTATTTTTTGTAAGCAGATTTTGTACGTTATTGTCTTTGTGACTTTTATGAAGACTCTGATAGGAACATAAGACCATACTTGTCGTTCATACTTTTGATGAATTTAGTGACCATGATGAACTTCAAAAAAAGGTGAAAACAAGGCCATATTGATCATGATGTTTAAATAGCTTAGGTGTGTAGATCTTCTTATTAATTGATTCTATTTTACCTACCGATAGGAACATAAGACAATCTGTTAATCAACCTGATGTAACCCTTAATTTGTCTTCTTTTTAACTCATGAAAGCATTGTTTTTAAGCATATTATCCAAAACAATGTTCTAATGCTACATTCAATAAGGGCGATAAAACAACCTTTGCTTGAATTAGGTGCTTTTCTTTGTGTGCGGTGATGAACGTTTCAAAACATGTAAGAATTGAAGCGAAAAATAATATGAAGCAAATGAAAGCAACAAACAAGAGAAACTAAAATAAGTGGTAGTAAGTTATACACTGAGATCATCACACCACATCGATTATCATACTGATATTGTGTGACACTCCAATAATAAAGGATTATGTGACCTCTAAAAAAGAAAGGATATATATTAGACCTATTAAAATTAAGTGTATTAGTAAAAAATCCACACGATTTGGCCATTTTTTAAAAAGGCCCTCCATACTTTTTGAATTTGGTGAAAAGTCCCTTATTGGAACAGAAAAATGGCTAAGGTATTTTTATCTGCCAACTTTAAACAACTACAACTCACTCGTTTTTTTAGTCTTTTTGAGTAATTTTTTTTTAGATTGCATGTATTTCTTCAAGATCTACGCTAGTTGAAACTTGTACATAAGAAAGTAATTTGGAATCTCATATTTTGATTCTATCTGTCAAAATAGATGACATTATCGGTTTTGATATGATATTTAAACCACCATAACTCACTCGTTTTTTTAGCATTTTCAAGTGATTTTTTTTATTTCATGTATTTTTTCGAGATCTAAGCAATTGAGTACTTGAAAATTGTACAAAAGAAATTTTATTTATTTATTTTATGTGTATCTGTTTTGACAGATAATATTAATATATCTGTCAGCTTTAAACTACCATAACTCACTCGGTTTTTTTTTTTTTTTAGCCTTTTTGAGTGAATTTTTTTAAAAAAAGAATTCATACATTTCTTCGAGATCTACGCAATAGAGTGGAAAATTGTACAAAAGAAAGTAATTTGGAACCTCATTTTTTGATTTTATCTGTATCTGTAATGACATATATTATCTAGTTTGTCATATAATATTAATATATAGATCAACTTTAAACCACAATAACTCACTTGGCTTTAGCTTTTTGAGTCATTTATTTTTTAACTTCATGTGTTTCTTCGAGATCTACGCAATGAAAAAATTGTACAAAACAAAGTAATTTCGAACCTCATTTTTTGACTTTATCTGTATCTGTGATGACAAATAATATTATCTGTCAACTTTAAACTACCATAACTCACTCAAAAATTTAAGCTTGGAAGTGTTTGATTTGAGGGGGCTGTAGTTGAAAGCCCCCCCCCCCCCCCCACCCCCTTTTTTTTTAAGAATAAAAGTTATAGTAATTTGAAGTTGTACTTTAGGCATAAAAATGGTCAAATGAGGTAAAGAAAAGTAGCATAAATTTAAGCTTGGAAGTGTTTGATTTGAGGGGGCTATAGTTGAAAGCCCCCCTAGTGGTGTCAATCGGGCCGGGTTGGCCCGGCCCGGCCCGGCCCGCTTTTTTCGGGCTAAAAGTCCGGCCCGGCCCGCTAGGCCCGGTTCACATACCCCGGGCCGGGGTGGACACCCATCCTTCCGTCCATGGCCCGGCCCGAAATAGTGAAAAAGCCCGGCCCGGTCCGAAGCCCGCCACGGCCCACTTCAAAAATAGAAGAAAACCCGCTAGCCCGTCCGGCCCGGCCCGATGTCTGGCCCGCTAGGCCCGGGCCACCGGTCCGGGGCGGACACACCTCCTCCACTCCCAAGCCCGGCCCGGCCCGAAGCCCGCTTTGACCGAGCCCGGCCCGGCCCGTTTGACACCACTAAGCCCACTCCCCCCCCCCCCCCGAGCGCGCGCACACACACACACACACACACACACACAAATAAAGAGAATATAATAATAATAATAATAATAATAATAATAATAATAAGACAAATAGTGGAGGCATGATATGTTGCTTAAAATCAACAATTATGTAATTATCATGTCTCCTTAAAATAAGGGCTACATATACTCATATTTTTAAGACGTCACACCAAACTAACATACTAACGTGGCATCACAGCCACACCAAATAACTTCTCAAAGAGAGAGAGGGAGGGTTAATTGGATAGAGTGGGTACAGTGTGTTACCATTTGTCGATTACCATAATGATCCAAATATTATTGATTATGAATCGTCTTATTTTACTTCAATATGAAGATAACTTAGTTACCAATGTTTTTTATTAACTCGTGTTATTATTGGCTACTGCTGCTATCATTATTAAATTTAAAGATATCTGACCTAATAGACCCCTATGGTATAATATTTCATTGCCATTGACTCAATAGAGTGCTTAAATTAACATATCAATCTTGTGGGTCTAAGGAAAATATAATTAATGAACCAATAGTATTACATGATAATATCAATAGTAAAATGTCATGTCGATCGGTTTAGTCTAGTGGTGTCAAACGGGCCGGGCCGAACTCGGTCAAAGCGGGCTTGACCGGGCTTCGGGCCGGGCCGGGCCTGGCTTCACTTAAAATCGGGCCGGGCTGGGCCGGGCCGAGCCGAGCTTGGGAAGGGAGGGGGGATGTTCGCCCCGGACCGGTGGCCCGGGCCTAGCGGGCCGGACATCGGGCCGGGCCGGACGGGCTAGCGGGCTTCCTTTGACTTTTGGCCTTAAAAGTGGTGGGCTTCGGGCCGGGCCGGGCATTTTCTTCATTTCGGGCCGGGCCGGGCCGGGCCATGGACGGGAGAATGTGTGTCCACCCCGGCCCGGGGTATGTGAACCGGGCCTAGCGGGCCGGGCCTTGTGGCGGGCCGGGCCGGGCTTTTAGCCCGAAAAAAGCGGGCCGGGCTCGGGCCGGGCCGGGCCGGATTGCCCGGCCCGTTTGACACCTCTAGTTTAGTCACATATATTAATGTGTATCAACTGCAATATATAAAATGACAATTTTAAAATTGAGTTAGAATTTTAACTAACCCATTTATTTTTTTGCAGACAACAGTCTTCTCTTCTGTAGGGCAACTGTGCTCGAATGTGAAGCCATTCTCTCCGTTCTCGAAACTTATGAAAATGCTTCGGGCAACAAGTAAATTTAAATAAATCCTGTGTTTTTTTTTTCAGTCCTAACACTGATCCGGGGGTTGTGCAAGATATTTGTGCGCTGATTGGTGTTCTAGGGTTGGATCCCCATGAAAATTACTTGGGACTTCCGTCCCTTATTGGTCGAAACAAGCATATTTTTAGTTCAACAAAATCTCGGGTGGAAAAGAAGATTCATAGATGGAAGAAGGTGTTGTCTCATGGTGGGAGAGAGCTGCTCATCAAGGCAGTGTCACAGGCTATTCTCGGCCTATGCCATGTCATGTTTTATCGGTGCTGTCAGATATTACAAGATTGATGGCAAGTTTTTGGTGGGGTGAGCATGGGACACTATAATAAAATAGGTCTTTTAAGATAGAAAAAAGTATTGTAAAATGTCAAAAAATGTGTCACTAGTTGTTTTACCAACACTTATTTAAGTGTCATAATAGGTGCTGTCGCTAAGCCTTGTTGAGATACTTACCTAAATGTTGGTAAAACTGTCGGTAAAGGTTATTTTGTAACGACAGAAAAAAAAAATTGTTATTAAAAGTGTCACTAAATGTTACCTTTGAAGTGGCATATAATCGTGAGTAATGACAAAACGAAAGTGTTATTAGAACTGTCACTAGAAGTTACTTTTACTAACATATATATATATATATATATATATATTTTTGTGTCGTTATGAGTGTCATTAGAAATTGCACCAATTTTTTTTTCCTAACAGTCTACCAAGTTTTGAACTTAAGACCTCCTTGAATTTGTTGTAGTCTTGAATCCGCTTGACCAAGTAGTCAACTTTCAACTACAAGCACGAAAATTATTTATTTGTATATAATAAAATCAAGTACTATTAACATATATTTAAAGTATTAAATACCAGTAGTAATATATTTTATATTACTAATGTATTTACTTATTTTTATATCATGTATTACTATAGTTGTTATTATCGAATACATTTATTTAATTAATTATTTAAGTAATTAATTTTTATTAAAATTAATAATACAGAGAACTATTTAAAATAACTGTGTATAAAATAACTATGTATTCAATACAGTCCAGGGGCATAATTGTTTTTTGAACATTTAAAGCCACCTTATTTTTATGTCACCAAACACCTACATAATATATTCTTCCATCGTAACCACTTTTACCATTCATTACCCAAATACCACAACTATTCTTATCTATTCTCACAAAAGCAATTTCAAAGCTATCGCAATAGCAAAGCGGAAGCTACCCTAAATTGGGCTATATATTTTCTCTTGTGTTGTCCTTCATGCTTAAATAACATTAAAGATTAGAAAAATTAGACAGAATTACCGACGTTTTATTAAGGTAGGACAGAGGGCAAACGTTTAAATTTCAAATGTTGTTAATTAACGACATTGGTTTACAAACGCCGCTAATTATCGGTATTTTGTATGAAAATAATGTTAAGTATCGGCATTTAACTACCGAGTGCTGGTATTTGCGAGTGCTCTTTAAAATCTTGGTAATGAACAACACTTATTTTTTTTTAAAAAAAATACTGGTAATTAAAGATATATTTTTAAACGTGGGGATATGCCGTTTTTCTTGTTATGTTAATTTTTTTCTTGTTTATTGAGACAATTCTCTCTTTTTAAAGAAAAAAAATATTAATAAATGTCGTTATTTTGTACTTTTGAATATACTTATTTTCTTTTGTAGAGACAGGAAATTATGTGTTTTTCAAGCAACTTCTAAAGTCATGATTTTTTTTTATTTTTAGAGATGAACAATTATGTATCCTTACAAGGAATTTCTAAAGACACTTATTTACTTTTTGATAGACCAAAAATCATAAGTCCTTATAAGTAACTTCTAAAGACAATTATTTTCTTTTGTAGAGACAAAAAATTATGTATCCTTACAAGTCACTTTTAAAGACAATTATTTTCTTTTGTAGAGACGGAAAATTATGTGTCGGTACAAGTAACTTCTAAATACACTTTTATTTTTTGTCTCAAAATAAATGTCTCTATAAGTCATTTTTGTTGTAGTGGAAAAATCGTACAATTCATTAGTCAAAATGGGCTAGTCTATGTAGGTCAAAGAAAGAGGGTGGGCTTGGGTTTCATGACTGTAAAGCTTTTAACGACACAATGTTAGCAAAATAGGCTTGGCGACTTTTGGTTAACTCTCACTCTCTTGTTCATCGGGTTTACAAAGCTAATATTTTCCCTCTAGAAATTTTTGGATGCTCCTTTAGGTCACTACCCGTCGTTCTGTGGCATAGCATTTGGGGTTCGATTAAGCTTCTTCGCCTGTGTATTTGTTGGAGAGTAAGCCATGGCAGTAGTATTCAGATTGGTATGGACCCATGGCTGCCTCGCCGCTCAATGTTCAAGCCTTTTACCTCACTTCAATCCCATGTTAGCCACAGTTCGGTAAGTGACCTTATTGATTCAGAGGCAGACACATGAGTTATGGATCATGTCTGATCCTTCTTTTGGCAAGACGATGCTGAGACAATTCTTAGCATCCGCCTTGCTGGTGGATGGAGCCCAGATCGGCTCATTTGGCTTTGGACTCCTTGGGAAATTTTAATGGTACGCTCAGTTTACTATCTTTCCTTAGCGCAGAAGTCTGGTCACAATGTGTCCTCCTCTTTAACTTCTAATGAATTCCTATGGCATAAGCTTTGGGCGGCTAAAGTTCTAAGTAAGGTTAAGATTTTTGTGTGTATGTTGTGCATGAATTCTTACCTTGTGGGGAAGTCCTTACGAGTCAGTTGTGTGATTGAGTCAGGACATTGTCTGACTTGTGGGGTGCAGGACGAATCTGTTACCCATGTAATTGACGGATTGTTACAGGGCCAAGGATGTTTAGTGCTGTGTGTTCTCTACGCAGTTCCACACTAGATGGGGAGCGCCTTCATTTTTGTGACTGGTTAGATTCGGCTCTTGTGATTGGGGATGACAATGTGACTCAAAAATTTCTTATATGTGTTTGGGTAATTTGGAATTATTGTAACAAATGAGTAATGGCAGGAGAGCGCCGAGAGACTCTGGTTTCGGCTGAGTGGGTTTTTCCTATATTGCAAAAATTAATAATGCTCGTGACGTAGACACGGTGTAGCCACGAGTTGTTCAAGAAGCTAGTATACCGCAATAGTTTAATTGGACACCTCCATTAGTAGGAACTTTGAAGTTGAATAAGGATGGTGCTGTCTTTCGTGAGTTGGGGGTGGGGGGGGGGGGGGGGGGGGGGGGTGTTGGTGTGGGTAGGGTTCTCCGTGATCGTAGTGGAAGTGTGTTTCTTGCTTTTTCAGATTTTGTCCCCGGAATTATGGATGCCTTGACGGTTGAGTGCTTAGCCTTGTGTAAAGCTACTGGAGTCACAGTTGAGGCTGGATTTTAAAATTTAATCTTGGAGTCAAACATCGTTAACTCTTGTTCATCATCTTAGAAATGAGGATTATAATATGGCCCCAACGGCCATATAATTGAAGACACTATCGCCTAATTGATGGTTTTGTTGGTACTCAGTTTTTGCATGTGAAACTTTGAAATGTGAAAGTAATAAGGTAGCTCATGAGCTTGCAAAATTAGCAAAAGTGTTCAAATATTTTAGGGTGTGGCTTAAGGTGTATCCCTCCCAAGTTGATCATTTTGTAATGAATGCTTTGTCCCTTTAATGAATTTGTTCCCTTCTCGATAAAAAAAAAAAGAATTATAGTTAATTAATTTGTAACTACAGAAAAAAAAAATTCCCAGTAATTAATTAACTAAAGAGGAGTTTTACACTAGCAATATTTGTTAGATTAATGTAAGCTTAAGGGGATCATTAGGATTGCTATGGGCCGGCTTAATGCTCAGGGAAAGGCTTGAAACATTAAGTTTCAAGTTTCTGGCAGAGGGGTGTTCGACCGATTCAACGGCTATATGAAGTTTTTAAACATTTCTGACAGAGGGGCATTTGACCGGTCGACCGGACCCAGTTTGTGAAGAGTCACAACTTTTCATGTAGAAACTTCAAATTTCATCTATTCTAATGGCTGATAAACATATATATATATATACATATCTATACTTAGTGTATAGGTGTTGGGACGCAACCATATGTGTAGAAAGGCATCTCTTACCCAATAGACACCTCTATATATACAATATAGTTAGTTAGTTTGATATATATTATGACAGTTTTTTTATCTCTTCTTCTTCATTATTTCTGGAATCTAAAGAGAGAAATTTATATACATACAATGTTACGCCCCGACCTAGCATAAATATGGAAATCATTTAATTTCTTTTATGGACCCGTAGGTCGCGACAGTTTGAAGGATCGAATCCGTCCCAAACGTCGAATAACGTAAAACCATAAATTAGAGTAGAGCAATCAAGGTTTACAAAAAATTTTAACTTGATATATATTACAGCATGGGATCACCTAAAGGCACAAACCGCCTTGAAAATAAAATAATATCTAACATCTATTACAGTCATCATTATTATAAAACTAGTTCATGACTTAAAACATAAGATAATGATAAACAGTTTCTCTTCATAAGCAGCCTTTCTCAATTAGCATAGTCATGCAGTCCCTCCTGATTATAACCTGAAAAGCCTAGACACGAATGTCCAGGACGCATCAACGTCGTCAGCTTTGAGAAGCTGGTGAGTATTAAAAACATCTGCTCGAATGTAAAACATACTCATTTACAATTTTTTTATTTTTTAATCTCATTAATCAACGGGTTAATCATCGCAATGAATTCAATTGATAAAACAGTAAGAATCGCATTATAAACTTTGGTTAATAAAAGATGTGACCGTGCATGAGACCAATACCACCATTCTCATCTTACTGACTCTTTTCTCTCGACAACACAAATACCCAACTTTCTCACACCAGTATATTTGAAACACTAAGATGACCACACTTTAGTAACGGGGTACCAGGGAGTGTCCAATTTGCCTCACACTTTAGTACGGGGTACCAGGGAGTGTCCAATGTCTCACACTTTAGTACCTAATCCGCCTCGCAAATACTGGAGAAACCTCACGCAGTATCCAGACTCGGGTACCAAGGAGTGTCCGTAGGCCACACTTTAGCATTACCATGGGTGCCAGGGAATGTCCAAGTCGGCGTGACACACTTTAGCACTACCATGGGTGCCAGGGAGTGTCCCGTTTTGTCACCGTTGCATTTCAAAGACACTTTAGCCGCAATATCGTAACATCACACTTTGGTACACCAATACCAGGGAGTATCCATACACAATTTCAACCACATACTCTTTTCCACACTGACCACCACTTACCATGCATGTACAACTGACTCCACATGAATTACATGTGACTGAATACAGAAATATAAAGTACTAGGAACGATAACCATAAATATACGAGAAGAAATCAAATCTTATATGAAACAACCAGTGAATTCATCAAAGAATACTTTAACATGCTTTTATCACTTACTAGAACACAAGTGGGTCTACTTTGAAGCAATGCCCTAAAAAATTAGATATACTTTTTGTGGATGAATTACACATCAAAATAAAGGTCTTTGAGTCTAGTTTCCAACGCTTCAAACGGTGCACATTTTCAAAATTTCTAGAGAAAATTATGACCGTTTTACTAAAAGTCGTTAGTGCTAAAACATGTCAATCGATGGGTAATCATGCCAATCAATTGGTAATCATGCCAATTGATTGGCATCATCAGTTTTTTCCCTATTACAAATTTAAAGCCTATTTTTGACCCATTTTGAAATCCAAATGTAACCATGGCTTGTAATATATGGTTCTCTTATTTTTTTTCCGCAAGGATTATGAATATGTGATCGGATTTAACCAAGTTCAATCGTAGCTCTCGGATTTTACGAAAAACCGAGAGGTGACGAAATTTCATTTCTAATATACTTTCACATACGAAAGAATTAAGCTCCAATACTTTAAATACTGATATGTCCAAAATAATCTAGCCGTGAAGACAGCGCCACGTCACCAAGAGGTGCCGGTTATTCTGGTAAGGGCGCTCACCGTGGGGCCAAGTATTCCTGAGGTGTTCATTCAAACCGCACGGTTCGTATCAACAGGCCGAGCATGATGGTCACGGCGTCCCGCGATACTGACCTATCCAGCAGTTTTCTAAACTAACTACAAGTCTGCGAAAGGGAATGTGGCAGTTTCCTAAACCACTTAGGAAACTTTCCCCAATTTGCGCCAATTAAGTGTAATTAGATTAGATTTCCTAATCCTATGAACTTACCATGTAAGGGTGGACTCTTGCATCTATAAAAGAGCCCACCTACCCTGTCAAGAGGGATCCCCAATCCGATACACAAATTATTCTCTAACTTACAAGCATTCAACAGAGAACTCACCATCAATACGCATATACCCGGCCGGTATTACTGGTAGTGCCGCCCATCTTTGTTGGCTCACCAGGCCCGCCGGTGATCTGCTAGTTAGAGCGCACAGACGCAATCGTGGACGTAGGTCACCTCGTTAATGGGACCGAACCACATACAAATTGTTCTTATCTTACTTTTTCTCTCTAAACCCTTCTTACCAATTCTAGGCATCATCAGTTTGGCGCCGTCTGTGGGAAATCGACAGAGTCTTCTCATCAAAAAATCCTTGACTGATCAACATGCCGCCGAAGACAGGTAAGAGAGCCGCTGTACCGACCAGTCAGGAGAACCCGCAGCTTGAGCAGCAGGCTGCCTCCATGACCACCGAACAGATAACGGTAGCACTGGCACAACTCTTGGAGGGCCAGCGCCGAACACAGGAATAGATGGAGGCGCTTTTGGCCCGACAGGAGAAGCGCCCTGCATCGGAGAATCAACTTGAGAAGAGCGCCCCTATTCAAAGGCTCGCTCGGGCATGAAGGCAAGCTCGTTCCGCCCCAGTGTCCCCACCAGACCGTGAATGCCTCGGTGACGGAGGGCGCAGCCAGGCAACCAGGCGCTCGTAGAGACGAGCTCAGCCCAATCCTCGCCGAGTGGAGGACGCTAGAACTATTATCTACCGGCGGCGTGCGGCCAGAGGGGAGGAGTCCGAACGGAGAGCCCGGGAATTGGCCGAGGACCCTCCGGCCCTGAGCCAGGGGGATCTTTGGCACGCGCTTTCCCGGACCCGGAGCCGGGCCCTATCCCCGAGGTCGACGCGCTCCGAAGAAGAGGCCTCATCATCCGATCTGACTTACCGCTCGGATTTAGAGAGGAGAACCAGGCAGGATGACGTAAAGGCTCAGGTCGAGGAACTACAACAGCAAATTGAGAGGTTGAATCGCAAGTCCGGCCACGACCTCATCAACACGGAGACTGAATCACCCTATACCGCTCGGGTGATGCGGTTTCCTATTCTACGGAAGTTCAAACCCCCTCACCTCAGCTACTACGACGGCACAAGGAGTCTGGTGGACCACATCCGCACTTACAAGGCTCAGATGGCACTGGTCACCACGGTGGACGAGCTACTGTGCCTGGCCTTTCCCATTACCCTCAAGGGGCCAGCCGCACAGTGGTTCCACGCTTTAAAGCCCCAGACTGTCGATGATTTCAAAGCCCTCAGCAAGCTGTTCATCAGCCAGTTTGTCAGGATGCTCGACCGGTCACAACCAGACACTTAGCTGTTGACTGTCAAGCATCGCAAAGGGGAGTCTCTGAGGGAATATGTGGACCGTTTCAACCTACAAAGGCTCTAGATTCGCAATCTTAATGAAACGACCGCAATCATGGCTTTCTGCTCGGGAGTTCAATACACCAAGGTCGCCATATCGTTCCATCGTGACCGACTGGAAACCCTGGTGGAGCTCTCGGAGAGGGTCAGAAAGTACATTGATACCGAAGAGTTCCTGAAGGTGAAGCGCGCCGGCCAGACGAGAGATGAATCCCTGAAGGCCAAGCGCAAGTGTGAAGGATTCGAGAAGGGCTCGGGAAAGAAGCCAAAGCAGGATCAGAAGGATGCCCGGGGCCAGCCCCCGATGGCTTTCACACCCCTTTCCCCGGCCCATATATGAAGTAGAGGTTGCTTCAGCAGCCAGCTAAACTCAGAGCCCCGCCCGGTAAGAGAAACCGGGACAAGTTCTGTTTCTACCACAGGGATCACGACCATGAAATGGAGGATTGCTTTAAACTAAATATAGCAATAGAGAAGCTGATCGAGCAGGGACACCTGGCAGAGTTCGTCATAGCAGACAGACGACCCTAGTAGGACACCCGAGCTCCCGATCAGCCACCACCACTTGGCCAAATCCACGTGATCACCAGAGGAACGTCAGGCAGAGGTGATTCACAGTCGGCAGAGAAGAGGCATGCTCAGGCATCCCGAGCGGATGTCTGGCAGGTCCAATCCACCGGCTCCTCCCCAACTGATGTTCTAACATTCACATTCGACGACCTACAGGGCGTCCACTGCTCCCATGATGACCCGCTAGTGGTGAAGCTTTCTATAGCCAACTATATGGTTAAGAGGGTGCTAGTGGACACAGGCAGCTTGTCCGACATTATGTTCACGTCAGCATTCAATCAACTCGGGATTGCCAGGGATCGAATCCGGCCGGTTGCTACACCCCTGGTTGGATTCAACGGCTCTAGTACATAATCGCTCGGGATAATTGAGCTTCCAGTTCTCATGGGAACCTACCCTCAGCAGGCCTCCATGCTGACCAATTTCGTGATTGTAGAAGCCCCGTCGGCCTACAATGTCATCCTCAACAGGCCGACCCTCAATAAGGCCAGAGCAGTCGTCTCTACCTACAGCTTAACAGTGAAGTTCCCGACTCCTTAGGGACCCAGATGCTTGTGTGGAGATCAGACTACCGCCCGGAGTTACTACGTCAGCTCGTTACATCGGGGGGCAATCACAGAAACATTAAACGTTCAAGAGATGAATCCCCGAGACCAGAGCGACGCGGTAGGTCCTAGGGAAGAACCAAAAAGTGTGACGCTGAATCCCGAGTACCCTGACCGCACGGTCAGCATTGGTACCCTGCTGGAACCCGGCCTGAAGGAAAAACTGACCCAGTTCCTGAGGCAAAACTAGGACGTTTTTGCTTGGAGTCACGAGGATATGCCCGGGATTGACCCCCGGGTAATGTCCCATCGGCTCAACGTCAGTCCAGACTGCAGGCCGGTGAAGCAAAAAAGGAGGGGCATGGCCCCCGAGAGACAGAAGGCAGTGAGTGAAGAGGTCGAGAAGCTCCTCAAAGCACGTTCCATACGACATGTCCACTATCCTGACTGGCTAGCCAATGTGGTCCTTGTCAAGAAAAGCAGTGGAAAGTGGAGGATGTGTGTGGATTTCACCGACCTTAACAAAGCTTGCCCCAAGGACTGCTATCCTCTACCCAGGATAGACCTCCTTGTGGACTTCACGGTAGGTCACTCACTCATCTCATTCATGGACGCTTACTCGGGGTACAACCAGATCAGCATGTACCTTTGGACGAAGAAAAGACTGCGTTCATTACTGACCAAGGCACGTGCTGCTACAAGGTTATGCTATTCGGTCTCAAGAATGCCGGGGCCACCTACCAACACCTGGTCAACTACATGTTCAAAGACCTCATTGGAAAGTCTATGGAGGTATATGTGGATGATCTGCTGGTCAAGAGCCGGGACGAGCCCGACCACCTTGAGCATCTAGCCGGGGCCTTCAGCATTTTGAGAAAATTCAGGATGAGGTTGAACCTGGCTAAATGCACCTTCGACGTCTCGTCTGGGAAATTTCTAGGCCACCTAGTCAGCAGACGGGGGATTGAGGCAAACCCTGAAAAGATCAAAGCCATCATCAACATGCGGTCGCCCAAATCAACAAAGGAGGTTCAGAGCTTAGCCGGACGGGTGGCCGCATTGAACAGATTTGTCTCCCGAGCTACTGACCGGTGCCTGCCATTCTTGAAAATCCTCCGTAAGGCATTCCAGTGGTTAGAAGAGTGTGAAGAAGCGTTCCAAGAACTCAAGAAGTACCTGGCTTCCCCTCCTCTACTCTCAACGCCCGTGCCCGGGGAAGAATTATTTCTATACTTGGCAATGTCACCATCCGCAGTTAGCTCGTCACTTATTCGGGAAGAGCACGGGATACAGTTTCCAGTGTACTACACCAGCCGGGCGTTACAGGCCGCAGAGAGCAGATACTCCCGCATCGAAAAACTGGCGTTCGCCCTTATCACCTCGGCCCGAAGGCTCCGCCCTTACTTTCATGTCCATGCCATTGTGGTCCTCATAGATCAACCTCTCCGCAGAATCTGTAGTCGTCCAGACACATCCAGGAGGCTCGTCAAGTGGGCCTTGGAGTTGGAAGAGTTTGAAGTGATCTACCGACCCCGGACAGCCATCAAGGGACAAGCCGTTGCTGATTTTTTGGTCGAGTTCACGTATCCAGATGACCCGGTTGAAGAGTCTGAGCCACCGGCCTTACCACCCGGGGTATACTCTAGTATCCCCACCTGGGTACTGCACGTGGACGGTTCATCCAATCAACAAGGCAATGGGGCAGGAATCATCTTAACTACCCCTGACGGCATCCAACTTGAATATGCATCGAGATTCGGGTTCTGCGCCTCCAACAACGAGGCCGAATATGAAGCCCTACTGGTCGGACTGCAGTTGGCCCTTTCTATGAGTGCACAACAGGTCCAGGGATACAGCGACTCCCAGCTCGTGGTCAACCAGGTTAACCAAGAGTACGAAGCGCGGGAAGACAATATGGTAGCCTACCTGGTCCTTGTCCGAGCGGTTTCCAAGAAGCTCCGAGGATTCTCCATCACGCAGATACCTTGAGAAGAAAATACCAGGGCCGAACGGTTGGCTCGCCTCGCCTAGTCTTCTGAGTCAGACTTGCCCGGGATACGGATATAATATCTACCCGAGCCAAGTGTGATCAACTCAGAAGGCATGGAGGTAGACCCGGTCACCCAGGGACCCAGCTGGATGGACCCGCTCGTGACATTCTTGACAACAGGGATGCTACCAGATGATAAAGAAGAAGCCCACCGGGTCAAGTACCGGGCGGCCCGATATCATCTTGTTGACGGCATTCTCTGCAAGAGGGGATTCACCATCCCGTACCTCCGTTGTGTCCATCCTGCGCAAGTCCAAGCGATACTGTTTGAGATCCACGAAGGAGTGTGCAGGAACCACATCGGAGGTCGGGCACTCTCCAAAAAGGCCCTACTACAAGGTTACTACTAGCCAACCATGGCCTGGGATTCCCAAGAGTACGTCAAAAGATGCGACAAGTGTCAACGATACTCTCCCATGATCAATCGATCGGGAGAACTCCAGACACCAATCCACAGCCCCTGGCCACTCGCCCAGTGGGGCATTGACATTGTCGGTCCCCTGCCAATAGGAAAAGGACAGGTCAAGTTTGCAGTGATAGCTGCTGACTACTTCACCAAATGGGCAGAGGCCGAGCCCTTGGCGACGATAACCGAGCAGAAAATGGAGAGCTTTGTGGAAAAGAATATTCTTAGTAGGTTCGGTATTCCCCGGGTCCTGGTCAGCGACAACGGCAGGCAGTTTGACACCCCTATATTCAGGCAATTCTGCTTGGGCTACGGGATACTGAATCATTACTCCTCCCCCGAGCATCCATAAGCCAATGGTCAAGCTGAGGTAACTAACCGAACAATCTTGCAGTCAATCAAGATAAGGCTTGAAGGCGCCAAAGGGCTGTAGGCTGAAGAACTATTGACCCTCCTGTGGGCCTATCACACAATACCCCGAGTAGCAACATGCGAGACACCATTCTCTTTAACCTACGAATTTAAAGCGGTGGTCCCCACAGAGTTCGGGTTGCCTACATATAGGGTGGCTAACTTCAGTGCTCCGGACAACGAAGAAGCCCTCCGGTCAGAACTAGATCTGGTAGAGGAAAAGAGAGACCAAGCCTATCTGAAGGTGGCAGCCTATAAATAACGAGTTTCCCGATACTACAACAGCAAGGTGAAGCATCGCAGTTTTCAAGTCGGAGACCTCGTCCTCAAGGCAGTTAACCAGTCTATTCGAATCCCGAGCCATGGGAAATTGGGACCAAACTAGGAAGGCCCGTACAAAGTAACCCGGGTCAACCGACCGGGAACCTACTGGCTACAGAGTATGGATGGGCATGATCTCTCTTATCCTTGGAATGTGCAACACCTCTGCAAGTATTATCAGTAGCATGGAGCCACAGGAATTTAGTACTGGTAGATATTTCTTTTTGTAGCTCTGATTGAGCAGTAGCAATCAATTTTTGGTTTTTAATAAAATTGGAAAGTTTATTTTGAAAAATTAGTCCTGTCGGTACACCGTGCAATGCAGAAAAGTCCTCGGGCTCTGAACCCAGGCACCTAAAAGACCTCGAGCTCCGAACCCAGGTACCTAAAAGACCTCGGGCTCCGAACCCAGGCACTAAGAAGACCTCGGGCTCCGAACCCAGGCATAAAATGACCCTGCAACCACCCATATTCCAGGTCGGTTTCCTATAGTCGCTCCTCAACACGCCCCCGCCTTCACAGGACGCTCGGGAGGCAAGAGGATACTAGACCTAAATAGGAAATTTCATAAGGCTTCGCCTAGGTCCAACTGACGATGGGAACAAACCCCTAGGTGGCCGACGATGACAAGCTCCAAAGGACCCTGCAACCACCCATGTTCCAGGTCGGTTTCCTACGGCTACTAACTCCCACACTCCCGCCTTAGCAAAATGTTTGGGGGGCAGGGGAATATTAGGCGAAAATAGGAAATCACACTGGTCACTAATAGAACTTGGCAAAATTCCTAAGTACTTACAGTGATCAGAGATAATATCCCGGACGGTAAAACAGGATACACCTATGATACGCTGGGACATCCCGGACGGTAATACAGGGTATTCCTATAATACACCGGGCGATCCCGGACGCTAAACAGGACAAGTTCCTACGGTAGACTGGGCGGTTACCTTTTAAATAGGTCAGAAAGACTAGGTGTTCTGCTGGTTACGGTCCTAAAACATTTGCTAAGGCAGATGTTAGGTTGGCCTGAAACTGAGCGGATACTAGCAATTATAACAGGCACAGTACAGAAAAAAACAGTTAATGGAAAGTTTGACCTCGAGGGCCTTTTCATTAATTAAAATAAAAACTGTACAAAGCCTGGGGGGTAGTTGTAGTAGCCTCCCCAGAAAGAAAAAAAAACTACAAAAAAAAAAAAAAACTAATCTACCACCACCATCTCTCCCTCCTCCGTGGCCTGCTCATCAACTTAAGGGTTCTCGGCCGGTGCAGCTTCAGCGGCGACCTCGGAGTCAGCCTGGCCTTCCTTCCAATAACTGGACTCTGCCCAAGAATAACCGGACAGGTCCCAGTCAGAATGGTCAGTAGCCACCCGCTTCGTCAGATTTGCGTAGCCCGTGAGGAACCTAGCCTCAAATTCCTCCCCAGTTTCTTTGGCTTCAGTCTCTCGACTTGCAGTGAGCTCCGAGAGCGTGGCCGTCATAGCTGCAAGGTCCTTCTCAGTAGAGATCCTCCCGGCCTCCGCAGCTGCAGCTTTAGTCTCTGCAACCTACTCGGCGGCGATCCTCCCGACCTCCGCGGCTGCAGCCTTGGCCTTAGCAACCTTCCGGGCGGGCTGCTCAGTTGATAAAGTGTCACGGACCTCCCCGAGCTCCAGGGCGGTTCCCCGGAATTTTTCTTCTTCCACGGTGAGGGCAAACTCCGCGGACTCTCGGGCAGCCCTCTCAACGAAAAGGTCAGCCTCAACAGCGGCCAACCTCTCAGCAACACCGGGAAGGGTGGTCTCAGCCTCGGCCGCAATACAACCAATCTGCAAAAACAAGAAAATATCGGTACATGCAAGGAAGAAAAGCTAAGGTTCATGTTGCAAAGAGACTTACCATGTGGGTGATGTTGTATAGCCAACCGATGATGGCCTCGGGGCTTAGCAGAGTGCACTTGTCGATCTGGCTCTGCAATAGCCCGGGCCGCACCGTTCCGCGGACGTCGTCCGCTGTCTCAACCTCGGGCCTGGAGGAGGGGCCCACGCGAGCAGTTTCCTCCATGCTCGACAAGGAGACCCCGGACGGTTTGGCAGCAGGAGGAGGTGGTGGTGGAGCAGCAACTGTTACAACTAGCGTAGAAGTAGCGGCGGCTTCCTTCTCAGCTCGGATGGAGATCCCCCGGGAAATCCTCTCCAGGGGCTAGCCCTCGACGGGATTCGGCTTCTTTCTTTTCTGGCCAGCCCGGGCCATCAAGGCCACCTCTTTATCCTTCAGAGCCGCCGGTTCTTGGGGGCCATTTCTGCAAAACCAGAGAGCATGTCAGTTTAGCAAAGTACCAAATGAAAAATAACCGGACGGTCAAGAAAGTGTATTTACCAGGAATAATCGCCGGGAGAATAGGAGCTGTGAAGCCCTGGGGCTTGTAAGGTATCTTCGGGCTCCCCGACCAGGTCAACACCTTATTAATGTCGGTTGGGTCATCTAACAAAGACAGGATCCTCGCTTGCAGCTCGTCCGGAAGACTGGGCGAGTCAACTGATCCCACTGCAAGACAAGCGCACCAATGGGTTAGTTAAAGCAAAGTAAAGAGACTAAGCAAGAAAGAAAGAGTGCATGGGCTTACTCCTCAGCTTCCCCGCCCAGGAGGTCCTCAGCTGAATACCTGGCGCCTTCTCACACAGCCCTAGAGTGGACACTTGGAAGAATTTCTTCTTCCTTCCCTTATTATTGCTCGGGCAGTTAACAATTATCTTCCGCCCATGCCTAGCCCCGAGCGAGAAGAAACCGGACTCTCCATGAACCTGGAAAGGCCGGTGAGTCCAGAAGAACTCCTGCAGTGTGAGCTCATACCCGAGGACTTGGGGCCACAAGGATATGCACCCCATTAGATATCGCCACCCGTTCGGCGCGAGCTGCTCGGGAGAGATCCTGAGGTAGATGAGCGCGTCCCGGGCAATTGGGTGGATAGGCAGGCGAAGGCCCACCATAAAAGCATCCTCGTACAAAGTGACGAAGCCCGACTCGTGGAAGTGAGCTCTGCCATCGTGTACGACAATAGAAAAGGGGCCGGGAAGCTCGTACCTATCCCTGATCCGGTCCAAGTTGGGGCCTCGTAGGATACTGACTATGGATCATAAGCGAAGACGACCCCGGGACTGTATGGTACAAACCCTTAATCGCCTGACCCCCCAAACGTTGAGGCTACGGGAGAACCCCGGTGTGTTTCCTCGTGAGACACTCGACCGGGTATTCCCCCGTCACTATGCTGGTCAGAGGGGGCCGATGAGGTAGGATCTGGGCTTGTACTCATAAACCCCGACCACAATTGTTCATCTTCTGACCGGGACGACGAATTGAAATTTGAATGACACATGACTATGTCTGTGGAAGACCTAAAGGGCAGACGACCTAGGAATGGGTCAAGAACTCCTAGCCTGACGTACAGAGGAGGTAGATCTAACAACCTAAAGGGCAGGTTGTACAAGACTCGAGAAGAAAGACAACACTCTCTCAAGATTCTCTCGGGAACCCCCGCTCGGTCAAACTACTCTAGTGTGCCCCCGAATTGAAAGAAGTGACTAAACCAAAAAAAAAAAAGAAGTCCCAAGCTCGCTCTAACCCAAGTGGGTTCGCTGGCTCCAGCTTTGTTCAGAAAAGAAGAAGAGAATGAAGAACTGAAGACAGAAAGGAAGGACTTACAAAATTTAGCGCAGAAAAGGACTTGGGAATCTTGCTCGAGAGTCTTGTATGCTCTCAAACCGCTCAGGAATTCTCTCAGTTGACAGTAGGAACTGAAGAAACGAGCAAGTGTTTCTTATATAGAAGTAGCGGACGGTCCAGATCAATCAGATCCAACGGCTCAGGATCTTTCTCGCCAAAAATTGTCAAACAGCTATCACCTCGGGCATGTGAAAGGTCGCCTCGAAATACGCGTGCATTAAATGCGCGACGTGATAGTCCGATTACCACGCAACTGGTCGGTTACATCCGAACCAACTCCGCTAGACCCTAACCAGGCCAATTACTCCCTAACACGTGGCAATACCCACACCCGAGCTCCTACCTGTAGCGGTCGGTTATGGCACCGGGTGGTCTGGACTGTGGGCCCCATCCCGAGTAGTACTCCCGGAAGACATCCAGACGGTTTCCAAGAAGCTACTGATTTTTGAATCCTTACTCGATGACGCATCTAGTTAGTTCCGAAAATGGGGGACAGCTGATATGTCCAAAATAATCTAGCCGTGAAGACAGCGCCACATCACCAAGAGGTGCCAGTTATTCCGGTAAGGGCACCCACCGTGGGGCCAAGCATTCCCGAGGTGTTCATTCAAACCACGCGGTTCGTATCAACGGGCCGGGCATGATGATCGCGGCATCTCGCGATCCCGACCTATCCAGCAGTTTCCTAAACTATCTATAAGTCTGCGAAAGGGAATGTGGCAGTTTCCTAAACCACATAGAAAACTTTTCCCAAATTACGCCAATTAAGTGTAATTAGATTAGATTTCCTAATCCTGTGAACTTACCGTGTAAGGGTGGACTCTTGCATCTATAAAAGAGCCCACCTACCCTGTCAAGAGGGATCTCCAATCTGATACGCAAATTATTCTCTAGCTTACAAGCATTTAACAGAGAACTCACCATCAATACGCATATACCCGGCGGGTATTACTGGTAGTGTCACCCATCTTTGTTGGCTCACCAGGCCCGCCGGTGATCTGCTAGTGAGAGCGCACAGATGGAACCGTGGACGTAGGTCACCTCGTTAACGGGACCGAACCACATACAAATTGTTCTTGTCTTACATTCTCTCTCTAAACCCTTCTTACCAATTCTAGGCATCATCAAATACAACCTCTAGGGACTGTAATATTTCATTTTTATCTATCAAAATCGATTTTGGTTAAGTTTGAAAAATCACCATTTTCAAGCTTCAAGCTCCATGGATGAATACCATAATGGTGTTTTATAAAACAAGTGTAACACCCGTACCCGGAGAATGGGTTAATTACCATGTTATATGCATTAATTAATATAATTAGTGTATATTACGGAATAAGGGGAGGCTTGGACTCGCCGATGAAAAGTGTTCAACAAAGGACACTAGTTGGAAAAAGTCCCCAGTGAGGAGGGACAGGTTTGGAAGTGGGACCTAGTGAAGGGCCAGAATAAAAATATTTGCATTATACGTGATTAAATGCATTTATGTGATTACTTGAATATTTGGTTAAATGCTTTTATATTATATGATAATACATGTGTTAGCAACTTGTATTAGTTTGGATACCCAAATAAGGGTATAACTGAAAAAGACTTATAATTGGTAGGTTCAATAGCAACTTCAAAAAATATATAGGACCCACGGTGGGACCCATACGGGACTTAGACAAACACTTATTAGATAATTGGGTAGTTAATGGAATGTTTGGGGGATTTCATAATAGGAGCTTTAGAAATTCCGGGGGTGTAAACGAAAAATAAGGAAAAATGTGAGCTTGACAACACAACATGCATTGCATGTGTGTGTGAATAGGAGAAGACTCTCCAAACTAAAAATTATAGAAATTAAGACAAAACAAGAGAGAGAGTTCGGGAGAGAAGACTGAGACGAGACGCCGACGTCGTTTTTCCATCGTTCCATCGCCGTCGTTCGCCGGATTTACGATCCGAGACCAATTTCGGACTCGTGGAATTGAGACTATCATTCTTATACCTTTAATTTATGTTTTAATTGTCGGATTTTGGTAGCACACACTAATCGGTGAGACGCCGTTTACCAAAATCTTGTAGGATTCACTTTGGATGAGAAATTGAGCTAGGATTTGGTAAATTCAGCACTTCTCTAGCTTGATTTTGAGTAGATCTTGCTAAGGTGAGTTTTCTACACTAAAGAATGGTTGTGTTTAACTATGTTCAAGACATCAATGATGTTAGAGCTAATGATTTATGGTTAGGAGCCAAGTGAATGTTCTTATTGCTTTGATAATTCATGTTTAAAGATATGGAGATGTTAAAATGTGAATTGCATGTTGATTTTATGAAATTATATGTGCCTACATGTCTATGTGCTTATATGGTTATGTGCTAATCAATGAGCACCGGGAACATGATTCATCGTTGGGAGTAATAAGGGTGGTGAAGAGGAAGAATCTGAGAAATACGGAAGTCCAAGGAATAGAAGTGGCCATGGGACCAAGGGAGGTCTTCGGGTCTAAATGAATCATTGAACTGGTGACTCGGCGATTATAAATATGGTTTATGTATTAATTGTTGCATTGCACATGTTAAAAATTCAGCCATGTTTAGATTACTCACTAAGCGTAATGCTTACGAAAACCGTTTTCTGTTTCTGTTGTGGTAAATAACAACTAGCACGGGTACGGAGCAATACCCGGAGATAAGGTGAAGCGCTCGGGAATGGGGGAGGGAATTAGAACTTATAAATATGTTTTAAACTTGTGTTGGAGTGTAACTTGTGGCTTGGGATCCCTAACTTGTGGATTGAAACCTTGACTCATGTGTTTAATGTCAACATGAAGGAACTTATGTAATTTTCTATGTTAATGTTAATATTGGGTAAGTTGTATGTTTTGGTTATTCCGACAAGTCCGGATACGTATGTGGTAGCTTTTGGGTACGTTCTGCTTTGTAACTAAATGTTTGGAATGGTTGTAATCGTATCCGGAAAAGTTGTGTAAATAGTTTTTTTTTGGAGTTAACTTGGCTTTGATTATTTGCTTAACTCATTTGAAGTTGTAACATTTGGTTTTGAATGAAAAAGGAAACTTACAAAAGTATTAGATATGTTTCTCAAGGTTTTGTAAAGTTTGGAGAAGGATTGATTTGGTTTTAAATCACTTCTTAGCAAGTTCATAAAAGGAATTTGGTTGGAGAGGAACTTGTTTGATTCAAGGGAGATCTTGATCATGTTTGTTTTAAATGTTGGAGAAGCTTAAATTTATGTTTGGAAATATTTCCATGTGTTTGTAATTGGTTCTTTAAAGTTTCATGAGGTTTAATGTGGTATTGGTGAAGTTTGGGACTTTAAAAACAGGGGTTTTCTACTAAAATTTGGCTTTTGCTGAAACCGGATCGATCCAGGCCTTGAGCGGATCGATCTGGAGCATCTGGAGGAGCCAGAGAGGTCATTCTGTCAAAATCAGATCGATTCGATTTTGGGTGGATCGATCTGCTGGTCCAGATTCAGCACTGTCGACTTTTACGAAAACGGACGTAACTCACTCTAGAAAACTCGGATTTGCACGCCGTTTTTTTTGCGTTGGAACTGGGACTCAAAGACCTATCTTTTGGTATAAAATTTTCTATACCTTATTAATTACCATTTTACCCTTGGGGCTATTTTGTAACAATAGAGTTGTTTAATGTTGCTAAACACATGCGATTCTTAGTAATTCACATGTTTCTTTGCAAATTAATGTACTTAGACTCTTGTAGCATTGTTACACGTGTCCTAATCTGCACGAGGTGGGTTGGGGTGTGACAACTAGCTATACAAATAGTAATCAAAGCACAAATTACATTCCAAGTGAGTTTGAAATACTCACTGTGATTGGTGATTGAAGCTTTGTTGAGAAAGAATCAAGAATTAAGAAAAACCCAAACCAAGCTTTGGCTATGGAGTTGATCAAGCTTTCTCTCCCTAAATTCTGGAATTAAACTCTCTGTATATCTTTCTCTTTCTCTCAGTATTGAAGTTATAACAAAAATGTGTAGATTGTGAGTTGTGTGTGTGTTTATATAGAAAAAAAAAAAAAAAGAACTTGGAGGCCAAGTACTTTGAGCTTCACTCAACAAATGAGTTTCTTTTCCCATTTTCAATTTACACCTATTATACACCCCATATACGTATATAATTCTTATATGTGCAGATTATATAATACAAATACACCAAATTGGTTTATAGGAGGGCCAACTTAGTTGTTTGGCAAAAATTAGCTTATGGCTCAAAATAACTCCCACACTAAACGTCTACTCAAACATGCCTAGCATAGATTGATTGTTTCAAATGAACATAAAGTATATGTCAAATGATTTAATAGAGAATCCCAAATTAGTGGGAGCTCATCGCGGTGCGGACAATTTTCACTTATAAACTGGTATATTACTGGCACAACAATCACCATAAAATACCAAAAATTAATATAACGTAGGAGATAATTTTCCAGTTGTATAAAAATACAATTTGAATTAAAAGCAAATGTTGTCACCATTTTGAAAGTACAATTCTGAAATTCAACACAGGTATTCCTGAACTTATAAAAATTATGATTTGACCCCAACAAAAGAATTTCTATTAGATCAAAACAAGTAATAGAAATTATAATATGGAAATTACATTTAGCAATTAAAGAAAATACAGGTTGTTACATAAAATTCTACAGAGCCATTGAAGTTTGTTGTACTTCAATTGTTAGATCGTAGTATCCTAAAAAACAAGGTGTCATAGTCCACAAAAAATGGTGTATGGGACGTAAACTTTTTTTTTTCCAGACAACGTATTAATACGTGCTTTGATCTTAAGATTAGTTTCTAATCTTGTAGTCATTTTCGTTTCTTCATCTCCATTAAGTATCCAACAATCGAAAAATAAGTTTAATATTTAGAATATTGGTCAGAGAATCTACTTCTACTACAACTATTGTCAAGAATACTCATGCTGAGAAGAAGGATAAATTCAAGGGAGAAGACTTCGATGCTTTTCTACCTCACAACCCTCAACCTTGCTCACATCCTACGACAAGAGAAGCCGGTGGTTCCTATCGAAAATCTTTCAAAACAACAAGAAGCTACATTGGAAGCAAGGAATCATTCTGATTTCCTATGCCGAAATTGAAGGAAAAATAGGTTTCAAAAACATATTTAATGCGCTGTAGAAAAACAGAGTTGAAAAACTTTTATTGGTATGCCCGGATCTACTACTTATCAATTCTATAGATGCGTGCAACAAGAGAGACAAAGATTATACCTCCGATCTTGAACCCAATTCTGTTTCTCTTCTTCCTTGATGGTGCAGCAGCCTCCACTAGATGGTCTTTACTCCTATGTCTCCTATGAATGCTTTCGGAAAGGCTAGAGATTGTGGGATCTCTAATGGAAGGTATAGAGAAAGTTTGGAAACCCTAAAATAGGTTTTGCAGCTCTTTGAGTGATAAAATGACAATTAAAAAATTCTATACACAGCTGCCCTATTTATAGATTTCCAAACCGACTTTAAGCCTTCGATCAATTGAAGAACTTTCGATCGATCGAACATGTCTTGACTTCAATCGATCAAAACTCTTTCGATCGATCAAACTTGTCTTGACAACATCCTTTTGTGCCTTTCCAAGCATCCTAGTGGAGCTAAGAGTGGGGCTTCCTAGGTTCTTAATTATTGGCTCAGACCAGTTGTTAATTCCCATAACCAAACTCTTTGATCAGTAAATTAATCAACTAGTCAGTTAATATTTGCTCCACTATAAAACGATAACTGTGTCACGCCCCACAGTAGCAAAAATAGAGAAAATAAATTCCTTTTTGGACCCGTAGGCCATGACAGTTGAAAGTCACCATATTGTCCATAACCAAAGTCAAACCATCAGAGTAATGATTCAAAACATGTTGGAAAGTTCTAAGGTCGATATATAAAAGCAGAGTTAAATACTAAACTATTACAAACCTTAAGTATCTGTAGAAACTTAGTTCAAGTATTTCGACAACATACACCGATATAAACGTAACTATTACAGAGTCTCTAAAAACATAAACATAAACTATCAACAGCACGCTCCAAGGCTTTAGCTTGCATAGTAGTCAGTACCAGTATAGCCTCCGTCATCATAGGCTCCATCCTCGTAGCCCCTATCCATGTATGCATCTCCTAAATACTCATAACCCTGGCCAGGTGGACTTCGAATACACAGCGGCATAAACACCATCAGCTACGAAAGCCAAGTGAATACAAATACTAACAAAGTATCTATAGATATGCTATATACATAAACAACATCGTTAAAAGGATCATCTCATCGTTTGCATGCATGTGTGCACCAATTCAACATATAACAACGATTGTCGTTCCAACTAGTCCCAATACATAGTATAGACTCTTGGGTCCACATTAATCAGACACGTAGTCCTATCCCTACTGTCTGTCATACCTGACACGAAGTCCCATGCTCTAACATATAAATCAGATATGTAGTCCTATATCACACGAGCTATCAAATCCCGACACACAGTCCTAATGTTCCAGCTACCCTACCCCTGATATAATACTACGGCATGTAGCCCTGATATAATACAGCAAGCAGCTCCGCTATACCACAGCAATCAGCTCCATTGTACCACAGCAATCAGCTCTAAAATGCCACCACACACAGCTCTATAATCTCACAGCACTTAGCACTACAATATCACAGCACTCGACAATACCACAGCACTCGGCAATACCATAGCACTCAGCAATACTATAACACTTAGCAATACAATAATACTCAGCTCTGTAATACCCCCAGTACTCAGCTCCACTATACTATGACAGCATGCAGCCCTGATATGCTACTAGGGCCCGTAGCCCCTGATATACAACTACGGCACTGCACTCTCAAAACATTATGGCCACCAGCCCCAATATATTAAACTTGATATAAAATCCTACATCACATACCCTTCGAAATCTGACATGCAGTCCAACTCTATCATACGTAAAACTTGACACGCAGTCCTGATCCTATCCCAGCACCTTGGGATCCCATACCCGACATCATACGATCTTAGCGACCGCATTCATACACACAAATATAAATGGTATTGACCTCTATGGTTGACAGACCCACTACTATGCACGTCGGCTTCTCATTTTGATTTATAATATTATAACATCATTGTATAATGCATTAAGTCCATTATTCCATGTGTGTGTTATTCTAATACAACTTCTAACCATCAACGCATGATATAACTTGACTTAATAGTCCATCAGATATAAATATCCACAACATTTAACAAACTATCATGTTCGATGGATTGAGATTGGACTGTGTTCAATCGCTCGAAAGCAGTTCAATCGGTTGAACGTTGGTTTTCTTCCCAAACTAAACTGGACTTCTCGTGTACGTCTGGGGTCCATTCTTTCTTGCTAAAACACATATATACATACATAGCTACACTAATAAGTGAGTATATACACTCACCGATAATGTCAATGATGCCGACAAGCTCAGTGTGGCCCCGGGTGTTCTTGAGGTCTCTCTCTCTCTCTCCTCTCTCTCCTTTTCTTTCTGGTTTCTTCTCTTTAGGCTCTTCTCTTTCTCTCCTTCTACTCCTTCTTATCTCTTCTTCTAGCCCGAGAGTGTGTGTGTATTTTATGTATATATATATATATATAACTGGGTGTGTGCGTATATATAAATGTATATATACAAACTATATATCTTTCTCCAACTCTCTCCCAAAGTTCAGCAACCCAGGTGTGTGTGTGTGTGTGTAATACATACATATATATATATATAAGGGAGGAGAGTGAATAAGGGCCACAAAAATAAACTAGGTTTGCAAGTTCAATCATGTTCAATCGATAGAAGTGGGGTCGATCGATTGAAAGTTGTCCATGTATGGATTTTAGGTTAGCAGACTTTCCAGCGATCGAAGTGGGTTCGATCGATCAAAGAATGAAAGTCTCGATTGCTCGAAGCTTTCTCGATCGATTGAAACTGAAATTACAAGAAAGGTAAATACAGGTATACTGTCAAAATGGTATAAAAGTACATGAATATATAAGGTGTTACAAACTGCACTCCATCGCAGAAGAACATATCCGAAGCAATAACTAGACTTGTATGATGTACTAATGTCCCTCTACCATCAGCATTCATAATCATATTTAGGTAGTCGGATGAACTATTACTGTCAACCTGAATAGTGATTACATTTTTCATTCTTTGAGTCTCATTCACCCCTCATGATTACCAAACATGTTGATAACTCTTATCAACAAGACAGCAGTTCTCAGTAATCAACTTTGTGACATTCTCAAGGGAATTCTTACTCTTTATCAAAGGGTAGATTCTATCTTGACAATATATATTCACAACTCCATGAACATGACATACCCAAGATACCTAAGTGTTGATATTTTATAGACCTCACTGATTGGTAAGTCAAAACAGCCACATCCATACTCTGTATCCATAATCGTCTCAAGATTAAGAACACATACCTTATACAAGTTATGAGTTCCTATCGACTGTTGACAGTATTAAGTGTTAATAGGGAAGCTCATGGTCCGTCAATACACTATAAGCACTAGCATATTAACTAAGAGTCATACTCTAGTGATTGAGATTCATCACTCCATCCAATCGTAGTTAATTATGCTACAGTGTAAACCTGATAAAATATGCAGTCATCCACTGTGACAAATTCTAAGTATCAAAGAATAGTAATTTGTATCTTACTTGTTTGTATCTTATACACACATGAACTACTTACTATGATACTTAAGGATTAACAGTCATCTCATGAAAGAAACATACACAGTGAAATGTAAAACTGATATCCATATATTAAAATGCCAATGTCTCATACATAAAGTAATGGTTTGAGGACACAATCCCAACAGAAATTACATTCTAAATGGGCTGGAAGATGTTCTCTACAATGTTTATTTGACTATTATTACCGTCAAAGAATTATGGGAATCCTTGGAGAAAAAGTACTATACTGAAGATGCCTGTACAAAGAAGTTCATTGTGGGCAGATTTTTAGATTTTAAAATGGTGGATTCAATTATGGTAGTCAAGCGATTGGAAGAGATTTAAGTGATCATCAACCAAATCATCTTAGAGGGGATGGCAATTAGTGAAGCATTCCAAGTGGCGTCCATAATTGAAAAATTGCATCTTTTGTGGAAAGAATTCAAAAGCTTTCTTAAGCACAAGAGAAATGAACTTTCGATGGAAGATTTGGTGGTCTGTTTGAAAATCGATGAAGATAATCGTAAGGGAGACAAGAAGGGGCAGCAAGGTACCTCAAAACTAAAAGCTAATCTGGTTGAAGGCGAGTCCTCAAAACCCACTTCTAAGTCTAAGGGAGGAAAAGTGAAGTCTACATACAATGGGTCTAAGGACTGAGATCCCAAGAAGATAAAAGGGAATTGTTAGGTATGTGGAATACCTGAATATCATGCTAGCGAATGTCATCACAACAAAGGACTAAATGGGAACAGGAATCCTAACCACGCTAACATATCATCTTGTAGCGGTAATCATAGAGTCTTGTGTTGTAACTGAATCAAAAGGTTAGTGGATGGATACCGGGGCTACCAAGCACATTTGTGGGGGGATAGGAACATCTTTTCTACCTATACAAAGTTGGATGGTAGTGAGAGGCTTTATATGGGAAATGCCACGGCTGCGACCGTTGAAAGCAAAGGCAATGTGGTTAGAAGTTCACTTCTGAAAAGAACATGACTCTCTTAGATGGATTGCATGTTCTCAAAATTTGTAAGAACTTGGTTTCGGTCCTATGCTTAGAAAGAAAGGATTCAAGCTTGTCTTCGAATCCGATAAGTTTATAATAACAAAAGGAGGAATGCATGTAGGGAAGGGTTTCCTAAATGAAGGGCTCTTCAAGATTAATTATACTCCTAAAATTATTATTAATGAGAATGCTATAACTTCTTATATTGTTGAGTTGTGTTCATTGTGGCATTCTAGATTAGGACATGTGAATTTCAAATACATTTATAAAATCATTAACATTGGATTATTGCCTAAATTTGAAATTGATAAGTCATATAAATGTGAAACATGTGCAAAATCAAAATTTGCTAGAAAGACATTTAAATCCATAGATAAAACAAACGAATTACCAGATTTAGTTCATACCGACTTATGTGATTTAAAACTAACTCCAACAAGTGGTGGAAGAAAAAAACTTTATTACATTTATAGATAGTAGTAGTAGATATTGTTATGATTACTTGCTTAGTTCTAAAGATGAAACAATGGACATGTTTAAGACATATAGAGCTGAAATTGAAAATAAATTATCTAGAACAATAAAACGAGTTAGATCGGATAGAGGAGGTGAATATGATTCAACTCCACTAGTCGAGTACTTTGCTAATAATGGAATTATTTATGAAACCACTGCGCCGTATACACCACAACAAAATGGTGTAGCCTCAAGGAAATTATAATCCTCAAGGAAATGGCAAATGCTACGCTAAATAGCTCAGGTGTGCCACACAACTTATGGGGGGATGCCATTCTAACGGCGAATGTCATTCTTAATAGAATTCCACATAAGAAAACTAACAAGTAACCTTATGAAGTTTGGAAAGGTAGAGTACCCTTGTATAAAAAGCTCAAAGTGTGGGGGTGTCTAGCTAAGGTACAAGTTCAACTTCCTAAACGAACAAAATGAGGACCTAAAATCGTAGATCGTGTATTTATTAGCAATGCTAATAATAGTGCTGCATATCGATTCCTTGTGGTTAAGTCCGATAATGTAGACATTCGTGTCAACACATTCATGGAATTGGTAGATGTCGAGTTCTTCAAAAATACCTTTCCTTTTAGGGAAAGAAGACAAAATTCAGCATCTAAAAGAAGTATTGACGATATTTTTTCAAGTTTTAAGAACGATGAAGAAATTGAAGTTGCTCCTAGAAAGAGCAAAGTGTAACACCCGCTCCTGTGGGTTATATTTAATTGCTTTCAGCATGCATATTAACATTATAATAATGAAGTGATTATATGTGTTAGGTGAGTTTAACTAAGTAAGATGATTTAGGGGTGTCCAGTTTGGAACCCAGAGATAGGCCAAGTAGCAGTCTCAGTTTAGAACAATTATGAGAGGTCCTCGTGTGATGGGACAGATATGGGAAATAATTCTTATGTACTTAAATATTTATTAAGGCATATGTGAATATGATGTTATGTTGTTTAAATAGCTTGTTAACCATTAGAGACTACTTTCGTGGTCCGTTAGGAATACCTTTGTGAGAACGAATTGGACACGTTGCATAATTAATAGGTTAATTAGCAACTTCATAATATTATGTGGGATCACTTATGGGACCCTGACAAGTAATGAATATTGCATATTCATGTGCTAATATAATAGATATAGTGCTCATTTAACTCAAAATCCCTAGTTTTACATGCATTTTGGAATTAATATGATTTAATGATGATATCAATCAAATATGAGTGATTATGTGCTTTTACATATTTTATATGCTTAGGTAAAACTGAAGTTGAAATAATTCAATAAAAGGAAAGAAAGAAGCAACAAACGCACAATTTTATTTTTCATGTTTCATATATGCTGATTGTAAAGTCACTTCTTCCAACTAATGGTCAAAGAGGAGAAAAGAAGACAAAAGAAAAAAAGACAAAAAGAAGACAATGAGAGCGTGCCCATTAATGCTTGAAAAAGATGTATACACATCCATATACAAAAAGGTTTGGGATTTTGAAATTGAGTCCAAATATTTTTCATTTCCTCTCTCTCTCTCTGCAAGACCACTTCATCAAATAGATGTGATATGGTATCAAAGAAAAAAATGGGTGAAGCTTGATTAAATGGCTAGTGATCACTTTCAGCTCCATGGTTTCTCCTGTAGGATGAAGATCTTGATGACGGATTTTTTCCTCCTTTAATCAACACAACGGAGCCTCCTCGCCTATAAATATAGGCATCCGAAGAAGAGAAGAATATCCCCCTTCTCCTTACTGTAACAAGCTTAGGAAAAACTCCATAGCCAAAGCTACCATGTGAGCTTTTCATAGTGTCCTTAGGAGTAGAAACTTAAGTTTTTCTTTGTTTAATTTTGTGCTAAAAGTTGTAAACAAAAATTCCTTTTCTATAATTGATGATTTGAAGTTCAAAAATCTGCTGCAAACCTTTGTTTACTAGATTTACCAAATTTGTTCTTAAATATTTGTTTTCTTGTAGTCTCGTAGTTAATTTGTAGTAGTAAAATATTTCTATTGAAGTTTTGATTTCAAGACTCAAAAATCTTTGTAATTACTTTCATATACTGTATGAAAAAAATTAGTTTTTAGATTTTAGTTTTATTAATGTTTTTAATATAGTTGGTAGTTATAGATCTTCCCTAAAATAGTTTTAAACCCTAAATTTCTAGTTTTTGTAACAAAATTTCATTCACTGTATGACAGAATTTGCAAGTAAATTCTGGACTTGTTTGCTACGTAGTTGTTATAATCACCTATTAGAGTCCCAAGCATACCATATCCATATCTCACTCCTAAATTAGATTAGGATTTGGTTTGGCCTTGCTCGTGTTCTTGGAGTTCATCCATTATGACCCAAGAAGAATTCAAAGTCAAATGTTTAGTATCTTATTTTTGGTTCAGTACTTCAATTTATTTATGTTTTATTAATTTAGCTGTACTAAAACTTTGTTATTTTGCAGATTCCAAGAATTCAATTCCAACCATTGTTTAGTGAAGAAAAAGTATATTAATATTAGTTTTCACTCTTACCTTGGTGTTATGACTTTAATCTTAACTGGACAGTGATTGTGTACACCTATTTAATTTCTCTTTAAAATTTATTTAGAAGTCAGTTTCAATTCCAAAAATGGTAAGCAAAACCTTTAATTGGGAATATATAATAAAAACTTAGAAATCACATATTTTGTGCACTAATCTTAAATTGGGAAATTTATTTGGATGTGTTGTTTTCTATTTATGGCAAAAAAATAGCTATAGTTTATGACTATTTAACGTATTATAGACTATAACTATATTGGACTCCAAATGATTACATTTTTGAGATAAGAATTTAATTATGTGAATTGTCAAACTGTGCCATTTTTATAAAAACACACCTAGCTTACAAAATAATTTATTTAATAAAATTTACATTTCAAGTATTTGTATATATATTTCTATCCATTAATAGACAAGCAATCGTCTAGTAGCAAAGTGGTGCTGAGCGTCGAGTAACCCACGTCAGCGGGCTTGAGTTCGAACCTGGCTACTGCCTGATTGCCTCTTTATTTTTCTTTAAACTAAACGACATCATTTCATATCAAACCTGACACGCTTGATATGACTTCAACTGGTATGAGTTTATTTTCAAATAAAGAATCACTCTATTTAAAAATGCTAAACCCTTTCAAAAGCACAAAAGTTGTGTGATCTAGTGTTGATTTGCATATTCCCTATCTATTTAAATCATTTCTTCCAAGTTAATTAATATTTCTTGTTTTTAGATAACGTAGATTAAATACTTGTATTATTTCCATCTTTCGCTATAATAAAATCCAAAAAGTTCATTTCATGTGAATCTAGCTTTTATTTATTTGTCTTCATTTTCTTACTAGCATCTTAGCTAGTTTATTTTTAATGTGTTTTCTTAAAATCTTTACCATAAACTACTAAACAAATAGCATTTTAATTAAATTTTACTACAAAAATTTAAGAACTAATAGTTTAGGAAAAGCCCCAAAAATCCATCAGCTTTTATTTTCTTTTTAGGGACAAAATAGTTACTTCTTATCTTCAAAAAAAAAAATATATATATTTACCGTTCCCTATGGGTTCGACCTGGTCTCACCAGAATTTTATTACTTGTACGATCACTTACACTTGGGTGTTGATAAGAAAATACGTTACTAGGACGTCGTCAAGTTTTTGGCGCCGTTGATGGAGAACGACTATAAAAAAAATTTAAGTTATGTCTAAAACTATTTCTCCCACTATATATATACCTATTCTATCTTATTAATAATTCTATTTTTTTAAAAAAAAAAATTAGAATTATATAAAAAAAAAAATTAAAAAAACTGTAGATAAATTTTCTTTGATAAATATATATATAAATATATATTCATAAGTATGTAAGTACGTCCATCTTCTAAAAAAATACATATATAAATATATACATATCTAAACTTATCGTCTATTAAAAAATATGTAAAAAAAAGATTTTTTTCACTTAGCTATAATTAATAATATTAATATTTTTATCACTTAGTTTTCTTTTACTTCATATGTCCTTAGATACTACTAAAGCTTTTTATCAAGTACCACATAATTATAATATTTTTATTGATTAATCTAGTATACAATTTTCTAGGATAATGGCTGAAATTAAAGGCATAGAAAGAATAGCTGATGACGCTCATAGTGAATATGGGGATATTATACCACACCAGAGCATGAACAACTCTCTTTACGTGATCTATTTACCTAAAAAAGAAGCATCACTCCTTGCATCACTTTTCTTAAACATACAAGAAATTTTCATTTTAGACATAGCATACTACTATCCTTACCAACTTTCCACGGAATAAAAACGTAATATGTTCATATTCGTGAATTTGAAGACATTTGTGGTAAGTTTGCTAATCTGACTTGTCCTCTTGAAATAGTCCATCTCAAGCTTTTTCCCTTCTCTTTGAAAGAGAAAGCCAAAACTTGGCTTTTATCTCTATATCCTGGATCTATAACTTTATGACATGATATGAATGAAGCATTTCTAAAAGAATTCTATCAGAGAAATTTAACTAATAGCATAAAGTGATAAATTAAACTTTTCACTCAAAAGAGAAGGAAACATATATGCCCTAAAGGTTGGGAAGGTTTTAAAGACCTCCCATTAACTTGTCCACGTCATGGATTTAAACAATGGCGTCTAATTAGTTTCTTTTAAGAAGGATTAGATCCAGAGTCAAAGAAATTAATTAAAACTATGTGTCAAGGGGAATTTTTTTATTTATTTTTAAATAATAATGATGAAGTTGAATCATACATTGATTGACTGGGCGATAATGCTACCTAATGGGAAAAAGAAGAAATTACTAGGATAGAAAAGGCTAAAAGTTCACAGCAAGTGCAATCAAAAGATGAATTAGTAATAAAAATTGAAGAATTAGCTCATAAGCTAGAAACTTTTAAATTGGAGAAAGCTAATCTTCCTCTATCTGAGAAGAAATTAGAACTTTGCAGTACATGTCATATGAGGGGTACTCTACAGAAAAATGTCTTAATACACCTGTTTATCAAAGATTTACCCCCGCGCAAAGAGTTATATTATATAACTCAAGACTACATATTTCTAGAGGAAATGAAATCTTGATGTACTGGTCCTTACATAGTAAAAAATGTTCATCCTTATGGAACGGTCGAGAATGAGGACCCTAAAGATGGACATACATTTAAAGTTAATGGGCATAAATTAAAGCCGTTCTTGAAAAGTTTTGAGCTGAGTTGAAGTCCATTCATTTGGAGGACCAATGCCCCTTAATTTCTTAAATTATGATTAGAATTGTACATAGTAGGATTTTTTTTATTATAATCTTTTTTACTATTTAATATTTTACAGGAATTATTTTTCAACATATTATCTGATTCTATAGGTAACACCAAGATATGGACCCGTTCCAACGTGGTAAATCCACTATAGAAGGTGCAAACTCAGAATCAAACCAACCTAGCTCGTCTAATATAAATAATAACAATCCATCAGAGGATGGAACTACGCCGGTAAATGATACATGCCCAAGATTCGAATATTTAGAATATGACGATGACGAGATGTTGTACGCTAGGTCCATTAATAATCTATTAATGAATGATTACATTGAAGAAAATTACCCATGTCACACCTGTCTTGGAATTTCATTGTTTTGACATGCATATTTGAATTTGTGAGTTATCAATATTATTTGATAATGGTGAATGGAGTTGACAGTAAGTCAATAGTGATGTGTCAGTGGAGACACGGGAACTTGAAAGTTCATGTTGCATTGGCATGACTAAAAGACATTTATATGATTTAAATGCTATTTGAAATATCTAGTATTTCATGAATAGTAAATTTACCTGTGTAGAGTAAATTTCTGGTAGTTTGGATGTCATTTTAGTTTGTTTCGAATATTGTGGTGAGAACGTGAGTGATACGTTACTATAGACACCCCATTTTGTCGGCTAACAAATTTAGGAGGCCACAAGCATGTCAAACCTCAATGATTAGAAAGATTGGATTTTCAAAGATTGCCTCTAACTCTCAAGAAGTCAAAGAATTAGCAGAAATGACCAAAATGCCCCTAAAAGCCCAAAACTCTCCAGATTGGCTCAGAATCTCAAAAATCATTCAACGGCATTCAAAATAACAAAAAAGTATTTTAAAAGAGAAATATTTGAAATCGTAAGCTCCCAGAGACCTCCGGAAGTCCCGGAAGTTCCCAGAAAGTCTCTGTTGACCGGTTTGACCAGGGTTTGACCAAAATCATACGAATTCGCCCAAAAGTTTCGAGATCATCCTAGATCATGTGAAAAGTCTTAAAATATGTTTTAAAAGAAAATCAGACGAAAAAGTCAGTCTTTGGAGGCTCCCAATTTCCTGGAAGTGCACTATTTGACTGATTTGACTGCAAGTTTGACCAAAAATCAAAGTCTCATTTTTTACGTTGAAATACTTATACCAAATACTAGAGGTCCATAGCTTTCCAACGGTATATCGCACATAATTTCTGAAGGTGAAAAATGGGATCAATTCAGCTTTTAACCCGAATACCGCAAAACTTTCCAAAGTGACCTAACTCCAAACTATTTTTTATGGAAAGTAGACCTCAATACCTTTCCAACGGTATATCACAATCTTAATTTGAATTTTGTATGAATTTTCTATGAATTTCGGACGAAATAGGGTTGTTTCGCGAATTTCGGGAGTTTCGAGGGCCAAAATGCAAATTAGAGGTTGTTTCGCGAATCTGAACTTTTTGGACCAATTAGAGACTTTTAAAAATCCATAATACACCCCCATCTTGGTCTATAAATGAGACCCATTTGCTTCCATTTGGGGAAGAACTTGGAAGCCATTAGAGAGAGATATAGAGAGTTAGGGAGAAAGAGAGAGAGAAGTAAAGATTTTCTTCTTCCAAATCCAATCCAAAATGTGAGTTTTAATTAGTTTTCTAAAAACTAAACTTTTATTTTCAAGCTTTCAATCCATCTTCTTCATCTTATTTGAGTTTCCTATGAGTTAGAGAGTGATGTACTCACCCATATACACATATATGAGAGGTTGAATGCTTGTGGTTCCACCATTGAATATCATCTATTGATTTATTCATTTGCTTGCTTATATACAATGTTCATCGCTACTTACCTCATTTCTTTTTTATTTTCTTTATTTACTTATTAGTTCATCATCATCTAGATGATGACATGAAGTTTGAGGTGAGTGAATCCTTATGGATAGTAGCTCTTGACCTCAAAAACATGTTTGATCCTTATAAGTGGTTTTAATCTTCTTTGAGTGTTGAAAATATGCTTTCAAAACCCCTATTTCAAAGCCCTCCTAAACCCCCCAATATTTGGATTCCAAGAAATAAACCTTGTTTTCTAAAAAATCTTCAAAACAGTGAGTCATTTAACTTCAAAGAATTATTCTGAGTTCAATACTCAATATATTAATGTAAGACCACTTGGAAAGTCTTCCTAACTCATTGGAGAACACCCATGATTTTTGGATTGGCTTGAATACACTTGCAAGTGGTCCATTTGGACCCAAACATTCTCTCCAGATATTCTATTTTTTCTGTCGCAGCAGCTTAGTTGACTTTCAACTTATTTTACAGAAACCTTTTCAAAAAGGAGTGGTCCCAACTCATTTTTCCCTTGAACTTAAGTGTCTTAGGAAACGTTTTGTATAATATGGGCCTCTAGATCTTTTTTTTTTTTCATTTTCTAAGATTTTTTAACATTTCAGTTGACAGTACGGACTCTGTTTCTGAGTAACCTCTATTTTTTATATGATTTCTCTCAATCTGTGATAGTTATTGAGGATTGGATTTTTGATTTGTGTTCTAGACACACTAAGAATGATTTACATAAAATATCATGCATTGAAAACATTCCTAACCCTACCTTTCATTTTCCACAAGATCAAGTCACTATTCTGTCCACTATTCACAGCAAGCATTCTTTTACTTTCATTCTTTGATTTGATGCTTATATATACTTCAAATTAGTTCATATCTTAGGAAGTGATCCATACTATATTTATACATATCCCATGATGATTTTCTCCATGCATTCATTCATGTTTTAGATTTCTAAGTCACTTTAGAAAGCCCATGTACACAAACACACAACAACCTTTACACATTCTAGAATCATGCATTGCATCCATGCAAGATTTGGGGTTTTTATGACTCCTAATCTAAGAAGATTATTAGGAATGAGTTTGATCTTACGTTCATGCTCCCCGTTGATCTAATCTTCCTTTCTCATCCATCCCGGGGATTGAGATATCTTCTTTTCTCAAAGATTAACATGCACCATTCTTGTTTACTAAGCATATTTTGATCTCTTTGTTTATTTATCTCAAGAACAATTCATGTCCCCTTAGATTTGGAAAACTTTATTACTTGATATGTGATTAGACAATTTTTTCTAGGTTTGTTCGTGTGATCTTTCTCTTTGCATTGTGTGATACTTGGCTTAGATCTTATGAATGATATTTTATCTTTAGATCTTCCATTTCAAGTTTCTTATGTGATGTAATATACCTATCATAAATATTAATTGTCGAACCAAACATAGTATAAGATGATTATTTGGATGCTAATTGAGGCATGTCGAAAGACGGGGCGAGTTGAGGGTGTTTTAGTCGTGACAAAGGCTCCTTCCTCTCTCGTACCAAAACCCCGAGCCAAGTTCTTTGGTTATAAAGGACCAGTGTCCTTTATCCATTTGGGTGAGTCAAATTGGGTTTCTTGGTTCCCTAATGACCAAGTGGATTCTTGGTTATAAAGGACCAGTGCCCTTTCCTTCTTGTTTTCTTCAACACAATCTCAAACGAAAACAAAAAAAGTGGATAAGCGATTCCGCGTGTCCACAATCTTGCGAAGCAACGAATGTCGCAAGCGAGTGCCAAAGCTTTGAAGAGACAGGTCTTTTAGAGGCTATAGATTTAGGATAAAAGCATTGCAAAAGATGCAAGCATGATGTTGAGGCTAGTGCTGGTCGTGCTCTACATGAACTGCCTACGTATCCCAAGGGGAATCAGACCAGGACGTAGTTTGGGGCACAAAGAAACAAACACATGCAAATACACAACAATTAGGCGGGTGCTATGCGGGGATGATGCTATGTTATGATGAGCTAAAATGATTCGTGATATGTCTGATGTTGTGTTCTAAAGTGCTTGTGGTCCTAGTACATGTGTTCTGTGTATTCGCCACTCTCAGTGGGCTTGGTGATCTACGCTTCGCTGTGACTAATAGACTTGTGAGGGATCTCAACCTCGAGGTCTTACCCAAGGAAGAGCATTGGTGCTCAAAGTGGCACTATGGTGCTCAAAAGAATGCTTATGGTGTGTTTGCCACTCCTAGTGGGCTTTGTGATTTGTGTGTGTCGCGATCGATGGGCTGTGTCATGTTATCACCAATTTGTTGTGTTGGGTAAAGTGACTCTCTTGACTTGACTCGTGCTCCCCTTAATCGTATTAGTATTGACTCGGTGACTCTCAGAGTCTCAACAATGCTTCTCAAATTTTGAATGATGAACCTCAATTCTCAACGGTGCTTATATTGCTCCTCAAATCTTTAACGGTGCTTCATAATGCTTCTTGATTCTCAACGATGTTCTTCAAATTTCAATGATGCTCCTGAAATCATCACGATGCTCCTTGACTTTTCAATGATACTTTTCAACTCATCTGATGCTCTTCGACACATTTGATGTTCTTCCATTCTTCAATAATGCTCCTCAACACACCTAATGCTCCTCTTTAATAATACTCCTCAACACTTCCGATGTTCCTCGATGTTATTCCACTTTTTAACGATGCTTCTCAACTCTTCTGATGTTCCTCGATGGTCCAATAATGCTTCTCAACTCTTCTGATGTTGCTCGATGCTCCAACAATGCTTATCAACTCTCTTGATATTCCTCGATGCTCTTCTAATCTCTGGGTTCTAAAACATCCTCACAAAAACATCTCATCAGCAAACCTGGACTCTGAGCCCAAAAATACCTCAACAATACATCTTATCAATACATCTAGACTCTGGGCCATAAAATACCTCAACAACACATCTCATCGACACACTTCATCAATACATCAGCAATAGTTTCTTGGTGTTGGCGATATTTCCTCTAATCAGTCGCCTTGAGAAACAACTATTGGTTTATAGTTTGCAACCACTTACAAGTTTATGCCACTCGTACCTAGGACACTTCTCATGTTGTGACCTTGACTAGTGTAGTAATAATGTTTGGTACTTATGCTTGTATCCAAAGTTTTTTTTTATAATTGGGAATCACCTTTAATCCACACATTTGAGACCATCAGGACAAATGGACTTAACAGGAATGACAAGGAAAGTTGGGTTAGTTTGTATGAAACCTCGATCTCTGACACACTTATGATCAGATTACTACTGACTCAAACAAAGAAGGATTAACTTGGACATGAAATTCTCAAATTGCCACAATCCAATGTGCCTTCATCATGAATGATGTACCGCTCATCTTTTATGTTCACTCCTCATCTTAATATGACAGCACTTTGCTGATAAATCTGGTTTTTGATAATTCCTCTCTATTGATCTAATCAATTCTCTACTTCTCCCAAGAAGTGCTTTGAATTAGTGCCTTAGCTTTTAGAATAAAAGATGCTCTATTTCAAAAAAATTCAAAACAACTTAGTGACTTGAAAACTTGCCCTTGGTGTGAAGGGATCGTGTTAGGCAAACGGAGTTTGCCCCTAGTTTGAGGTGTACAAAGTAGAATTCATAGGCAAACGGGTGGGTGATCGATGTTTGCCCCTAGTTTGGAATGATGGTTTATTGGAGGTTTTAGGCAAACGAGGTAGGTGACCGAAGTTTACCTCTTGTATGAAGGGTAGATAGTAAAATTCAGGCAAACAAGGCGAGTAGCCAAAGTTTGCCCATAGTATGGAAGGTGATTTTGTGGCTTGAGGCAAGGACCGTGACTTTAATTTCTCAAATGCTCATAACCTTTGCCTAGGCACTAGTGAGGTGACCTAGCGAGCTCTTTTCTCTCTTTTGTTATTGCTTACCTTGGATTTAGCTCTAATTTTTGCCTAGGCGTCCTTTCGGATTTGTGACCTAGCGAGCCATTCTTCTTTTCTTTTTGAAAGTCTTCCTACGTACCCCCGAAGAAGGGATTAGGTCCAACGTAGTTCGGGCCAAAGTCTTGAAGAAAAGGGGGTTGATTATGATGGTGTCGACCGAACTGATGCGGTTGCCTACGTATCCCCGAGTGGGAATCAAGTCGAGCGTAGTTCAAGGCAAGGCTTGAAGGAAATTGGTTTGATTATGATGGTGTCGACCGAACCAATGCGGTTGCCTACGTATCCCCGAGTGGGAATCAGGTCGAGCGTAGTTCAAGGCAAGGCTTGAAGGAAATTGGTTTTTCAATACAATAGTCATACAAGTTCAACTTTGGGTCACTTGTGATAGCCCTGAATAAGAGGTTTCAATTTCGATCTCCCTTTCTTTTCTTTTTCTTTTTCTTTTTCTTTTTCTTTTGAGGATTGATCCTTTTCACTTTCGCCTAGCCAGTCAATTTTTCTTTTGACATAGTCGATACATGTGAGATCTTTCGATCACGATCTCAAAATTTCATAATGTGCATGTTAGCTCTCAGAATTTGTTTGTGGTCGTTCGAAGCTTTATGAAATATGATCTAGACATATTCTTGTGATGTACCTTGAAGTGTACAATTCTCGGTATCACCAAAATTTTATTTCTTTCATTTTTCCCATCATTTTGACTGGCTAAGGTCAGATCTTGGAAATCAATACCTTTTCAGCTCTAACTTTTGCCTAGGCGCCCTTTCGGGGTTTCAACCTAGCGAGCTTTTTCTTTTCTTTTCTTCTTTTCTTTTTGAAAGTGGAGATGAAACTTACTGAAATGTTTGGCTACCATCAAGGACTAAGTCTGAATTGGTTTCAATTGTATAGATTGTATGGCTATCAATTGGGTTGGGCCCAAGGCTTTGAAATGGCAGAAAAGGATGTTGGGCAAGCCCCAAGTCAATTCCAAGTACATCTTTTGAAGATTGAGGCAATAGCATCTTTAAATTCTTAGAGTAAGGCTATTCAATTCTCGGCCCTTCATCAGTTTCAGCGCGAAATCGACTTTGACCTTTCAGGATTCTTTTTTTGTTTGATGCAAAAATTCATTAGCAGAGTAATATCCATGGTAATTTGAAAAGTGACATTTCAGTTCAATGATTCATGCATTTATGACTAGACACATCAGATCAAGAAAAATGATTTCAATCCATTAGCGAAAGAGTGGGATTACAATACTCGACATAGACCCATAACAACTCGATAACAGACAGACTTAACCACAAGACCAAACTTGAAATAGACTCAAAACATAGAACAGACTAGACTTGGTCTCAAATGGAGTGTCTTTGTGACCCTTTTTTTTTTTGCAGAAGTTCCAACAATATCACTCCACTGTATGCATTCAACATTCATGAGCGCAAGTGAAAGGGGTCATTTGAAAGGATAGGCCAGGGGCTTAGGTGATATGGGGTTGAATGGGTGGTGGCTCGATGATTCTTCGGTCAATGAGGTCTTGGATATCATGGCAGAGACGTATGTACCGGTCAGTGCCATGGCTTGGGCCTTGGTGGTAGGCACATCATTTGGACAGGTCACAGTTAGGTGGTGGGGGATCGGAACGAGATTGAAGGAGTTGGAGATGTCCTTTTTTTAGCAGGCGGCCTAAGGCTACGGAGGGGGAGATATCTAGCCTGGAAAATTCACGGGGTACCCTATTTTGGTAAGGGCGGCTAGGCGATGGTTGGGGAGGATAGGCCATGGGTTGGTTACTAAGGGGGTTGACATCCAAAGGGTTTCGGGAGTAGTCAGGCCTCTTGGACTGGCTTTGTGACTCTTCATTCTTGATTTTCCTTTCCCTGATTGTATCCTCAATTCTAGTCCCAATCTCTAACAGTTCTTCAAATGTTGAGATGGACTGGTAGAAGAGTTTCTCATGGTACAACAGCTGTAGATTCTTGGTCAGCATCCGAACTTGTTCCTTTTTGACTAGTCGGTGGGTCATTTGGGCCACTTTGTTCCTCCATCTGCTCAAGAACGCAACGAAGGACTCATTGAAGTTTTGTCATGTAGTCTCCAGATCCCAGATGGTGACATCGAGCTCTTGGTTGTAGGAGTAATGATCAACAAAGACCTGGACTATATCTTTCCAAGTTCGCGTCTTAGAAATCTCCAAGGTTAGAAACCAGGATAGAGCAGCCTTGGCGAAGGTTTGAGGAAACAACATTGCGATGTGCTCATGGGTGCAACCCATTGATTGGAAAACACTCATGCAGAACTTTACATGGCTCTTCGGATTCCCAGTTCCATAAAAACGATCAATTTCAGGCATCTTGAAGTTCTCCGGCAGTTTCAACTTAACAGGCTCAAAAAGGCCTTCCAGATCTAGCTTGTAGTCATCGATCCCTTTGCTTTTCCTCAGTACGCTTTCTAGCTTGTCAACCTTGTCCATTTTTTCTTGGAATTTCTTCTCATACGCAGGCAGCGGGACCCTTTAAAACCATTCTTCTTCTCTGCCGTTCTCATGTATACTGATGGGAGGTGGTACAAACCTCGGTGGTGGTGGCGGCATGAATCCCGGTGGTGGTGGGAACCCAGGTGGGTATTGCGGCTACTGCTGTTTCAATTCCTCCATGAAGGCTAAAACATGGGACAACCGGTCAGACTGTTGGTTGATTATTTATGTCATTCTTGCTTCCAAACCTTCCAGATCCATAAAGCAAACTTTCGACGAAGTGATTCTGATAAGGCTGCTCCCTAATCCTTTGACCCACAACGCAGATCCTGGGTGCTTAGAACTTATACTGATATATAGATGTAAAAAGATCGTGTGTTAGACTTTGACAGTGAGGACTGACTCGTGTATAGACCGACTATTACAGTATGTGCAGACTGATGAAGCAAGCATGCGGATGCAAGCCCTAATCAACATGATGCTCCTACTCCTAATAGATAGCAGTTAAACAAGTAAGGTCCTAGCCATACAGAGTGTGCTAACTTTATTTTCCAGGATGATCGCCGTCATGGAGAGGGTGAGGAAGACAGGTTTGCTCTTTGAGGAATGAGAATCTGAGAAATTTTATAAGTAGAGATTTTTGGGAAATTTGGATGAATTTTGGCAGGATTTCTAGGAAATCTAGGTGATTTGGACAAAGTTTTTGAAAAAAATAGGTATTTCAGGGTGAGTTGGACAGAGTTTCTGGGAGAAATTGGGGAATCAGAGTTTCTGGGAGAAATTTATGAGAAAAGTAGGGATTTTAAGATTTCTGGGAGAAATAGAGATTTTTGGGAAATCTAGGCAGATTGGATAGAGTTTCTAGGAGAGACAGGCATATCTAGGCATTCCTGGAAAATTGAGGAAGAGCTTCTGGGAGAAACTGGTATATTTGGGAAATCTGGGAAATTTAGGCAGAATTTCTAGGAAACACTGGTATCCTGGGTATTTCTGAGAAATTTGGACAGAGTTTCTGGAAGAAACTGGTATATCTGGAAATTTTTGGGAAATTTAGACAATGCTTTTGCAAGAAATTGAGAAATCAGAGTTTTTGGGAGAAATTGGTACATCTGGGAATTTCTGAGAAGTTTGGATGGAGTTGCTGGGATTTTTGGAAAATCTGGGAGATTTGGACAGAGCTTCTGGGAAAACAGGTATATTTGGGGTAAGTCGGACAGAGTTTCTGGGGGAAACAAGTATATATCGGAGTTTTTGGGAGAAACTGAGATTTCTGGGTAATCTGGGAGATTTGGACAGAGTTTGTGGGAAAAACTGGTCGTAATTGGATGTTTCTTGGATATATGGACAGAGTTTCTGGGAGAAACTGGTTATATCTGGGTGACATGGACAAAGTTTTTGGGATAAATAAGTATATCAGAGTTTCTGGGAGAAACTGAGATTTCTGGGTAATATGGGAGATTTGGACGGAGTTTCTTGGAGAAACTGGTATATATGGGAAATCTGGGAGAAACTAGTTTATCTGGGAAATCTGGGAGATTTAGATAGCGTTTCTGGGAGCAACTAGTAAATATGACGAGAGTAAGTGATGACGGTGATCATACTATCTAGCAAGTTTCATACTCCTATGTCTTAGGACCAACAAATAAGGTATGCGGTGTATATCTTTGTAAGCATGGAGCAGACATCCATGTCATGGTGCCTAGGTAGGTCAACTCAATGTGATAACATGTGAGTGATTGCCTTAGGAATCATAAGAAAAAGGTTCTACCTCATGCCACATAAGCGTCTACACCGCGCAGGTAATCCCGTCAGGGCATACAACAGTTATATCACATCGTCCTATCTAAAAAGATAAATGAACAGTCCTATGAAAGGTTCTACAGGAATCTATATGCAAAGGCTAGGTTTAGTCAAAGAGTGTCCGTTGACAAGAGTTCCAATATACCGTCAAAGAGACAGTACGGAAGTTTTTACTTTTTTTGATATAGCTTGGAATGTATAGTAACAATGGTGACTTATGCCCTAGCATAGCAAGACCTGAACAATGTCAGCACCGTGTTTCAGACACAGTCAGAGGGGGGAAATGCAAGAGTGCAATGCGGTGAACAAGACACAGTAAAAAGATGATTTTAAGGATGCTTCTTATGTGTCAAACCTCTGTATTATTTTGTTTTGAAAATAAATATCCCCAGTGGAGTCGCCAGATTGTGGACACGCGGAATCGCTCATTCACTCTTTTTGTTTTGGTTTGAGATTGTGTTGAAGAAAACAAGAAGGAAAGGAAGGTCTGTTGAAAATAGATACAGAGTCGCCACTTAGTCTTTAGGGAACTAAGAAACCCAATTTGACTCACCCAAACGGATAAAGGGCACCGGTCCTTCATAACCAAAGAACTTGGCCCGGGGTTTTGGTACGAGAGAGGAAGGAGCCTTTGTCATGACTAAAACACCCTCAACTCGCCCCATCTTTCGGCGGGCCTCAATTAGCATCCAAATAATCATCTTATATTATGTTTGATTCGACAGTTAATATTTATGATAGGTATATTACATCATATAAGAAACTTGAAATAGAAGATCTGAAGATAAAATATCATTCATAAGATCTAAGCCAAGTATCACACAATGCAAAGTGAAAGATCACACGAACAAACCTAGGAAAAATCGTCTAATCACATATCAAGTAATAAAGTTTTCCTAATCTAAGGGGACATGAATTGTTCTTGAGATAAATAAACAAAGAGATCAAAATATGCTTAGTAAACTAGAATGGTGCATGTTAATCTTTGAGAAAAGAAGATATCTCAATCCCCGGGATGGATGAGAAAGGAAGATTAGATCGATGGGGAGCATGAACGTAAGATCAAATTCATTCCTAATAATCTTCGCAGATTAGGAGTCATAAAAATCCCAAATCTTGCATGGATGCAATGCATGATTCAAGAATGTGTAAAGGTTATTGTGTGTTTGTGTGCATGGGCTTTCTAAAGTGGCTTAGAAGTCTAAAATATGAATGAATGTGATCTCATCAGAATCAAGATATAAAAGTATGCTTATTTATGCTTTACTTTCAAAAGATTTGTAGTGTGGAAAGTAGAGGTCGAACCCACAGAGATTGTTAACTTTTAATCCTTTAATTACTAAAATCTAATCTATCTAGTTATAAGAAAATCGGAAGTTGAATTGATTCAGGTTTTGATTATCACTACTACTTTAAACTATGAATTAAACTATGAATTTATAGAAATAAGATCTAGAATGAAATCTAAGTAAACTTATATGCGAAATTGGAAATTGATATAAATATATGGAGATGGGATCTAGGATTACAAATCCACCACTAACTATGCATTGAGGGTCTATACTTCTTATTCTAAGTTTTATGTTTGGATAGTTATGATCTATTGTAGCTACAAGCCCAATAGTATCGTCAAGAAGATATCGTTAGTTTAATCTAAACATAATCCATCTACGGTTCACATGAATCATCTACCTATAACTAGGGTGTAGCATAACTCATCTTTCCTAAGCATGGATTATAAAAGAAGTAAACATCACAATCACATAAGCACCATTGTATGTAAATACTCCTATCAATCACAGATATCAAGGATTATTGAGTTCAATAAGTATAAGGAAAAATCTAAGACAAGAATAGATCCAAAGTACTCTTGATTATTAACATTAAAAACTGATTATATAAAATCCACCAACATACAATCACTATCCATAAACATAAAATCTTAGAATAAAGAAGCGTAGAATCCCCCTTTACATAGCTAGGGTTTCATTGAAACCCTAGATGAGGAGTTTAGTTGCTCATGATAGGTGAAAGCACGAAGATGGAGTTGATGTAAGCCATTAGAAACCTTCCTCTTGCCTTCAAAAAGTGATGAATGAATGTATTGGTGAATTGCTCTCAAGGTGTGTAACCCCTAAAACTCATAAAAACTAGATATATATAGTTTACAAGGGTTTTTAGAAGCCTTTCTCCATTCGTATTGCACTGAAACAGCAGTTATTTCCAATCTGGACGTCTTCAAGTAATTTCGTCTGCACAGGACTCCTTAGAATACTGAAATACGCAACTTTGGTTTTTACACATATCGCGCGCGCGGGTCGCGCGAGCGCGACATTTGGCATCTCGCGCGCGCAGATCGCGCGAGCGATTTATTGGGGTTTCGCGCGAGCGGATCGCACGAGCGATTCTCTGATTTTCGCGCCCGCGGACTGCGCGCGCGAGGTGTCTTTTTCTGCTTCTTTCTTCCTGCTTTTTCACCTATTTTAACCCGATCTCCTTGTTTTCTTCTAAAACCTGCTAGAAAATAGAAAATAAAGTAAAATTACACAAAAAGAGGATAAAAACGACTAACAAATGTGAGTTAAGGCGTATAATTAGGAGTTGTTCTCTCCCGATCAGAATGCATGGAGGAAATCATCATGGGGTATGTACAAATATAGTATGGACCAGTTCCTAAGATATGAACTAATTTGAAGTGCATATAAGTATCAAATCAAAGAATGAAAGTATAAGAATACTTGCTGTGAATAGTGGACAGAATAGTGGCTTGATTTTGTGAAAATTCAAAGGTAGGGTTAGGAATGTTTTCAATGCATGATTATTTATGGAGATCAACCTTAGTGTGTCTAGAACACAAATCAAAAATCCAATCCTCAATAACTATCACAGATTGAGAGAAATCATATAGATAATAGAGGTTACTCAGAAACAGAGTCCGTACTGTCAACTGAAATGTTAAAAAATCTTAGAAAATGAAAACAAAAGATCTAGAGGCCCATATTATACAGAACGTTTCCTAACACACTTAAGTTCAAGGAAAAAATGAGTTGGGACCACTCCTTTTGGAAAAGTTTTCTGTAAAATAAGTTGAAAGTCAACTAAGCTGCTGTGACAGCAAAAATAGAATATCTGGAGAGAATGTTTGGGTCCAAATGGACCACTTCCAAGTGTTTTCAAGCCAATCCAAAAATCATGGATGTTCTCCAATGAGTTAGGAAGACTTTCCTAGTGTATTATATTCATATATTGAGTATTGAACTCAGAATAATTCTTTGAAGTTAAATGACTCATTGTTTTGATGATTTTTGAGAAAACAAGGTTTATTTCTTGGAATCCAAATATTGGGGGTTTTAGGAGGGCTTTGAAATAGGGGTTTTGAAAGTATATTTTCAACACTCAAAGAGGATTAAAACCACTTATAATATCAACCTCTAACTCATTTAGAGAACCTCCAAGATTATTGGAAAGATTTGCTTTATTTTGGAAATAACCTCAAGAATACATAGGGATGTATTGAGGTTACAATCATCATCTATCAAACATGTTTTTGAGGTCAAGAGCTACTATCCATAAGGATTCACTCACCTCAAACTTCATGTCATCATCTATATGATGATGAACTAATAAGTAAATAAAGAAAATAAAAAAGAAATGAGGTAAGAAGAGATGAACATTGTATATAAGCAAACAAATGAATAAATCAATAGATGATATTCAATGGTGGAACCACAAGCATTCAACCTCTCATATATATGTATATGGGTGAGTACATCACTCTCTAACTCATAGGAAACTCAAATAAGATGAAGAAGATGGATTGAAAGCTTGAAAATAAAAGTTTAGTTTTTAGAAAACTAATTAAAACTCACATTTTGGATTGGATTTGGAAGAAGAAAATCTTTACTTCTCTCTCTCTTTCTCCCTAACTCTCTATATCTCTCTCTAATGGCTTCCAAGTTCTTCCCCAAATGGAAGCAAATGGGTCTCATTTATAGGCCAAGATGGGGGGTGTATTACAGATTTTTAAAAGTCTCTAATTGGTCCAAAAAATTCAGATTATCAAAAACTATGTCGTTTTATTTGTTGAAAATTTGAATTAAAACCCAAAAATTAACAATAAAATACAAAAAAAATGAAAAATCACTCTGAGTGCCACTGCAGCACTTGGCCAGTGCCACCGTGGCAGTCAACTCCCCTGTTGACCAAAATTTGCATTTTGGCCCTCGAAACTCCTGAAATTCGCGAAACAACCTATTTCTTCCGAAATTCACAAAATATTCATACAAAATCCAAATTAAGATTCTGATATAGCATTGGAAAGGTATTGACCTCTAGTATTTGATAAAAATATTTCAACGTCGAAAATGAGACTTTGATTTTTGGTCAAACTTGCAGTCAAATCAGTCAAACAGTGCACTTTCAAGAAATTCCGGGAGGTTCTAGGAGCCTCCAAAGACTGACGTTTCCGTCGGATTTTCTTTTAAAACATATTTTAAGACTTCTCACATGATCTAGGATGATCTCAGAATTTTTGGGCGAATTCGGATGATTTTGGTCAAACCGTGGTCAAACTTTGGTCAAACCGGTCAATGGAGACTTTCTGGGAACTTCCGGGACTTCCAGAGGTCTCTGGGAGCTTACGATTTCAAATATTTCTCTTTTAAAATATTTTTTTTATTCTGAATGAGATCGAATGATTTTTGAGATTCTGGACCAATCTGGAAAGTTTTGGGCTTTTAAGGGCATTTTGGTCATTTATGCCAATTCTTTGACTTCTTGAGAGTTAGTGGCAATCTCTGAAAATCCGATCTTTCTAATCATCGAGGTTTGACATGCTTGTGGCCTCCTAAATCCGTTAGCCGATAAAATGGGGTGTTTACAGTTACATAAAAGGTAGGTGGTTTAGAGGTTCCACAGAAATAGTTTTCAGAACGTGATTTTGGACCCAAACAGAACTTAATTGAAAACTTTTGTAAATTATAGTTTTCACTCGTGGAGTAATAAAATAGACGTGTGCGATGTTTCAAGACTTAATTAGAAGTTTTGAGAACTAATGGGGAGGTAAACGTAATTTCTGAAACTAGTGTCTATATTTAGATGAGTTGAGATATTTGTCCAAATATCTCAACCACCAAATATCTGGAGGAGGAGAGAGAAAAGGAGATTTGTTGCCACGAGCTTTGCGACAACGATCGGCAACCTTTCGTTCGTCAGTTTTTCCCCAAATTCCATATTTGAACTCCTTGAGGAAAGACCTACGTTTTGATACCTCTTAGGCCATGTTTGTCAAACTTTTTCGAAAAGCTAATTTCTAGAAATTTGAGAAAAATAGGTATAAACTTGTAGGAATCGTCTAAAAACAGAGATCTAAAGTTTAATTGGCTCCCTAGTACTTCCCTCAAAGTTTGAGAGAATTAGCATGAGGTATGAAGTTCTAACCTATGTTATTGTCATGCCCCGGAACAACATAAATAGAGAAAAATAAATTTCCTTTATGGGTCCATAGGAAATGACTGGTAAATGCCACTAACCTTCCACACCACGCAGTTCTAAATAACATAACAAGAAAGAATCAACCCACAGTAATATAAAGAAACCTATTATATTACCAACATCAGAGTTATTACTGTTGGGTTTGTGCCCTCAAACCATTACTTTCTGTATGAGACATTGACATTTTAATATATGGATATCAGCTTTACATTTTATTGTGTATGTTCTTTTCATGAGATGATTGTTAATCCTTGAGTATTATAGTAAGTAATTCGTGTGTGTATGAGATGCACACAAGTGAGATACGAATTACTATTCTTTAATACTTAGAATGTGTCACAGTGGATGATGAGACTGGATACCTCATCAAGTCTACACTGTAGCATAATTAACTACCATTGGATGGAGTGATTAATCTCAATCACTAGAGTGTAGCTCTTAGTTGATATGCTAGTGCTTATAGTGCATTGACGGACCTGAGTTTCCTATTGACGCTTAAGACTGTCAAACAGTCAATAGGAACTCATAACTTGTATAAGGTACGTGTTCTCAATCTTGAGACGATTATGAACACAGACTGTGGATATGACTGCTTTGATTTACCAATCAGTGAGGTCTATAAAAGATCAACACCTGGGTATCTTGGGTATGTCATGTTCATAGGGTTGTGAACATGCATTGTCAAGATAGAATCTACCCTCTGTTTCAGAGTAAGCATTCCCTTGAGAATGTCACCACGTCGATTACTGAGTACTGCAGTCTTGTTGATAAGAGTTATCAACATGTTTGGTAATCATGAGAGGTGAATGGGACTCAAGGAATACAAGAAGTAATCATGATTCAGGTTGACAGTAACAGTTATCCGATTACCTGAATATGATTACGAATGCTGACGGTAGAGGGACATTAGTACACCATACAAGTCTAGTTATCGCTTCGGATATGTTCTTTTGCGTTGGAGTTCAGTTATCGTTTTATAGTGGAGTAAACTTTAACTGACCAGTTAGTTAGTTTGCTGATCAAAGAGTTTGGTCATGGTAATTAACAAACTGGTCTGAGCCAACAATAAAGAGCCTAGGAGGTCCCACTCTTAGCTCCGCCAGGATGCTTGGAAAGATGCTTGAGGATGATGTCCAGACAGGTTCGATCGATCGAAGATGTCTCGATCGATTGAAGTCTGAAGGTTCGATCGATCGAAGATGGTTCGATCGATCGAATGTTCGATCGATCGAAGGCACTTCGATCGCTCGAAGTCTAGGTCGGTTCTGGGAATCTATAAATAGGGCAGCTGCGTTCTGGAAAAGGTTGTTCGTCGTTTTGAACGTCAGAAGCTGCAGAAACTGTTTTGGAGTCCCAAAACCTTCTCTATCCTCTCCATTAGGGTTCCCACCAACCCTAGTCTTTCTGGCAGGCATCCGCAGGAGTCATAAGGGTGAAGATCATCTAGTGGAGGCTGCTGGAAGTTGAAGATCAGAATTGGGTTCAAGACACTAAGGTATAACTCGTGTCCCCTCTTGTGCGTATCTGTAGAATTGACGAGTAGTAGATCCAGGCATGCCAATAAAGTTTCATAACTTGATTTTTCCGCTGCGCGTTTAAACTTTCCATTTAAACCTGTTTTTCCAACAATTGGTATCAGAGCCACGCTCGTTTGGATCTATAGATGCGTTTTTTGGAACACTATTTTGATTTGCATGTTGATTTTAGAACTGCTTTCGAAACTGCATCGTCACAGATCTGTTTCTGCAGTGTTATCACAGCAGTATACAAATCTGTGATTGCATTGGATGCAAGATGGGTTCGATCGATCGAAGTAGTCTCGATCGATCGAACGCTCTGTACTCGAGCGATCGAACAGGTTTCGATCGATCGAAACCTTCTGTTGTTCGAGCGATCGAATAGAGTTCGATCGATCGAGACAGACTCTTTGTCAGGTTTTCTGTTTCACAGTTTTAAAAGTATTTTGAAATTAAAAGTTTAATTTTAACGTATTCTGCAAAATTTTTAATCATTCTGTGAAATAGAATGTTCAAGCGATTGAACAGTGTTCAATCGATCGAAGGTTCGAGCGATCGAACGGTCTTCGATCGATCGAACTATGATAGAGAAGTTAGATGCTGTTTTGAGTTCTAATTCAGTATGTAAAGAGTTTATATACTGTGTGAATCAATTAAGGGTTCCAATAGTTATATTTTGTTATATATATGCGTGGATGTGTGTTCAACTAACCTTTTACAGCAAAAGATTAGTCGCTATCTCCCATGGCGCCAAGAGCATTTAATTTTGTGTTTGAATGTTTTTAGATTGGTGTGTTATTTTAAGTTTGGTTTGGTTTTAAGGCATATGTAAAGGGCGCTGCGACTTCAATCCTACGAAAAGGAAAGTCGCACCGGTTTCCCTAGCCTTTTATTTTGTTGTTGCTATTTCTATTTCTAGATAAATTGTAAGCTTCAAAAGAGGCATAGGTTCAATGTAATAGAATTAGAATATCCATGAAGATGGAGCAAGGAGCCGTTGTCCATGAAGATGGAGCTGGAGGCGATCAAACCAAAAGCAGGTTCTATGGAGATAGAGCCATGGGAGATAGAGGCATCGTTTGGATGTCTTTTATTTCATTTTAGTTTTTTGTTTTATGTGCTTTGTTTGTGATTGGCATACAATACATTGTTGCATGCACGCAAAACAAGTTTTCTAAAATAAAATTCAAAAACCGTTTTCAACACATTAGTAAACATTAGATGTTTATGGGAAGTGTGTAGAAACAGATTTTCTCAAAAAGCAAAATCCTTTTTTTTACTAAATCTAGTGGGAGAGGGTCTTATTAATTACACCCACGATCTTCCATTAACGGTTCACTGTAAGATGAGTGATGCATTCTGTGTCACCTCGCCAGGGGTGATCATTCCATACGGAGGATGCATTACTCATTGGTTACTAGATGTGAACTTCTTTTGATAAGGATCAATCAGACGTGTTAGAGGGTGACCACCATACGGAGGCGCTACTTGAGACGGTTGTGATTGGATCCTAGTTAATGGTACACACTAGCTAAGCTATGGATAAGGGATCCCACACGGGGCATTATTCAGAAACTTAGAGATCAAATAGGTTCGGAAGTCATAACTTGTTTTGCAAGAGTTGCATAGCGGATAAGTTATGATAAATTGAAAGATCGAACATTGACCACCACACGGAGGCTTTATTCTTTCGTTTCGATATTCCGGCGACTTAGTTTTAAAATAAGAGTTTTAAAAGGATTCTTTTATTTCAAACTGTCAAATTCTGATATCCATATTTATTTTGTTTTGATTTTTTCAGTAAATCATAATGTCTGGATCTGCATTTAGTCCACTTGCCACCATACTCACTCAAAACAAGTTAACTGGAAACAACTACACTGAATGGAAACGTAGTCTTGACATCGTGTTAACTGCGGAGGATCACATATATATCCTCACCACCCCATGCCCCGAAGAACCCGCTGCAAATGCTTCGGCTGCTGCTAGACGCGAGTTCGATAAATGGAAAAAGTCGAATGGGATGGCTCGTTGTTACATATTGGCTTCTATGGCTAATGTGTTACAACACCAATACCAGTCGAACAGTTCCGCCAGTGACATTATCGAATCCCTGAAAAAGATGTTTGGGGAGCATGGCAGGCCTGCCAGACAGGTAGCTATGCAGAAGATAATGAGTGCTAAGATGTCGGAAGGGACTCCAGTCAAAGAACATGTTTTGAAAATGATTGGTTATTTAAACGAGCTGGAGACCCTAGGTGCTAACATCGATGCACAGACCCAAGTTGATATGATCCTCAATACGCTGTCGCCATCATTTGCTCAATTTAAACTGAATTATAATATGAATAAAATGGATTTTTCAATGAGCGAATTGATGAGCTCTTTATTGGCAGCGGAAGGGGTGATCAAACCTGGGGGCAGCGTTTTAAACGTTGAGAAAAGCGCTTCCTCTTCCCGATCTATGCCGAAAGGAAAGAAAGGGAAGAAGAAGGCTAGCACTGGTGGTTCAAGTGTTGGACCAGTCCCTAAGATTGCAAAATCTAAGGGAAAAGGTAAGGGCAAAGGGAAGGTGGGTGGCCAAGGCAAAGGAAAGTGTTTCCAATGCGGTGAGAAGGGCCACTGGAAGAGGAACTGTCCAGAATTCTTAGCTACAAGAGTTCAAGGTATGATTGAATCACATGTGATTGAAGTAAGTTTTATAACGGATACTTCAAACACTTGGTGCATTGATTCTGGTGCGACTAACCATATCTGTAATTCATTGCAGGGGTTCAGATCAACCAGGAAGTGCAGTGATGGGGAAATCGTACTTACTCTAGGTTCTAGCGCAACCGTTTCTGCGGTTGCTATAGGAGTCGTAGTTTTAGAATTTCTAGACAATAAAGTTTTGATTTTATCAGATGTACTTTACGTCCCTTCAATGAGACGTAATTTAATTTCAGTTTCTAATTTATCGAATAATGGTTATTCTTTTCATTTTGGAACTGAAGTTGTGATTAAAAGAAATAGTTCTTTTATATGTTCTGGTGTTAAATCAAATGGTTTATATGTGATTACTCCCAATATTTCTAAAGATTCTTGTATGGAACTTAATAACTCAGTGGTAACTGTACCATCTAAAAGAAAGAGACCTTCCACTAATCCAACAAAGCTTTGGCATATGAGGCTTGGTCATATCAATCTAAATAGGATTGGCAGACTAGTCAAAGAAGGGGTCTTAGGCGATTTGGTTCTCGAACCAATAGAAGTCTGCGAGTCTTGTTTAGAGGGTAAGATGACCAAAAGGCCCTTTCCTGCAAAGGGCAATAGAACCAATGCATTGTTGGAATTAGTTCATACTGATGTGTGTGGACCAATAAATATTAGAGCAAGGGGTGGTTATGAGTATTTCATAACATTTACTGATGACCACTCTAGGTATGGATATGTGTACCTAATGCAGCACAAGTCTGAAGCCTTTGAAAAGTTCAAAGAGTTTAGGGCTGAAGTGGAGAAGCAATTGGGCACACATATCAAGGCCATTCGATCTGATCGAGGTGGCGAGTACCTCTCTAATGAATTTATTGATCACCTCGTACAGAATGGGATTCTGTCACAGTTGACTGCACCTGGCACGCCTCAGCAAAATAGTGTAGCGGAGAGAAGGAATCGGACTCTTTTAGACATGACTAGGTCAATGATGAGTTATTCTGAGTTACCTTTATTTCTTTGGGGTTATGCTTTGGAAACCGCTGCTTACATACTAAATCTAGTACCAAGCAAATCTGTTCCCAGGACACCACGAGAGATGTGGATTGGGCGCAAGCCTTCTTTGCAACATCTCCGGATATGGGGATGTCCGGCACATGTGCTAAAAGGAAAGATGAGCAAGTTGGATTCTAGATCGGAAGTATGTTACTTCGTGGGGTATCCAAAGGGTACTTATGGATGGTATTTTTATGATCCAAGAGAACAGAAGGTGTTCGTCAGTACGAATGCTATTTTCTTGGAGGATGATTATATCATGAACCATAAACCTAAGGGAAGGATAGATCTTAGAGAGATAGAAGGAGAGCCCTCAGTCCAACCCGTAGTTAATAACGATGTAAATCAGGAAAACACCACTTCTTCACCTATTTCCGCACCAGTACCTCGTCGTAGTGGGAGGATTATCAGCCAGCCTGATAGATACATGTTCTTAGGAGAAGTTTTTGAAGCTGTCTCCATAGAATCTGAATCTGATCCTACCACATACGAAGAGGCAATGGCTGATGTTGATTCAGCTCATTGGGTTAAAGCTATGAAGGCTGAATTGGAATCTATGGATTCTAATCAGGTCTGGGATCTTGTAGAACTTCCAGCCAATATTAAACCCATTGGCTGTAAGTGGGTCTACAAGAGGAAAAGAGGATCTGATGGAAAGGTTGAGACCTTTAAGGCAAGGCTTGTTGCGAAAGGTTATACTCAGAGGGAGGGCATTGACTATGAGGAAACCTTCTCGCCGGTGGCCATGCTCAAGTCCATCAGAATACTCTTATCCGTTGCTGCATGCCTAGATTTTGAGATCTGGCAGATGGACGTCAAGACTGCATTCTTGAATGGCAATCTTGAGGAGGACATCTATATGCAACAACCAGAAGGGTTCATAGCTGGTCGGAAAGGTAACTTGGTATGCAAGTTGCAAAAGTCCATTTATGGGCTTAAGCAGGCATCCAGAAGTTGGAACATACGATTTGACCAAGCGGTCAAATCGTTTGGTTTCATACAGAATCTGGATGAACCTTGTGTATACAAGAAGAGTGAAGGGAAAGTGGTGGCTTTTCTTGTGCTTTACGTTGACGACATTCTACTCATTGGAAATGATGTAGCGGCATTGTCAACGGTCAAGGTTTGGCTAGCTAGTACTTTCGATATGAAGGATCTAGGAGAGGCAAGCTATATTCTTGGAATAAAGCTCTTTCGGGATCGCAAGCGAAAGATAATGGGATTATCTCAAGCTGGTTATATCGATAAGGTGCTAACTAGGTTTTCAATGGATAATTCGAAGAAAGGTTTGTTACCTTTCAGGCATGGTTTAGCGTTCTCCAAGGACCAGTGTCCAAAGACACAGGAGGAGAGGAATCGCATGACAGGAGTTCCCTATGCTTCTGCAGTGGGAAGTCTCATGTATGCGATGTTATGCACCAGACCAGATATCTGCTTTGCCGTTGGCATGGTTAGCAGATATCAGTCGAATCCGGGTCCAGAGCACTGGACAGCCGTTAAGCACATTCTTAAGTACTTGAGAAGAACTAAAGATTACATGCTTATGTACGGTGGTAGTGAGTTAATTCCAGTGGGATACACTGACTCGGACTTTATGTCAGATAAAGATTCGAGGAAGTCGACATCCGGTCATCTCTTTACCTTGGGAGGTGGTGCTGTCAGTTGGAGGAGCATTAAGCAGAAATGCATTGCAGACTCAACTACAGAAGCTGAGTATGTGGCTGCTTGTGAAGCCGCAAAGGAAGCTGTTTGGCTCAAGAAGTTCCTTATGGAACTCGAGGTGGTACCAGCGTCGCTGTCGCCTATTACGCTTTATTGTGATAATAGTGGGGCAGTGGCTCAGTCCAAGGAGCCAAGGAACCACGGAAAGGGAAAGCACGTAGAGCGGAAATATCATCTTATCCGAGATATTGTTCAACGTGGAGATGTGACTGTCACCAAGATTGCCACAGCTGACAATCTTGCTGATCCGTTTACAAAGGCCTTGCCACAGAAGGTCTTTGATCGTCATCTAGATAGTCTAGGTCTTAGATGTAGTTCTGAATGGTTATGAGTGCAAGTGGGAGTTTGTTGGGTTTGTGCCCTCAAACCATTACTTTCTGTATGAGACATTGACATTTTAATATATGGATATCAGCTTTACATTTTATTGTGTATGTTCTTTTCATGAGATGATTGTTAATCCTTAAGTATTATAGTAAGTAATTCGTGTGTGTATGAGATGCACACAAGTGAGATACGAATTACTATTCTTTAATACTTAGAATGTGTCACAGTGGATGATGAGACTGGATACCTCATCAAGTCTACACTGTAGCATAATTAACTACCATTGGATGGAGTGATTAATCTCAATCACTAGAGTGTAGCTCTTAGTTGATATGCTAGTGCTTATAGTGCATTGACGGACCTGAGTTTCCTATTGACGCTTAAGACTGTCAAACAGTCAATAGGAACTCATAACTTGTATAAGGTACGTGTTCTCAATCTTGAGACGATTATGAACACAGACTGTGGATATGACTGCTTTGATTTACCAATCAGTGAGGTCTATAAAAGATCAACACCTGGGTATCTTGGGTATGTCATGTTCATAGGGTTGTGAACATGCATTGTCAAGATAGAATCTACCCTCTGTTTCAGAGTAAGCATTCCCTTGAGAATGTCACCACGTCGATTACTGAGTACTGCAGTCTTGTTGATAAGAGTTATCAACATGTTTGGTAATCATGAGAGGTGAATGGGACTCAAGGAATACAAGAAGTAATCATGATTCAGGTTGACAGTAACAGTTATCCGATTACCTGAATATGATTACGAATGCTGACGGTAGAGGGACATTAGTACACCATACAAGTCTAGTTATCGCTTCGGATATGTTCTTTTGCGTTGGAGTTCAGTTATCGTTTTATAGTGGAGTAAACTTTAACTGACCAGTTATTTAGTTTGCTGATCAAAGAGTTTGGTCATGGTAATTAACAAACTGGTCTGAGCCAACAATAAAGAGCCTAGGAGGTCCCACTCTTAGCTCCGCCAGGATGCTTGGAAAGATGCTTGAGGATGATGTCCAGACATGTTCGATCGATCGAAGATGTCTCGATCGATTGAAGTCTGAAGGTTCGATCGATCGAAGATGGTTCGATCGATCGAATGTTCGATCGATCGAAGGCACTTTGATCGCTCGAAGTCTAGGTCGGTTCTGGGAATCTATAAATAGGGCAGCTGCGTTCTGGAAAAGGTTGTTCGTCGTTTTGAACGTCAGAAGCTGCAGAAACTGTTTTGGAGTCCCAAAACCTTCTCTATCCTCTCCATTAGGGTTCCCACCAACCCTAGTCTTTCTGGCAGGCATCCGCAGGAGTCATAAGGGTGAAGATCATCTAGTGGAGGCTGCTGGAAGTTGAAGATCAGAATTGGGTTCAAGACACTAAGGTATAACTCGTGTCCCCTCTTGTGCGATCTGTAGAATTGACGAGTAGTAGATCCAGGCATGCCAATAAAGTTTCATAACTTGATTTTTCCGCTGCGCGTTTAAACTTTCCATTTAAACCTGTTTTTCCAACAATTACAATAGTAAAGCTACAGCGGAAGTATATAAGGATTCAAAGCAACATATGCCCAAGTACCAAATATAACAAAACAACTAAACAGAAATAACATAAACTATCTCCACGTCTTCAGCTGGCGTAAACATCAACGTTATAGTTCTCCCTCGTATAACCATCATCAGTGGGGCCACCCTCGGCGTATTCTCCTCCAGGATAGGAACTATCGTTGAAGACTTCGTCACCTGTAAAACGAGGTACAATATAGTCTGGACGGGGGAAAGCCCAGGCAATCAAGACCGTTAGCTTACTGAGAGCTGAGTGAATATAAACTAACAAGGTACCAGTTATCTGAAGCAAACACAAGCTAATGAAAAACACAAGTTAACATCTTACTGTTATAGTAATAATAATATCTTGTTCCTTTATTCAACCTCGTAAACCAACCCTTATCGTCTTGTTACTCAAATATCGATATTAAAAGATTCTGACGGAATGAACAGACTTACTCGTTTAACTCTAGGGATACACCCTCATTCGTTCACCGCTTTTAAGAGCATATTACACAGCTCACCGCATGTCATGGACTTTATGTCAGTGCATCCCCAGCTTTTAAGAATAATGCATCTTGTTCACCGCATTTCAAGGACATAACGTTTTGAACAACGCATATCATCTATTACCACGACTCAGTGTCATCTACCAAAACATCCCAACTCACCGATTTTAAGAGCATATTACACAACTCACCGCTTTTAAGAGCATATCATAGATTATCCGGTCTATCTTAGGACTACTTGGTCCAGTTCACCGCTTTTAAGAGCATATCGTGACCAAACGTCCGTCCACGTACCATTCCCAGAACTTACCAAACCTACTTAAGTTACGTTCTAATGTCGACACATGACAATTCCCAATGTGGCATGACTACTTGGATTAAAAGAAAATGGATATCAAACTCATACACGAACCGCATAATATCTCACGTCATTTCATTAACCCATTATTCTTAATCATACTTATCTGTATTGTTACATTATCCCTTGATCCGCCCAAAATTGCATAACAGAAGTCCGAAACGAGAAACGAACAATCGAACCTCTCATATAATAAACAGGCAAAAGAATCCATGTTCTGCCCGTACCAATCAATTGGTATAAGATCCAATAGATTGGGATAAAAAAACTATAACAATCATTTCACGCCCTGACGTAGCATAAATAAGGAAAGTGTTTAATTTCCTTTATGGACCCGTAGGTCGTGACAGTTTGAAGGATCGATTCCGTCCCAAACGTCAAACATTAATTAAACAGTATAAATCAAAGCAGAGCAATTTAGGCTTACAAATATTTTTCTAACTTAATAGTTATTACAGCACGGGGTCTCTAAAGGCACAAACCGCCTTAAATCAAAATAATATCTATTGTCTATTACAGTCATCCTTATTACAAAAACTAGTTCATAATTTAAAACATGTAATGATAAGTTTTCCTTCCTGAAGCCTTTCTCAATTTGCGTAATCGTACGGCCCAACATAGTCATAACCTGAAAAAGCCTGAACATGAATGTCCAGGGTGCATCAACGCCGTCAGCTTATTGAAGCTGTTGAGTATTAAAAACATAACTTTGAATGTAAGACATACTCATCCACCATTTTCCAATTCCCATTTATTCAACGAGTTTACATTAAAGGAAAGAGTTCATATTAGAAGACGACCACAATATCATTTGAAAACTGTAATTCACATATATGTGACCGTGTATAAAAACAATGCACCAACTCATCTTACCAACTCTTTTCTCTTGACATACATAACGCCCAACTCTCTCACACCAGTATCTTTAAAATGCTAAGATAGCCACACTTTAGTACAGGGGTACCAGGGAATGTCCAGTTTTCCTCACACTTTAGCACGGGGTGCCAGGGAATGTCCAATGCCTCACACTTTAGTACCTAATCCGCCTCGCAAATGCATAACACAGTATCCAGATTCGGGTACCAGGGAGTGTCTGTAGGCCATACTTTAGCACTACCATGGGTGTCAGGGAATGTCCAAGTCGGCGTCACACACTTTAACGCTACCATGGGCGTCAGAGAGTGTCCAATTTTGCCACCGTCGCATTTCAAAGACACTCTAGCCTCAATCTCAACCACAACACACTTTGGTACTCACTTACCAGGGAGTGTCCAAACACAAACTCAACCACATACTCTTTTTCCACACTGACCACTACTCCCCATGAATGCACGACTGACCCCACATGAATGACATATAACTATAAATGGAACATATAAAGTATTAGGAATGTATATATGAGAAGAATTGAAACCATGATCTTTCTTTATTGTTCAAACATAACAAAACTCAATAAAACCCAATCTGATTTAACATATTTCCCAAATAGATCTTTAAAAGTCCATAAAACATCACCTAAATAGTTCCTTAACATAAAACAAGTAAAACCAGAAACTGTCCAAAGTCGCGCGTGCGGGCCTCTCGCGAGAGGGGTCGCTGGTGCGATATGCCCATTTTTCCTTTTTATTATAAAAACTTTTCTATCTGCCAGAAAATATGAAGCTCGCACGTGCGAGACGCTCGCGCAAGGGGTCTCTTGCGCGGGCCGCTCGCGCGACCTGCCCACTTTTTGTCTTATTATACAAAACTTTTCTTATTGCCTGGAAACACACACCTCGCATGCGCGGGTCGCTCGCCCGATCGCGCAAGCGAGTTCAGGCAGTGTCTTCGTCATCTTCGTCAGAAATCCCATGTTTTCAAATTAAGTGGTCTTTTTGACCCATTTTTGATTCTGTAAGTTACCTTACCTTATTATATATGAATCTCTTTAATTTTTCACAAGGATTATAAATCGACAACCAATTTTACATCAATCCAAACGTAGCTCACGAATTTAATGAAAAACAAAAAAAAAACAAATCTTAATTTCTTGTGTACTTTCTCATATGAACAAATTAGGCTCTAAAACTTTAAACATGGCATATATGATATGTAATATTTCATATTTATCTAAGAAATCAGACTTTGGTTAAGATTTAAAGGGTCATGACCTTTAAGCTATGGAGTTCATACACAAATTCATCAATGGTGGTTTATAAAATTTAACAAACTCACAGTAAATAAACATGTAGTACATTCTGAGTGAGTTCTAAATACTCACACAGATTCAAGGTTGGAGAAATTGGTTGAGAGAGATAGTAAAATAAGAATATCCACTTTAAGCTTTGGCTAAGGTGGAAGAAGCTCTCTCTCTAAAATAAATTCTGTACAGCTCTCTGTGTTTCTTCCATCTCTCTGAATTTGTTTCCATAGAATGTGTAAGAGAGCGTTGTGTGAGTGTATATATATAGAGAAGCCAAGCTTAGGCTACTTGGAGCCCAAGAATTATCAAGTTTACTCAACAAAAAGGGAATTTGATTTCAGTTAAATTCAAGTTGTAGAATACACACACACACACACACACATACACACACACACACATATAGATACATACGTATATGCACTCTACCCAAACTGAAGAGGTAGTTTAGGCTAATAGGGGTCAAATGTTAGTTGTTTGGGAAATTGGGTTTATGGCACAATACAATACACACATGCACTAGTTTGCCAAACAGAAGACCCTATCCAATGATTAGTTTCCATAAATGGAAAGTAAAGCACAAGTCTAATCTAACTTTACGTCACTTCCAAAATCTATGGAAGTTTAACGCGGCACGGACAGTTTTGAACGTAAACTGGTATTTTTGTGACACGGTGATCACTACAAAATACAGAAAGATGCTTTTTAACGTAAGAAATGATTTCCCGGCTTTATAAAAATATTGTTTGAGTCAAGAGAAATTATTTTCACCATTTTGAAATTTTGTTTTGAAATCTAACACAGGTATTACTAACTTTATTAAAAATTACAGTTTGACCCCAAAAGAAATTCCAATATGAATTAAAACAAGCAACCAGATTTAATACAAGAGAATTGAAATTAAAATAAAAACAAACAATACAATTTGAATTTAAATATGAAAATGAAATTAAATGCTTATGAATTTTTAGGTTGTTACAATTCGATTGAGAAAGCATGGCAATCGATTGGGTCTGCAATAATGTCAATCAATTGCTAACATTGGCAATCGATTGGGATGTCAATCGATTGGAATTCTATCTAATCGATTGGGTCCTGACTGATGGCAATCAATTGGTAATTATGCCAATCGATTGGCACTTCATCTTCACATGCAGATTGTAAAAATAGCATATATAAACATCAAAACCATGCATTTTCTACATCTAAGCTTCATGTAAACTTGTATAGACATCCAATAAAGGGACCAACTGAGTTAGGAACTCACCAAAGGTGTGTTTGGCTTGTGTGAGCTTTGAAAGTCAAGCTCTCTCTCTCTTTCTTCTTCTCTCTCCTTCTCCTCTATCTATCTCCTCTGCCTCTCATTCTCTTCTTCTTTCTTTATTCTCTTCTTCTTCTTCTTCTTCTTCTTCTTCTTCTTCTTCTTCTCTCTCCTTCTCCTCTATCTATCTCCTCTACCTCTCATTCTCTTCTTCTTTCTTTCTTCTCTTCTTATTTTTCTTCTTCCCTTCTCCTTTGTTGTGAGAGTGTGTGTGTGAGTGTATAGATATATAGATACATGGATATATATAACACACAAGATATGTGCCTCTCTTTCTCTCTCTTCCAAGGCTGATAAAACTGGCCCAAGGCCATAAATGAAGACATATATATATATATAGAGAAACAAGAGTGCCACACGTTCAAAGCTAAAGAAAAGAAGAAAACTTGTCTCAGCTTATGCCAATCGATTGGTATAGATGGCAATCAATTGGTAACAGATATTTGAAGGCAATCGATTGGAAAAATGACAATCGATTGGGATGTTGCCACGTCATTACTTTTAGTCGGTGTAATGGCAATTGATTCAGAATATGTCAATCGATTGGTATATGAAAATGTCAATTGATTGGGAAAGCTTATCAATCGATTGGTAACCAAATTTTACCAAAATAAAGAAAAAGTTTATACAAGTATAGAAAGGAAATACCAGGTCTTATTAATATACCAAAAATACAGGGTATTACATCATCCACCACTCAACAAAAGATTTTGTCCTCAAAATCAAAAGCATACGAGGTCTAGAACAAAAACGGAAACTTCTCTCACATCTCTAACTCTAGCTCCCACGAAGCTTCTCCTTCATCATGATGCTTTTACTGAACCTTGACTAGCAGAATCTCCTTGTTTCTGAACTTCTTGATCCCTCAATCCAAAACACGAATTGGTCCTTCGTTGAACGTAGCATTGTTGTTGGCTTCAATATCTTCGAAGGTGATCTCGTGCACTGGGTTGTGGGCACACTTTCTCAGCATACTAATGTGGAAAACGTTGTGCACTCCTAACATCTTCAGTAGCAACGCAAGGCGATAAGCAACTTTCCCAACACGCTCTATAATCTCGAACGGTCCGATGAATCGCGGTGATAACTTACCTCTTTTCTGAACAAATCTTATGATGCCTCGAATAGGTGAAACCTTGAGTAGCACGTGATCTCCAATGGTAAACTCCAAGTCTTTGCGTTGCTTGTCAGCATAACTCTTGTGTTGGGTCTGAGTTGTCTTCATCTTCTCATGTACAATCTAAATCTTTTCACTGGTCTCTCGTACCATTTCTGGCCCGAGAAGTTGAGTATCTCCGACTTCGGTCCAACATAGCGGCGATCAGAAAGGTCTTTCGTACAAGCTTCGAACGACGCCATTCCTATGCTCGAATGATAATTGTTATTATAGGCGAACTCAATCAAAGGTAAGTGTGTCTCCCAAGAACTCTTAAAATCAATGACACAAGCACGTAACATGTCCTCCATCACTTGATTAACTCGTTCAGTCTGACCATCTGTCTGTGGGTGAAAAGATGAACTCAAGTTTAGCGTTGTTCCCATCACTGTTTGGAGGCTCTTCCAAAATTCTGCAGTAAAACGCAAATCTCGATCTGACACGATAGAAATAGGTACTCCATGTAATCGTACTACAATTTACAGATACACCCGGCTTAAACGTTCCACTGAATACGTCATACTGTAGGCAATAAAATATGTCGTCTTCATAAGTCGATCCACAATTACCCAAATAGGATCGTGGTTCTGCTGTGACTTTTGCAATCCTACCACAAAATCCATGGTGATGTGTTCCCATTTCCATTGAGGAATTGGTAACGGTTGTAGAAGTCCAGGTGGCTTCTGATGTTCTGCCTTTACTTGTTTATAAGTAAGACATTGAGATACATACTCAGCTATTTCTCTCTTCATTCCTTCCCACCAGAAATTCTCTTCAGATCCTTGTACATCTTCGTACCTCCCAGATGAATAGTCATCTATGACTTATGTGCTTCATCTAATATTTCTTTACAGAGATTTTCTTCGTCAGGTACACAGAGTCTACCTTTACATCGTAAGGCTCCATCTGTATCGATACTTCAGATCTCTGGTTCTTTGGATGATAACTTAGTGAACCATAACTTTAAATCTTTCGTCGTCTGTTGAGCTGCTATGATACGACTGATCAACGTTGGTTGTACCATCAGGCATCCAAAATGTAGTCTTTCCATTGGTTCCACTGGCTGAAGCTTGAATTCAGCTAACACTTCTAATGCTCTCCATTCTTGAATTAGTAATGCAGTGATTACTAGTCGAGGTTTACGACTCAAAGCATCTACCATAATATTTGCTTTACCTGGATGGTATTGTAACGAACAGTCATAGTCCTTGAGTAACTCCATCCATCATCATTGTCGCATGTTCAACTCCTTTTGAGAGAACAAATACTTCAAACTCTTATGATCGAAAAATAGATCAAACATCTCTCCATATAGATAGTGTCTCTAGATCTTTAATGCAAATATTATTGCTGCTAATTCCAGATCATGCGTCGGATAATTCTTCTCATGTACCTTCAACTATCTTGATCCATATGCATTAACATTTCCATCTTACATTAGTACACATCCAAGTCCTTGGTGTGATGCTTCACTATAGATCACATACCTTTTTCCACTCTTAGGTATTGCAAGTACTGGTGCAGAAGTCAATCTTTCTTTTAACTCCTAAAATGCACCCTCATGCTTGTCTGCCCATTCATACTTTATTTCCTTCCTTGTCAAATTTGTCAAAGGTCTGGCTAACTTGGCGAATCCTTCTACAAATCTTCTGTAATATCCTGCTAAACTGAGGAAACTTCTAACCTCTGTAGCATTAGTTGATCTATTCCAGCTTAAGATTGCATCAATCTTAGATGAGTCTACTAAAATACCATCTTGAGATATAACATGTCCCAAGAATTTGACTTCTTGTAGTCAAAATTCACACTTATTGAACTTTGCATACAACTTATTATCTCGAAGTGTCTGTAAAGTAATCTATAAGTGGTCTTTATGATCTTCTTCCGTCCTTGAGTAGATTAAAATATCATCGATGAATACTATAATGAATCTATCCAGATATAGTCTGAGTACTCTATTCATTAAGTCCATGAATACTGTTGGTGTGTTTGTCAATCCAAAAGGCATAACTAGAAACTCGTAATGCCGGTATCTCATCCTGAATGCAGTCTTCGACACATCGTCTGGTCGAACTAACAACTGGTGATATCCCAAACGTAAATCGATCTTGGAAAAGATCCTAGATCCTTGTAACTCGTCAAACAGGTCATCTATCCGAGGTAGTGGATATCTATTCTTGATTGTAATCTTGTTCAACTCCCTATAGTCCATACAGAGTTGAAGTGCCCCTTTCTTCTTCTTTACAAATAGGACTGGTGCTCCCCAAGGTGACGTACTTGGACGAACAAATCCTAGATCTTCAAGTTCTTGGACTTACTTCTTTAGTTTCAACATCTCAGTTGGTGCCATCCTATATGGAGTCTTTGATATCGGTGACGTATCAGGTACTAATTCCACACAAAAGTCTATTTCTCTTTTTGGTGGAAGTCTTAATATCCTGAAAGTTTTGTATAGTAGGAATCTGATCCATCTTAAGTTCCGTATTCATGCTCCCGATTATAGCTAACCCACTTGTTAAGAACATATCGCTCGTCGGCTGACACTGAAATATGATTGCCGATCGTCCTTGTATCGGGAATACAATCGTTCTAGTAGGGCAGTCCAAATTAGCATCGTACTTAGTCAACCAATCCATCCCTAGGATAATGTCAAACTCTGACATCGACAAAACTACCAAATTTGCTAGAAGATTCCTATCTCCTAAAGTTAGTGGGCAATCCTTATATACTTTACCCAGTTTAACAGTTACTCCCAATGGTGACACAAAATTCAGTGTTGGCTCAAGTATCTGGGGTTCTAAACCCAACTGACTCACAATTTTAACAGCAATAAAAGAACGTGCAGCTCCAGTATCAAATAAAGCTTTAACTGGATTATGAAAGAGTACAAGCGTACCTTCCAATTGTTGTTGTTCATCGGCATTAAAACCTACTTCTCCCAGGATTATTGCATTCATTCTTTTCTGATCTGGGGGTCCTTGAATTCCTTGAACTAGTGCCCCGCAGTGTCTTCCTCGTGGTGCACGACAATCCCTGCTCAAATGACCTGTCTTATTGTAATTAGGACAGAAAATATCCGACCTACGATTAGATCTGTGGACAGTGTAGTTCCTTGCAATATGTCATGGCTTTCCACAGTTAAAACATCCTCCACTGTTGTTTGGCGGGGCTGTTAGCAGCGCCTGAGGTTGTGATCCTCGCTGTTGATACGACTGGGGTCAAAGATAACTTTGCTAGGGTTTCTTGGCTCCTTCCCAAGTTCTCTTGTTGCCTTGAAAGTTTCCCTGAGGTCTCCAACCTTGGGTATTTCTTGGTGGTTGTGCCTAGAAATTCCTCTATTGGATGTTCCTTGATAGCTGGGGTCGACTCATCTGTGGTCACTGTACTAGATATACATCCTTCTCTAGACTTATAACAAGTTTGACCAGTCCTTCAAAACTCTGGTTCAGGTGACCAATCATCATATGGTGAAGATGAGGATTCAGTCCCTGGTGAAATCTTTTCACCTTCTTCTACGGTGTATCATATGTTGAGCAAATCAAGATAGTCGTTCAAACTGTGTAATATATTCTTTTACCGTTCAATCTCCTTGAACTAAGCTCAAGAAATTCTTCTCCTGTTGATCCTTTTCATCTTTTGGAAAATACTTCTCTAGAAATCTTCCCTTTAATGTTTCCCAAGACATTACTCTTGCAGCATTTATTCCTATAGTGGCTCGTTCAGCTTCCCACCAATCTTCGGCGGCATAAGTGAGCTGGAACGTAGCAAGGCAACGCTTATCTTGCTCGCTGCATTCTAATGCTTCAAAGATTAACTCCATTTCTCTTATCCATTATTCCGCTTTCCATGGTTCCGTCAGTCCATCGAACTTCTCGGGACATAACCCACAGAATTTGCTAACAACTTGTCTCCTATTTGCCTCTGCTGGAACGATACAACTGGGGGTTGGATAGGTCGTTGATTTGTAACATTATTGTAAGTATCGCCTACATGCTCCATTCTCTGCATAAATGCTTCAAATACTCCGGACGGGTCCATTCCTTCTAAAATAGGTGCTCCAATACGCACTTGGTGATTTTTCAAGGGTCCTACCATAATGATAACGAGTGTTGCCTACAAGAGATACAACTATCAGCTGAAAGTCTTCTTGCAGAAACGAAAACAAGATAAGGCAAGAAGCAACAAGAATTAATAGTTCTAAAAACAACACATCAAAGCAACCACATAGTCAGTAATAAAGTACTGCTCATATAAATCAAAAGATGTACCGCATAGTACACACTAGTCAAACTATGTACCATGTGGGACAAAGCAAAAACAGTACTAAGGTCAACTATTATAACTATAACTACTACTGCTCATACTATATAAAGCTATGGTCAAATAGCTATCTTTCAAGCTCCCAAAAATCTGGCGTATAACATGCCCTGATATAATCTAACAAAAACATAAACCCCCTGCAGATCCTGACTCAAAGGTTGTCAGCATCTGATCCTGCTGATGGCACCTCTTCCTCCAAATCGATATCCATCTCCTCAAGTGGATCATCTTGAACTGGTGTAACGAAATCTTCGGCTACCACTCCAATATCCCAATCCTCTATCACCTCTGCATCAACATCCTCCATCGCATCTGCTATTGCCTGGTTGGTGACCTCGACTGCTACAGTTGCAAATCCATCAGCTATATCAAGAGCTCCTGCTATTGCAGCCTCTCCAATAGCAAAACCTGTTGGCTGGGCTACCATCCCGGCTATCCATCCTACTGCCATATTGGCCATGGCTACCATATGCATAATAGGTTCGGCCAGTATCTGAAGCATAATGGGTGCCTCTGGTACAATAATCTCCTCATCGTCCACGTCCTTAACTACTACGTCGGCTTGTACCCCTATGTCTGCCTCCATGGCCTCTAGGTCCTGCGCTGGATCCTCTGGGTCCTCCGGATCATCCTCCGGCTCATCGTCATCCGCGTCGACCACATGTTCATCCTCCACTGGGTCCTCGTCATCTATCGGTTCCTCCTCTCCATCCCCGTCAATATCCTCGTCGAAATGCTCGTCCTCTGGCTCTGGATCCTCCTCATCCTGAATTGGCTTAGGCTTCAGAACTGGTACATCGGGTACCGTTGTTGGTGGGGCTATTGGTGTTGGTTCAGCTACAGGCTCCGGTGAGACGACTAAATTGACTCTCAACTCAATCTCATCTATCTCTGGCTTACTCTGAACTAACCGTAATAGCTCCTGACAAATGTCTCTACCAACTCTCGCAGAATGGTAAGTATCCATACACATCTGTGTCGGGTGAATACTCCCGGTCACATAAAGCCCCCTCCACATGTCTTCTTCCAAATGTTGACTAGCTATCTGGCACACTCACTTACGATAAAACTCTGGGTAGCTCTAAGGTATCCCCATGTATCACGTATCCTCCATAACCATCGACTACAACCTGATGAAACTCTGGATCCATGCTATCCTGTAAAGAGACTAACCATCGTCAGAAAGACGAACTTATCTTAAACTCATAGCTTATCTCAAGGAAATCTTAAACTCATTACATACTAGGACTAGATGGTGTGGAATAGGTAGTGAACGAAAGTATCACAAACCTAGAGCTTTGATACCAAAAATCATGTCACGCTCCGGAACAGCGTAAATAGAGAAAAATAAATTTCCTTTATGGGTTCATAGGGATTGACTGGTGAAAGTCACTAACCTTCCACACCACACAGTTCTAGTCCACAACAAGAAAGAACAACCCACAATAATATAAAGGAAACCTATTATATTACCAACATCAGAGTTATTACAAAAGTAAAGCTACAGCAGAGGATATATAAGGTTTGAAAGCAACATATGCCCAAGTACCGAATATAGCAAAACAACTAAACAGAAATAACATAAACTATCTCCGGGTCTTTAGCTGGCGTAAACATCAGCGTTATAGTCCTCCTTGGCATAGCCATCAACATGGGGGAACCCTCGGTGTATTCTCCTCCTGGATAGGAACTATTGTTTAGACTTCGTCACCTAAAAAATGAGGTACAGGATAGTCTGGACGGGAAAAAGTCCATGCAATAAAGGCCGTCAGCTTACTGAGAGCCGAGTGAGTATAAACTGACACGGTACCAGTTATCTGAAGTAAACACAAGCTTATGAAAACACGAGTTAACATCTTACTATAATAATAATATCTTGTTCCTTTATTCAACCTCGTAAACCAACCCTTATCGTCTTGTTACTCAAAAATTGATATTAATAGATTCTGACTGAATGAACAGACTTGCTCGTTTAACTCTAGGGATACACCTTCATTCCATCCACTACTTTTAAGAGCAAATTACACAGCTCACCGCATGTCATGGACTCCATGTCAGTGCGTCCCCAGCTTTTAAGAATAATGTATCCTGTTCACCGCATTCCAAGGACATAGCATTTTAAACAAGGCATATCATCTATTGCTACGACTCAGCGTCATCTACCAAACATCCCAACTCAGCACTTTTAAGAGCATATTACACAGCTCACTACTTTTAAGAGCATACCATAGATTTTCTGTTGTATCTTAGGACTACTTGGTCTAGCTCACCGCTTTTAAGAGCATATGCACAGCTCACCGCTTTTAAGAGCATATCGTGACCAAATGTCCATCCACGTACCATTCCCAGAACTTACCAAACCTACTTAACTTACGTTCTAATGTCGACACATGACAATTCCCAATGTGGCCTGACTACTCGAATTAAAAGAAAATGGATATCAAACTCATACATGAACCGCATAATATCACACGTCATTTCATTTACCCATTAATCTTAATCATACTTATCTGTGTTGTTATATTATCCCCTAATCTGCCCAAAATTGAATAATGGAAGTCTGAAACGAGAAACGAACAATCGAACCTCTTATATAATAAACAGGCAAAAGAATCCATGTTTTGCCCCGTACCAATCGATTGGTATAAGGTCCAATCGATTGGGATAAAAATTATAACAATCGATTGAGAAATCATGGCAATCGATTGGGTCTGAAATAATGTCAATCAATTGCTAAAATTGGCAATGGATTGGGATGTCAATCGATTAGAATTCTATCTAATCGACTGGGTCCTAATTGATGGCAATCAATTGGTAATTATGCCAATCGATTGGCACTTTGTCTTCACCAGCAGATTGTAAATATAGCATATATAAATGTCAAAACCATGTATTTTCTACATCAAAGCTTTATGTAAACTTGAGTAGACATCCAATAAAGGGACCAAGTGAGTTAGGTTCTCACCAAAGGTTTGTTTGGCTTGTGTGAGCTTTGAAAGTCAAGCTCTCTCTCTCTCTCTCTTTCTTCTTCTCTCCCCTTCTCCTCTGTCTATCTCATCTGCCTCTCCTTCTTTTCTTCTTTCTTTCTTCTCTTCTTCTCTCCTTCTTCTCTGCTATGAGAAAGTGTGTGTATGAATGTATAGATATATAGATATATGGATATATATGTATGTAACACACAAGATATGTGTCTCTCTCTCTTCCAAGGCTAACAAAACTAGTCCAAGGCCATAAATGAAGACATATATATAGGAAAACAAGAGTGCCACACGTTTAAAGCTAAAGAAAAGAAGAAAACTTGTCTTAGCTTATGCCAATCGATTGGTATAGATGGCAATTGATTGGTAATAGAAATTTGAAGGCAATCGAATGGAAAAGATGGTAATCGATTGGGATGTTGTCATGTCATTACTTTTAATCGGTATACTTGTAAGGCCCAGCCCATTCAACTCCTTAAAACCCAGGTGTTAAGGAGAGGGGAACTAAAGCCTTATAAACCGCACAGAGGGGCTATAAATGGGCGATGTGGGACATTCCAACACACCCCCTGAACCACAGGAGCCGGACACTCGGCATACCCTGGACCACACCAGCCGGACACTCGGCACGCCGGAAGACAAGACCAACCATGCTCTGATACCACTTGTAAGGCCCAGCCCATTCAACTCCTTAAAACCCAGGTGTTAAGGAGAGGGGAACTAAAGCCTTATAAACCGCACAGAGAGGCTATAAATGGGCGATGTGGGACATTCCAACACACCCCCCGAACCACAGGAGCCGGACACTCGGCATACCCTGGACCACAGCAGCCGGACACTCGGCACGCCGGAAGACAAGACCAACCAAGCTTTGATACCACTTGTAAGGCCCAGCCCATTCAACTCCTTAAAACCCAGGTGTTAAGGAGAGGGGAACTAAAGCCTTATAAACCGCACAGAGAGGCTATAAATGGGCGATGTGGGACATTCCAACAGGTATAATGGCAATCAATTGGGAATATGTCAATCGATTGGTATCTGAAAAGTGGCAATCGATTGGGAAGCTTATCAATTGATTGGTAACCAAATTTCACCAAAAGAAAGAAAAAGTTTATAAAAGTATGAAAGGAAATACCAGGTCTTATTAATATACCAAAAAAATAGGGTATTATAGTTATATCAGAAATATACATGTTTTGGTTTCGACGACGAAATTGTGATCCAGGGCAAAATTCATATATTAATTATAGGCCCATTCCTTATGCACACGATTAAATGTGAAAAGCATGTCTACTTTTACATGAGCACGTTGAGTTGTTTATATGGGTCAAAGGGGGGACTTATATAATTTCATGCCAGAGTAAGCTTCTCGATGCTTGAAAATTTAGTAAGGACGGCCACTATGCATGGTTGATAAACTTGGACTTTCCATGGCACTTGGGGATGCAATGGTTGATAGACTTGAACTTTCCATTGGCATCGAGGTTTAAGACTTGGACTTGCCGCTACCGGATGAATTCGTATTTTTCTCCCTAGGGACTATTTGTTATGAATTATGAGATTAAGGCATGTTTTTACCATATATATATGTTAGAACTTGTTCACTCAACATATAGCTAAGTAGTGGAGCCTTACTCCATTGCAGGTGATAAGAATAAAGGCAAGAAGAAGCGTGAGGAGTAAGGTCGAAGAATGTCGGGGAATCACTACTTGTACATACTTGTGTTTTTGTCCTGAACTTGTAATAAGAATTTGGGAATTGTAACATGTTGTAATAGCATTTTGACTTAGATTAGTACTTGTAACCTGTTGAAAGACCTCGGTATTTATGTTTTAAATCATGGAATTTTGATTGTTTTGGTGTTGGAATTCCCTTGGTGTGATTCTTGCATAATGCTCAGTAAACAGCTAGGAATCAGTCAACTGATCCGTGGTACAGTCGACTGGACCCTTGTATTGTTGAAAGATTCCTTTAGTTTTCACCGGCTTCAGTAGACTGAATGGAGACCATCAGTCGACTGGTTTCTGCACGAAAATATGGCATTCTACATGCATAGTGTCTAGTCAACCGGACAAAGCACCAGTCGACTGAGAAATCGAGGCTCCAGTCGACTGAGTCCCCGACACAATCAATTGGACAGGGCTGTTGAACTTTTTTTACTTTATTCTTTTAACCTCCAGTCGACTGGGTCGCCGCTACAGTCGACTAGACCGCTGATTTTCAAAATGGATTTTCTTGGAAATGTTTTCACTTGGGCAAAACTTTTTATAACTCTCATTTTAGTGATTCTTACTTATGTTTTCCGCTGCTATTTATACTTTAAAGGAATTAGATGATCTTTGGTGGCATACCATGTGTCCTATTTCTGTGCGTAACAGGATGGGTTGTGACATTTAGTGGTGTCATAGCTATAGTGGTATCAAAGCTATATGTGCGACGTCGAGTGGAGTGTTAAGTGATTTAACACATATTCTAGATTACAATCATACATAGTAGAGATTTTTAATGCATATGGTATGTTGTTACACATGCATGCTTATGTTGATTGTCATACATGCATAGTGTTTATGCATTGAGATTTACAGGAAGTTACAATCTTGAGTGACAATGAGCGAGAGCTGTCGCCATATACTCGACGAATGAATCAAATGACAAAAATGATTGAGAACATTGGAGATATGATATGAAATATAGCGGAGTGATTACCCCCAACACCTCCATTCGAGATAGCAGCGATAGTCGTAATGCCAATACATGAGAATAGGGGTATGAGATCTGTATAAGAACAATTTGCAAGAAAGAAGCCGATAGAGTTTCATGGGACTTCTGACACAACACTGGTAGAGCATTAGGTTATGGATATGGAAAGAATTTTTTGATCTATTCCAATGTCTGATAAGGAGAGGATTGAGAATACATGTGACATACTGAGACGGGAAGCCCAGAATTGGTGTGTAAATGTCATGGACCAAAGGGCACCGATAACTTGGGAAGGATTCAAAGTAGAGTCCAATCGTTGATTCTTTTTGCGAGCCACGCATAATGCGAAAAAGAGAGAGTTCGACAATCTCCAACAGGGAGACATGACTGTAACTGAACACACTTCCAAGTTCATTGCGTTGTTGAGATTCGGTAAGGATTCAGTACCGGAGGAGGAAGATAGAGCTAGAAAGTTGAGGAAGGTTTAAGAGACAATATTTGACTGAGGGTAAAGACCTATTAGCATTTAACCATGACAGCAGTACAACAAATAGCACTTGTAGCCGAAATTGTGATGGGAAGGTCAAGGCAAAATCAACAAGGTAAACGAGGTAATGAGGGTGGAGACCCAAACTAAGGCGGGACTTTCATGAGGCCGTTTGCACGAGGTTTAGTTTCAGTGATTTTTATAAAACCCCAAGTAACATACCGTTGTGTTCACTATGTAATAAACTACATACCGGTCATTGTTTTATATATGAAGAATTTCCAGAACAAAAGCTTAAGGGATGAACAATGCTTGTTTGGAACCGGATACGAGGGGTAAATGTTATGATTTCGGGATGATTGGGCATCAATCTAGGAATTGCCCGAGGAAACGTCCTCAACAAGGAGTTAGTTCTATCGCTTCTAGTGGATTGAAGCCTAGACAGACGAACGATGGGGGACAAAGGACAGATAAATGTCAGGAAGGTCATTTCAGATTAACCCAGGAGACATGGCTGCTTCAGAATAGTGGTCTCAGGTATGGTGCATATATGTTTGCACTTAGCATGCATACTTGTTGACTCAAGACCTATGTATTCTTTCATATCGCATAATTTCGTTGAACATTTGAATGTTAGGTCATCACCATTAGGATATGAGCTATCTATTGCTGTACCACTTAGTAAGCCGATAATGACATCTATGGTATATAAGGACTGTGAGATTAAACTAAGTGAGAAGTTGATGACTGTAGACCTTATACCAATTGTTGTGAACCATTTTGACATGATGCTGGGAATGGATTGGTTATCTCTTAACCAAGCCACGATAGACTGTAAATGGAAGGAAGTTATTTTTCAATCACTGGTACACGAAAACTTTTGTTTTCAAGGGAGTGGGGTGACACCGCCACCGTATTTGATTTCAGCTATCCGAGTGGCTAAAATTATTGAAAAAGGGATGTCAGGGATACCTATATCCCGTAATTGATATTTAGGCGACCAAATTGAAAGTAGAAGATATTCCAATGGTACGAGAGTATTTGGATTTATTTCTCGACAACCTACCAAATTTTCTTATCGAGAGGGAGATTGAGTTCACCATTGAAGTAAAGTCAGACACAAGACCCGTATTGAAAGCACCGTACAGAATGGCACCTGTAGGATTGACAAAATTGAAAATCCAACTACAAAAATTACTTGACAAAGATTTCACTCAACCTAGTATATCGCTATGGGAAGCTCCAGTGTTGTTTGCGAAGAAGAAGGACAGTTCGATGCATATATGTGTTGACTACCGAGAATTAAATAAGTTAACAGTCAAGAACAAGTACCCGTTGCTGAGAATCAATGACTTATTAAATCAACTTCGTGGGGCACAAGTATTTTCCAAGATTGATTTTAGATCGGGCTACCATCAATTGAAACTAAAGGCCGAAGATGTTGAAAAGACAGCTTTCAGAGCGCGCTTCGGACACTACGAGTTCCTAGTTATGCCATTTGGGGTTACAAATGCACCAGTCGCATCAATGGACCTTATGAATCGAGTCATTAAGGATTATTTAGATGACTTTGTGATCGTATTCATTGATGACATTCTTATCTATTCACCGAGTGAGATAGAACACGAGAATCACTTGAGGTTGATATTTCAGAGATTACGAGAGAAGCAACTATTCAGAAAATTTAAGAAATATGAATTCTGGTTGCCTAGCATTACTTTTCTTGGTCACGTGATTGACAAGAATGGGGTTTCAGTTGATCCTCACAAAGTGGAAGCAATATCTAATTGGCAAAGACTGACATCCGTATTCAAAATTCGAAGTTTCTTAGGATTAGTCGGGTATTACTGCCGATTCATTGAGAACTTCTTGAAGATATTGCTACCTATGAAAAAGTTAACGAGGAAGGGAGTTACTTTTGAATGGGGTCAAGAATGTGAAGATATTTTTCAAGAGTTAAAGTCATGGTTGGCGAGAGCACCTATCTTGACAAAGCCATCTGGAACGGAGGGATTTGTGATCTATAGTGATGCATCGCATCAAGGCTTAGGGTGTGTGCTTATGCAAGGGCAAGGTGATTGCCTATGTTTCTAGACAGTTAAAGACACATGAGACAAACTATCTAACTCATGATCTTGAATTGGCTACCGTAATTTATGCCTTGAAGATTTGGAGACACTACTTGTACGGAGAGAATTGTGAGATTTTTACGGACCACAAGAGTTTGAAGTACATATTCACGCAACGAGATCTGAACATGAGATAGCAGAGATGGCTAGAATTGATGAAGAATTACGATCTTTTGATAGAGTATCATCCAGGAAAGGCTAATGTAGTAGCCGACGCTTTAAGCTGAAAGACAACAAGGAATTTAGCCGACGAGCTAACTCAACAACAAGAATTGGTAAAGGAGATGGAACACTTAGAATTAGATGTAATCCTAGAAACCAATGGTGGCTTAATGATGGTGATCATAGCTCATCCAGTCATTATTGATGAAATTAAGGTAGAACAATTCAACGACCACTACTTGTGTAAGATGAGAGACGAGATACCTTTTGGGAAACAACCTAGATTTGTCTTAGAACAAGGGGTTTTGATGCTTGGGAATTGTTTATGTGTATCGAATGTGAAAGACTTAAAAAAGTGACTTTTAGAGGAGGCACATAGTACTAAATATTCAATTCATCCGGTAAGTAACAAGACATACTGGAATTTGTGAGAAAACCTTTGGTGGAGAGGTATGAAGCGAGAAGTCGCTAAGTTTGTGTTTGAATATTCATCATGTCAACAAGTCTAAGCAAAGAGACAAGTACCTACAAGAGTGCTACAGCCATTACCAGTGTCAGAGTGGAAATGGGATGAGATCACGATGGATTTTGTTTTTGGATTTCCACGATCGCTCAACAAGAATGACAAGATTTGAGTGATAGTTGATAGATTAACCAAGTCAGCTCATTTCCTACCGATCAAGACGAGGCGTCGAGCTTAGTAGAGTTATATGTGAAAGAGATTGTGAGACTACACGGAGTTCAAGCCGTGATCATATCAGTTAGTGATAGTAGTTTTATGTCGAGGTTTTGGGGAAGTTTTCTCATTTCCTACTGCTTTTCATCCTCGAACCGACGTACAGTCACAGCAAATGATTCAGACATTGGAAGACATGTTGAGATTGTGTGTTGACTTTAGGAGTGATTGGGAGAAACACTTACAGTTAATTGAGTTTGCTTACAACAATGGATTCCAATTAGGGGTGTACTCGATCGGTTTTTGTCGTTTTTTGTGTATTTTAAAACCGACCAATAGGTTCGATTTTGGACGACTTTGCAGTTTTGGTCAGTTTTTCGGTCGGTTTTAGCTTGTACATGCATTTTTTAAATCGACCAATCAGTTTTTTGGTAGATCAATTTTGGTCGGTTTTCGGTTTTTTGATTTTTTTTATTCACCCCTAGTTCCAATCGAGTATTGGACTGGCACCATAAGAGCTTTGCATGGGCGTAAGTGTTGTTCACTACTTTGTTGGACCGAGGTTGAAGAAAGAATGTTGATAGGACCAGAGATAATACAGTTGACTATTGAGAAGGTAAGTTGATTCAGGAACGACTTAAGGTGGCTCAAAGTCGTTATAAGAGCTATGCCGACTCTATGCAACAATCGATGGTATTTTAAGTGAGAGATTTTGTATACTTGAGAGTATCGCCTTTGAAAGGCATTGTCCGATTTGGAAAGCGAGGGAAACTTAATCTAAGATTCGTAGGACCTTTTGAGATCCTAGAGAGAGTAGGACCAGTGGCTTATCGATTAGCCTTGTCATCAGAGTTAGAGCACGTGCATAATGTTTTCCATGTGTCTATGTTGAGACAATGTATGATGGATACAAGTAAGATTATAGTACCTGAACCATTGCAAATCCAAGAGGATTTATCTTATATAGAACAACTAGTGGAGATTTTAGAACGGAAAGAATAAGTGTTGAGAATGAAGACAATTCCGATGGTAAAAGTGTTATGGCGTAGTCATACAGTTGAAGAGGCTACATGGGAAAATGAGGAAGAAATTAAGCATGAGTACCCATATCTATTAGACGCTAGAGGTATAAGTTTGGGGACAAACTTCCTTTTTGGAGGGGAGATTGTGGACACGTTGCCTCCGTGAACCCCCCCACCCCCTCCACGTTTCTATTTCCGACGGGGTTCCGGAATTGATTTTCCTTTATTTTAAAATTGATTTGAAAATGGTATGTTGAAAACAAATACAGAGTCGCCACTTGGTCTTTAGGGAACTAAGAAACCCAATTTGACTCACCCAAACGGATAAAGGGCACCGGCCTTTCATAACCAAAAAACTTGACTCGGAGTTTTGGTACGATAGAGGAAAGAGCCTTTGTCACGACTAAAACACCCTCAACTCGCCCCGTCTCTCGACGGGCCGCAATTAGCATCCAAATAATCATCTTTTACTATGTTTGGTTCGACAATTAATACTATGATAGTATATTACATTTCATAAGAAAAATTAAAATGGAAGATCAAAATATAAGATATCATTCATAAGGTCTAAGCCAAATATCACACAATGCAAAGGTAAAAGATCACGCAAACAAATCTAGAAAAAATCGTCTAATCACATATCAAGTAATCAAGTTTTCCTAATCTAGGAGGGGACATGGATTGTTCTTGAAACAAATAATCAAAGAGATCAAAATATGCTTAGCAAGCTAGAATGATGCATGTTAATTTTTGGAAAAAGAAGACCTCTCAATCCCCGGGATGGATGAGAAAGGATGATTAGATCGAGGGGAAACATGGACTTGTGATCAAGTTAATTCCTTATAATCTTCTTAGATTAGGGGTCACAAAAGCCCCAAATCTTGCATGGATGCAATGTATGATCCTAGAATGTGCAAAGGTTGTAGTGTGTTTGTGTACATGAACTTTCTAAAGTGACTTAGAAGTCTAAAATATGCATGAATGCATAAAGGAAATCATCATAGAATATGTACTAATGTATTATGAATTATTTCCTAAGAGATGAACTAATTTGGAAGGCATATGAACATCAAATCAAAGGATGGAAGTAAAAGTAAACTTGTTGTGAATAGTGGACAGAACAGTGGCTTGGTTTTGTGGAAATTGAAAAGTAGGGCTAGAAATGTTTTCAATGCATGATTTTTTATGGAGATCATCCTTATTGTGTCTAGAACACAAATAAAAAAGCGAATCCTTAATATCTATTTCAGATTGAGTGAAATCATATAAACAATAGAGGTCACTCAGAAATAGAATCCGTACTGTCGACTGAAATGTCAAAAAATCTTAGAAAATGAAACCAAAAATCTAGAGGCCCATATTATACACAAAGTTCCCTAAGACACTTAAGTTCAAGGGGAAAATGAGTTGAGACCACTCCGTTTGGAAAGATTTTCTGTAAAACAAGTTGAAAGTCAACCAAGCTACTGTGACAGTAAAGGCGGAGTATTTGGAGAGAATGCTTGGACCAAAATGGAATCCTTCCAAGTATTTTCAAGCCAAGCCAAAAATCATGGGTGTTCTCCAATGAGTTAGGAAAAATTTTCAAGTGGTCTTACATTCATATATTGAGTATCAGAAAACAAGGTTTATTTCTTTGAATCCAAATATTGGGGGTTTTAGGAGGGCTTTGAAATAGGGATTTTGAAAGTATATTTTCAACACTCAAAGAGGATTAAAACCACTTGTAATATTAACCTCTAACTCATTTAGAAAACCTCCAAGATTATTGGAAAGGTTTTCTTTATTTTGGAAATAACCTCAAGAATACATAGGGATGCATGGAGGTTATAATCATCATCTATCAAACATATTTTTGAGGTCAAGAGCTACTATCCGTAAGGATTCACTCATCTCAAACTTCATGTCATCATCTAGATGATGATGAACTAGTAAGTAAATAAAGAAAATAAAAAAGAATTGTAAGAAGTGATGAACATTGTATATAAGCAAGAAATTGAACAAATCAACAGATGATATTCAATGGTGGAACCACAAGCATTCAATCTCTGATATATGTGTGTATGTGGGTGTATATTGCTCTCTAAAACTCAAAGAAGATGAAGAAAATGAATTGAAATCTTGTGAACACAAGTTTAGTTTTGAGAAAACTAATTGAAACTCACATTTGGATTGGATTTTGAAGAAGAAAATCTTTATTCATTTCTCTATTTCTCCCTAACTCTCTATATCTCTCTCTAATGGATTCTAAGTTCTCCCCCAAATGGAAGCAAATGGGTCTCATTTATAGGCCAACTTGGGGAGGTATTTTGGGTTTTAAAAAGTCTCTAATTGGTCCAAAATCTTCAGAATTTCAAAACTAAGTTGTTTTGTTTATTGAAAGAATTAAAAATCAAAAAATTAATCAAAAATTACAAAAAAAAAATTGAAAAATGACTCAGAGTGCCGCCACGAAAGTAACCCCCTGTTGACCAGAATTTGCATTTTGGCCCCCGGCACTCCCGAAATTCGCGAAACGGTCCTATTTCGTCCGAAATTCACAAACAATTCATACAAAATCCAAGTTGAGATTGTGATATACTGTTGGAAAGGTATTGAGGTCTAATTTTCATAAAAAATAGTTTGGAGTTAGGTCACTTTGAAAAGTTTTGTGGTATTCGTGATAAAAGCCGAATTGATCGCATTTTTTACCTTCAGAAATTCATCACAAATTCGTTTGAAATCCAGAAATTATGTGCGATATACCATTGGAAATCTATTGACCTCTAGTATCCATGAAAAATGTTTGAAAAATGACACGACATTCTGGTTTTGAAGTCCACTTTTAGGTCAAATCGGTCAAGCCTGGGATATCCAAGAAGTTCTGGGAACCCCTGGGAGCTCTCGGGAGCTGACGTTTTCTTCCGATTTTCTTTTAAAACACATTTTAAGACCTTTCACATAATCTAGGATGATCTCAGAACTTTTGGGCGAATTCGGACTATTTTGATCAAACCCTGGTCAAAACTTGGTCAAACTGGTCAACGGAGACTTTCCGAGAACTTATGGGACTTTCGGGGGTCTCTAGGAGCTTATGATTTTAAATATTTATCTTTTAAAATACTTTTTTTATTATTTTGAACAAAATCGAATGATTCCTGAGATTCTGGGCCAATCCCGAGAGTTTTGAGCTTTTAGATTTTGGTCATTTCTTTGATTTCTTGAGAGTTAGAGGCAATCTCTGAAAATCCGATCTTTCTAATCATCGAGGTTTGACATACTTGTGGCCTCCTAAATCTATTAGCCAAATAAATGGGGTGTCTAAAGTTTTTCCCTCTTTGGCATGAACTTGCGAGGCAACGCGTGTCGCAAGCGAGTGCCAAAGCTTTGAAGAGACAGGTCTTTTTGGAGGCTAAAAGATTTAGGATAAAAACAAGTACATTGCAAAAAAAATTCAAGAGAAAGAGACCGATGCTGAGCCTAGTGTTGGTTACACTCGGCGTGAGCTGCCTATGTATCCCAAAGGGAATCAAACCAAGACGTAGTTCGGGGCACAAAGAAACAAACACATGCAAATACACAACAATCATGCAGATGCTATGCGGGGATGATGCTATGTTATGATGAGCTAAAATAATATGTGTCAGGCCTGATGTTGTGTTCTAAAGTGCTTGTGGTCGTAGTACATGTGTTCTTTGTATTCGCCACTCTCAGTGGGCTTAGTAATCTATGCTTTGCTACGATTAATAGACTTGTGAGGGATCTCGACCTCGAGGTCTTACCCAAGGAAGAGCATGGTGCTCAAAGTGATACTGTGGTGCTCAAAAGAATGCTTGTGGTGTGTTTTCCACTCCTAGTGGGCTTTATGATTTATGTGTGTCTCGGCCGATGGGCTATGTGTCATGTTATGGCCAATTTATTGTGTTTGGTGAGTGAAGTGACACTCTAGACTTGACTCGTGCTCCCCTTAATCGTGATACTATGGACTCGGTGACTCTCAGAGTCTCAACAGTGCTTCTCAAATTTCAATGATGAACCTCAATTCTCAACAGTGCTTATGTTATTCATCAAATCTTTGACAGTGCTTCTCAATGCTTCTTGATTCTCAACGGTGTTCTTCAAATCTTAACAATGCTCCTCAAATCATCAACAATACTCCTTGACTTTTCAATGATGCTTTTCAACTTTTTGATGCTCTTTAACACATTTGATGCTCTTTCATTCTTCAATAATGCTCCTCAACACACCTGTTGCTCCTCTTCAACAATACTCCTCAACACTTCCGATGTTTCTCGATGTTACTCCACTTTTCAACGATGCTTCTCAAATCTTCTGATGTTCCTCGATGCTCCAACAATGCTTCTCAACTCTCCTGATGTTACTCGATGCTCCATTAATGCTTCTCAACTCTCTTGATGTTACTCGATGCTCCTCTAATCTCTAGGCCCTAAAACTTACTCACAAAACATATCATCAGCAAACCTGGAATCTAAGCCCAAAAATACCCCAACAACACATCTTATCAAAATATCTGGACTTTGAGCCCTAAAACACCTCGACAACACATCTCATCGACACACCTCATCAACACATCAGTAATAGTTTCTTGGTGTTGGCGATATTTCCTCCGATTAGCCGCCTTGAGAAACAAGTATCGATTTGTAGTTTGTTGCCACTTACGAGTTTATGCCACTCGTACTTGGGACATGTAATACCCGTTATTTTTAAATAATTATTTTCTAAGATGAATAGTAATTTTTTATGTTGTCATTACAATATTCAGCATTTATAGAACTCGATTATAAATTTTCAGAATTTTTAGAAACAGAAATTTAGCAGATTTGTGAATATCTGGTATATTTGGACCAGTTATGATTTTATTTCACATCCAACCAAACATGGCCCTAAGGAAATAATTATCCTTTGAACCTTTAACTCTTGGTAATTGCAAGGTGAGGTCCCTCCTTGGTTCCTATATATATGGGACCATTCCATTACATTTTATCTTGAGACTTATGAGGTTGAGAAGTCATCCTAATGCTTACACATCTCCAAGAACACCAAGAACACACCTAGTACACCAAGAACACCAAGAACACACATAGTACACCAAGAACACCAAGAACACACCTAGTACACCAAGAACATCAAGAACACACATAGTACACCAAGAACACACCTAGTACACCAAGAACACCAAGAACACCAAGAACGCTATTTGAAGCCGGAATTTTATATTCGAAGATTCTTCGGGTTTTCTCGGCATTATTATTCTGCGAATTTAGGTGAGTCTCCAACTCACTCAGCTATTTATATTACACTTTGTTATGTACATATGATTATGATTATGATTCATATTAATTATGTTGTTATTATAAATGCGATATTCTGGTTTTTCAAATACGGTATAAATACGATAAACTGGTATTTTCAAATACGACTGGAATCGAGATGGATTCTTAATGGGGATCGAAAACTCTTAACTTCCAACATGAATACTTATTTATTTAATCTCACGGAACTTTTATAAAATTCGGTTGTGGAGGTACAAAAATGGAAAAATGACCAAAATACCCTTGTGACCTGTTTTCATTTAAATCGACTGAAATCAAGATATTTTCTTAACGGGGATCGAAAACTCTTAACTTATAACATGAATACTTATTTATTTGATCTCACGTAACTTTTTTAGATCATGACTTATAAACTAGAAAATGACCAAAATACCCATGTGCCCTATTTTTACTAGAATCATACACGATGTCTAATATTTCATTCTAGTATTGATTTAAATGCAGTTATGTGATAACAATGTTTGATTCATGCTATGATGATATTTACAATGTTGTTATACCATGTTTATAATGATGTTATCTTATTATTCCAAACCTTTTATGATGATTGAACTGCGTTAATAAAGAGAATAACGTGCTTGATTGCTAATGTTTACTATGAGAAGTAAAGGGCTTAAGCTGTTGTACCTTTGAGGTAATTATTAAGTGAGGAACGTATACGTGTTAAACCAAGTTTGGTTTGGGTTTGATGGTCAGTTATTCTATTTATGTTAGGTAGCCACATGGGACAGTCGTGGGTTTGTTTTATTATTGGGATTTGGGTCAGCATGACCGACAGTCACATCGGACTGGTTTATGACTTGCGGTGAGGGACAGGTTTCACCTCTGTAATAGCGGTAAACCAGAGGTTTGTTGACTAGGTGATGTGGGTTAGGTTAACAATTGGACCGTGTTCACGTCGTGCGGGGAAGGAAGGTATACCCTCTGAATAGCGGTGAAACGGAGGTTTTGTTATCAGAATGTGTCAGTCGTGGCATAGTGAGATATATTGTGTTTTGTTTCTCAGACAGTCAACATCGGACTGGTTCATGACTTGCGGTGAGGGACAGGTTTCACCTCTGTAAATGGCGGTGAACCAGATGTTTGTTAGACTATGGGGCGAGAGCATTGATATGTTGATAGAGTGATGTATTGTGTTTTGGAAAGTGTTTCAAACAGTCACATCGGACTGATTCATGACTTGCGGTGAGGGACAGGTTTCACCTCTGTAAATGGCGGTGAATCAGAGGTTTGTAGACTATGAGATGCTATGTACAGAACATGGATATGTTGATAGGTGAGTTGTCGATAGAGTGATGTATTGTGTTTTAGAAAGTGTTTCAGACAGTCACATCGGACTGATTCATGACTTGCGGTGAGGGACAGGTTTCACCTCTGTAAATGGCGGTGAATCAGAGGTTTGTAGACTATGAGATGCTATGTACAGAGCATGGATATGTTGATAGGTGAGTTGTCGATAGAGTGATGTATTGTGTTTTGGAAAGTGTTTCAGACAGTCACATCGGACTGATTCATGACTTGCGGTGAGGGACAGGTTTCACCTCTGTAAATGGCGGTGAATCAGAGGTTTGTAGACTATGAGATGCTATGTACAAAACATGGATATGTTGATAGATGAGTTAGCATAATGAGATGCGTTATGTTTTGGAATCGGAGATGTATTAAGAGATGAGAACAATTGAGAAATGATATATATTATTATGAGTTGATACATATGTTAAAGGTACTTAATGCTAATGATGTAATCTATTTTAACTATGCTACCCAGAGTACCTATTACTCGACCTTGTAAGCTGATGGCTATGCCCTGGACATTTCACGTCTAGGTATGCAAACGTTTGACTATACAGGTGACGGAGCCTATGACGATAACTACTACCCTGATGAGGGATATGTGGCAGGTGACCCCATACATGACGGTTACACTGGAGGAGAGTTTTATGCTGACGCCGATCCTTACGCCAGCTGAGGACTGAAGACTGTCATAGTCTAGTTTATGTTCCTATTATTGCTATAGACTTTTGTAACGGGTACTTGGGCATATGTTGTCTCCAGACCTGTTGTGATCCTATGGACCATACTCTGATATTGTAACGGTTCTGACTATTTGAACTTAGTAAGGTTATACCTTCATTTTCCAGATGTATTGGATTATGTTTTAAATGTTTAAATTTTTGTGTGGAAAATCATGTGACTTCACTTGACACGTATCTTCGGGTCCAGAATGGAAATTTATTTTTCCCTATTTTGCTACCCCGGGGCGTGACAGGATTTTTGGTATCAGAGTCAGGTTTAAGCTTTAGTTAGCTGGCTCTCACTGATTTTCCGACACATAGGTTTTGAACCTTAAGTTTCCTAAGAGATTTGTTCAGACTTAAGAAGTTAATTTCTTAAGTTAGTTATATTAATGTGATATACTATGAGTATCCTTGTGTGATATTTTTATACAGTATACGTTGTGTCATATGTTTCTCTTCACTCTTTTTGATATTGGCGCTACTCGTTCATTTATTGCTGCTAGAATTGTACGAGATTTGGGTTTAGTACCTCAGGCTCTTGAGACGCCACTTAATGCTACATCACCTTTGGGAGCTAGTGTTAAGTTGGGTAAAGTTTGCAAGAACTGTCCCTTGATCCTAGAGGGCAGAAACTTTTCGGCAGACTTAGTAATCTTATCTATGTCTGAGTTTGACGTTATCTTAGGAATGGATTGGCTTACGAAGTATCATGCAACTTTAGATTGCGTTAGAAGATCGATTGTCTTTTCGATACCTGGACATCTTGCTGTCAGATTCCAGTGTAACTCTCCTAGCAAAGTCTTTCTTTCTAGTAATCTTTCTGCAATCGAGAGCACGAGTGTGGAGATCACTGTTGCTCAGATCCCTATAGTTCAAGATTTTGAAGATGTGTTTGAAGATATCAAAGGACTTCCGCCTAAGAGGGAGATTGATTTTTGTATCGAGTTGGTGCCCGAAACTTTACCAATTTCAAAGACTCCTTATCGAATGGCGCCAACAGAGATGATGGAATTAAAGAAACAAGTTCAAGAACTTGAAGACCTAGGTTTTGTTAGACCTAGTACATCGCCTTGGGGAGCACCAGTATTGTTTGTAAAGAAGAAGGACGGAACGCAGAGACTCTGTATAGACTATAGAGAGTTGAACAAAGTAACGATCAAGAACAGATATCCTCTCCCCAGGATAGATGATTTATTCGATCAGTTACAAGGAGCAATGATATTCTCTAAGATCGATTTACGTTCGGGATATCATCAACTGCTAGTCCGACCGGAAGATATTACGAAGACAGCTTTCAGGACGAGGTATGGTCACTATGAGTTTTTGGTTATGCCTTTTGGATTAACCAATGCCCCTGCAGTGTTTATGGACCTAATGAATAGAGTATTCAGACCATATCTGGATAAATTCATTATCGTATTCATCGACGATATCTTGATTTATTCAAAAACGGAAGAAGATCACAAAGGGCATTTACGGATTGCTTTGCAGACATTAAAAGATGACCAGCTGTATGCAAAGTTTAGTAAATGTGAATTCTGGCTACAGGAAGTCAAATTCTTGGGACATGTTGTTAATCAGCATGGGATTGCTGTAGACTCATCTAAGATTGATGCTGTCTTAAGTTGGAACCGACCAACCAGTGCCACAGAAGTTAGAAGTTTTCTTGGATTAGCGGGTTACTATCGAAGATTCGTCGAAGGATTCGCTAAGACTGCAGGGCCTTTAACGAATTTAACAAAGAAGGAGATGAAGTGCGAGTGGACAGACAAGCATGAACGTGCATTCCAAGAGTTGAAGGAAAAGTTAACCTCAGCACCAGTGCTTGCAATACCGAAGACAGGAGAACGGTATATCATCTATAGTGATGCTTCGCATCAAGGACTCGGATGTGTGCTTATGCAAGATGGAAATGTGATTGCATATGGATCACGACAACTGAAGTCGCATGAGAAGAACTACCCTACGCATGATCTGGAGTTAGCTGCTATCGTGTTTGCTCTGAAGATCTGGAGACACTACTTATATGGAGAACAATTTGATTTGTTTTCAGATCATAAGAGTCTTAAGTATCTATTTTCTCAGAAGGAGTTAAACATGAGACAGCGAAGATGGATGGAGTTACTGAAAGATTATGACTTTTCTTTACAGTATCATCCTGGAAAGGCAAATGTAGTAGCAGACGCTCTAAGCCGACGACCTCAAAGGTTACTTGCTACGTTGTTAATTCGAGAATGGCGAGCATTAGAGACCATTGGGGAATATGATCTGCAAATAGCAGTTGGAGCAAAGGAAGGACAACATTTTGGATGCCTTGTAGTGCAACCAACAATCATCAGTCGCATACTTGAAGCTCAGAAGGAGAATGAAGGACTTCAGTTATGGTTTGCTAAGGTATCAGCAAAAGACCCAGAGAACTGGAGTATTGGTCCAGACGGAGCTCTAAAGAGTAGAGGTAGACTATGTGTGCCAGATACAGGTACTCTCCGAAAAGATATTTTGGATGAAGCACATAAGTCACGGATGACAGTACATCCTGGAGGTACTAAGATGTACAAAGACCTGAAAAGAAACTTTTGGTGGGAAGGTATGAAGCGAAATGTTGCTGAGTATGTTTCCAAGTGTATCACTTGTCAGCAAGTCAAAGCTGAACACCAAAAACCATCAGGATTATTGCAGCCTTTACCTATTCCTGAGTGGAAATGGGAACATATATCCATGGATTTTGTGGTAGGCTTACCCAGATCTCAACAGAATCACGATGCAATTTGGGTGATTGTTGATAGACTCACTAAGTCAGCGCATTTTATTGCGTATAGTATGACGTATCCTGTAGAAAGGATGAGTAGATTGTATTTACTACATGTCGTACGACTACACGGCGTGCCAGTTACAATCGTATCTGACAGAGATTCGCGATTTACATCAGAATTCTGGAAAAGTCTACAGAAAGCTATGGGAACTTCATTGAACTTGAGTTCAGCTTTTCATCCACAAACTGATGGACAAACCGAAAGAGTCAATCAAGTAATGGAAGACATGTTGCGAGCTTGTGTCATTGATTTTGAAAGCACATGGGAGACGCACTTGCCTTTGATTGAATTTTCCTACAACAATTCCTATCATACGAGTATAGGGATGGCACCTTTTGAAGCCTTGTATGGACGACCTTGCCGATCGCCATTATGTTGGGCAGAAGTGGGAGATAATCAACTTCTTGGACCTGATATGGTGCGAGAGACAAACGAGAAGATCAAGATTGTGAAAGAGAAGATGCGTACAGCACAGAGTAGATTCAAGAGCTACGCAGATAAACATCGCAGAGGATTGGATTTCAATGTTGGAGATCATGTTTTCCTCAAGGTATCACCAGTACGAGGTATTGTGAGATTTGGACAGAAGCGAGGAAAGCTTTCGCCTCGATTCATAGGACCTTTCGAGATCCTTGAACGTGTGGGCAAAGTTGCTTATAGACTTGCACTACCACCGAAGATGTCTGGAGTTCATAATGTGTTCCATATAAGTATGTTGAGGAAGTGTGCTCATAACCCGGAACACGAGATCGACTTCACAGATATCGAGGTAAATGACAACGTATCATACAACGAGAGACCTGTACGTATACTAGATCGAGGAGTGAAGAAGCTAAGAAACAAAGAGATTCTACTTGTAAAGATTCAGTGGAAGCATCACGATGAAAGAGAAGCTTCCTGGGAATTAGAGTCAGAAATGCGAGAGAAGTTTCCAGAATTGTTTACCAATGCTTGAGTGTTGTTTTGGATTTTATTTTGGTTATGTTTTTGGTATCTTGGATCTTTAAAATTTTGCTATTGTATTGTTCTATCACTACTTAACTCTGATTTCGGGGACGAAATCCTTTATTTAGTGGTGGATGATGTAATACCCGCTATTTTTAAATATTTATTTTCCAAGATGAATAGTATTTTTTTATGTTGTCATTACAATATTCAGCATTTATAGAACTCGATTATAAATTTTCAGAATTTTTAGAAACAGAAATTTAGCAGATTTGTGAATATCTGGTATATTTGGACCAGTTATGATTTTATTTCACATCCAACCAAACATGGCCCTAAGGAAATAATTATCCTTTGAACCTTTAACTCTTGGTAATTGCAAGGTGAGGTCCCTCCTTGGTTCCTATATATATGGGACCATTCCATTACATTTTATCTTGAGACTTATGAGGTTGAGAAGTCATCCTAATGCTTACACATCTCCAAGAACACCAAGAACACACCTAGTACACCAAGAACACCAAGAACACACATAGTACACCAAGAACACCAAGAACACACCTAGTACACCAAGAACATCAAGAACACACATAGTACACCAAGAACACACCTAGTACACCAAGAACACCAAGAACACCAAGAACGCTATTTGAAGCCGGAATTTTATATTCGAAGATTCTTCGGGTTTTCTCGGCATTATTATTCTGCGAATTTAGGTGAGTCTCCAACTCACTCAGCTATTTATATTACACTTTGTTATGCACATATGATTATGATTATGATTCATATTAATTATGTTGTTATTATAAATGCGATATTCTGGTTTTTCAAATACGGTATAAATACGATAAACTGGTATTTTCAAATACGACTGGAATCGAGATGGATTCTTAATGGGGATCGAAAACTCTTAACTTCCAACATGAATACTTATTTATTTAATCTCACGGAACTTTTATAAAATTCGGTTGTGGAGGTACAAAAATGGAAAAATGACCAAAATACCCTTGTGACCTGTTTTCATTTAAATCGACTGAAATCAAGATATTTTCTTAACGGGGATCGAAAACTCTTAACTTATAACATGAATACTTATTTATTTGATCTCACGTAACTTTTTTAGATCATGACTTATAAACTAGAAAATGACCAAAATACCCATGTGCCCTATTTTTACTAGAATCATACACGATGTCTAATATTTCATTCTAGTATTGATTTAAATGCAGTTATGTGATAACAATGTTTGATTCATGCTATGATGATATTTACAATGTTGTTATACCATGTTTATAATGATGTTATCTTATTATTCCAAACCTTTTATGATGATTGAACTGCGTTAATAAAGAGAATAACGTGCTTGATTGCTAATGTTTACTATGAGAAGTAAAGGGCTTAAGCTGTTGTACCTTTGAGGTAATTATTAAGTGAGGAACGTATACGTGTTAAACCAAGTTTGGTTTGGGTTTGATGGTCAGTTATTCTATTTATGTTAGGTAGCCACATGGGACAGTCGTGGGTTTGTTTTATTATTGGGATTTGGGTCAGCATGACCGACAGTCACATCGGACTGGTTTATGACTTGCGGTGAGGGACAGGTTTCACCTCTGTAATAGCGGTAAACCAGAGGTTTGTTGACTAGGTGATGTGGGTTAGGTTAACAATTGGACCGTGTTCACGTCGTGCGGGGAGGGAAGGTATACCCTCTGAATAGCGGTGAAACGGAGGTTTTGTTATCAGAATGTGTCAGTCGTGGCATAGTGAGATATATTGTGTTTTGTTTCTCAGACAGTCAACATCGGACTGGTTCATGACTTGCGGTGAGGGACAGGTTTCACCTCTGTAAATGGCGGTGAACCAGATGTTTGTTAGACTATGGGGCGAGAGCATTGATATGTTGATAGAGTGATGTATTGTGTTTTGGAAAGTGTTTCAAACAGTCACATCGGACTGATTCATGACTTGCGGTGAGGGACAGGTTTCACCTCTGTAAATGGCGGTGAATCAGAGGTTTGTAGACTATGAGATGCTATATACAGAACATGGATATGTTGATAGGTGAGTTGTCGATAGAGTGATGTATTGTGTTTTGGAAAGTGTTTCAGACAGTCACATCGGACTGATTCATGACTTGCGGTGAGGGACAGGTTTCACCTCTGTAAATGGCGGTGAATCAGAGGTTTGTAGACTATGAGATGCTATGTACAGAGCATGGATATGTTGATAGGTGAGTTGTCGATAGAGTGATGTATTGTGTTTTGGAAAGTGTTTCAGACAGTCACATCGGACTGATTCATGACTTGCAGTGAGGGACAGGTTTCACCTCTGTAAATGGCGGTGAATCAGAGGTTTGTAGACTATGAGATGCTATGTACAAAGCATGGATATGTTGATAGATGAGTTAGCATAATGAGATGCGTTATGTTTTGGAATCGGAGATGTATTAAGAGATGAGAACAATTGAGAAATGATATATATTATTATGAGTTGATACATATGTTAAAGGTACTTAATGCTAATGATGTAATCTATTTTAACTATGTTACCCAGAGTACCTATTACTCGACCTTGTAAGCTGATGGCTATGCCCTGGACATTTCACGTCTAGGTATGCAAACGTTTGACTATACAGGTGACGGAGCCTATGACGATAACTACTACCCTGATGAGGGATATGTGGCAGGTGACCCCATACATGACGGTTACACTGGAGGAGAGTTTTATGCTGACGCCGATCCTTACGCCAGCTGAGGACTGAAGACTGTCATAGTCTAGTTTATGTTCCTATTATTGCTATAGACTTTTGTAACGGGTACTTGGGCATATGTTGTCTCCAGACCTGTTGTGATCCTATGGACCATACTCTGATATTGTAACGGTTCTGACTATTTGAACTTAGTAAGGTTATACCTTCATTTTCCAGATGTATTGGATTATGTTTTAAATGTTTAAGTTTTTGTGTGGAAAATCATGTGACTTCACTTGACACGTATCTTCGGGTCCAGAATGGAAATTTATTTTTCCCTATTTTGCTACCCCGGGGCGTGACAGGACACTTCTCATGTTGCAACCTTGAATGGTGTAGTAATAATGTTTGGTACTTTTACTTATATCCAAAGTTTTTTTATAAATGGGAATCTCCTTTAATCCACACATTTGAGACCATCAAGAAAAATGGACTTAACAGGACCGACAAGGAAAGTTGGGGTAGTTTTTACAAAACCTCGATCTCTGACACACTTTTGATCAGATTACTACTAACTCAAACAAAGAAGGATTTACTTGGAGATAAAATTCTCAAATTGCCACGATCTAATGTGCCTTCATCATGAATGATGTACCGCTCATCTTTTATGTTCACTCCTCATCTTAATATGACAGCACTTTGCTGATAAATCTGGTTTTTGAAAATTCCTCCCTATTGATCTAATCAATTTTCTACTTCTTCCAAGAAGTGCTTTGAATTAGTGCCTTAGCTTTTAGAAAAAAAGATGCTCTATTTCAAAATTTTTCAAAACAAGTTGGTAACTTGAAAACTTGCCCTTGGTGTGAAGGGATCGTGTTAGGCAAATAGAGTTTGCCCCTAGTTTGAGGTGTAGGAAGTGGAATTCATAGGCAAATGAGGTGGGTGACCAAAGTTTGCTCCTAGTTTGGATGATGGTTTATTGGAGGTTTTGGGCAAACGAGGTAGGTGACCAAAGTTTGCTCCTTGTATGAAGGGCAGATAACAAAATTCAGGCAAATAAGGCTGGTAGCCGCAGTTTGCCCCTAGTGTAGAATGTGATTTCTAGCTTGAGGCAAGGACCATGACTTTAATCTCTCAAATGCTCATAACTTTTGCTTAGGCACTAGTGAGGTGACCTAGAGAGCTGTTTTCTCTCTTTTATTATTGCTCACTTTGGATTTAGCTCTAATTTTTGCCTAGGCGCTCTTTCAGATTTTTGACCAAGTGATCCATCCTTCTTTTCTTTTTGAAAGTCTACCTACGTACTCCTGAGTGAGAATCAGGTCCAACGTAGTTCGGGTCAAAGTCTTGAAAGAAGAGGGGGTTGATTATAATGGTGTCGACCGAACCGATGCAGTTACCTACGTATCCCCGAGTGGGAATCAGGTCGAGCGTAGTTCAAGGAAAGGCTTGAAGGAAATTGGTTTGATTATAATGGTATCAACCGAACCGATACGGTTGCCTATGTATCCCTAAGTGGGAATCAGGTCGAGCGTAGTTCAAGGCAAGGCTTGAAGGAAACTGGTTTGATTCTGATGATGTCGACCAAACCGATGCAGTTGCCTACGTATCCCCAAGTGGAAATCGGGTCGAGTGTAGTTCAAGGAAAGGCTTGAAGGAAATTGGTTTGATTATGATGGTGTCGATCAAACTGATGCGGTTTCCTACGTATCCCCAAGTGGGAATCAGGTCGAGCGTAGTTCAAGGCAAGGCTTGAAGGAAATTGGTTTGATTATGATGGTATCGACCAAATCAATGCGGTTGCCTACGTATCCCCGAGTGGGAATCAGGTCGAGCGTAGTTCAAGGCAAGGCTTGAAGGAAATTGGTTTGATTATGAGGGTGTTGACCGAATCGATGCGGTTGTCTACATATCCCCAAGTGGGAATCATGTTGAGCGTAGTTCAAGGCAAGGCTTGAAGGAAATTGGTTTGATTATGATGGTGTCGACCAAACCGATGACGTTGCCTACGTATCCTCAAGTGGGAATCAGGTCGAGCGTAGTTCAAGGCAAGGTTCTTGGAAAGGTTGAGGTATGAGGGTTTTCTAAACCAATTGTCAAAGAAGTTCAAACTTGGGTCACTTGTGGTAGCCTTGAATAAGAAGATTCAGTTTCAATCTCCCTTTCTCTTTCTTTTCTTTTCTTTTTATTTTGAGGATTGATCCTTTTCACTTTCGCCTAGCTAGTCAATTTTTCTTTTCATGTAGTTGATTCATGTAAGATCTTTCGATCACAATCTCGAAATTACATAGTGTGCATGTCAGCTCTCAGAATTTGTTTATGGTCGTTCTGAGCCTTTTTGAAATATAATCTAAGCACATTTTCATGATGTACCTTGAAGTGTACAATTCTCTGTATCACCAAAATTTTCTTTCTTTCATTTTCTCCATCATTTTGACTGTTTAAGGTCAAATCTCGGAAATCAATACCTTTTAGCTCTAACTTTTGCCTAGGTGCCCTTTCGGGTTTTCAACCTAGCGATCATTTCTCTTTTTCCTTTTTTTTTTGAAAGTGGAGATGAAACTCACTGAAATGTTTGTCTACCATCAAGGACCAAGTCCGAACAGATTCGCATGGCTATCAATTGAGTTGGGCCCAAGGCTTTAAAATGGTGGGAAAGGGTATTGGGCAAGCCCCAAATCAGTCTCAAGTATGTCTTCGAGATTTGAGCAAAAGCATCTTTAAAATTTTAATGTAAGACTATTCAATTCTCGACTCTTCTTCGGGGTCAGTGCGAAATTAAATTGACCTTTTTAGGATTCTTTTTTTTGTTTGATGCAAAAATTTATTAGTAGAGTAATATCCATGGTAATTTGAAAAGTAACATTTCAGTTCAATGATTCATGCATTTATGGCTAGAAACATCAGATTAGGCAAAATGAGATATCATTCCATCAGAAGAGAAGGATTACATTACTCGATACGGACTCACAACAACTTGATGACAGACAGACTTGACCACAAGACTAAACTTGAAATAGATTCAAAACATAGGACAGACTCGACTTGACTCGACCTGGTCTCAAATGGAGTGTCACAGTGACTCACTTATTCTTATCAATATTTTTAGCAGAAGTTCCAAACACTATCAACTCACCGCATAGCTTCAACAATCATTGTCCTCAGCGAAGGGGATCATTTGAAAGGACCGGCCAGGGGCTTAGGTGACATAGGGTTGAATGGATGGTGGCTCAATGATTCTTCAGTCAATGAGGTCTTGGATATCATGGCGAAGGCGCATGCAATTGTCGGTGTCATGGCCTGAGCCTTGGTGGTAAGCACAACATTTGGACAGGTCATAGTTAGGTGGTGGGGGATCGGCACAAGGCTAAAGGAGTTGGAGGTGTCCCTTTTTTAGCAGGCGGCATAAGGCTATGGAGGGGGAGATATCTAGCTTGGAAAATTTACGGGGTACCCTACTTTGGTAAGGGCGGCTAGGCGAGCTGGTTTGGTTTGTGAGCTGGTTTGGTTTGTGAGTTGGTATGGTTGGGAAGAATAGGCCATGAGTTGGTTACTAAGGGCATTGACATTCGAAGGATTTCGGGAGTAGTCGGGCCTCTTGGAATGGCTTTGAGATTCTTCATTCTTGATTTTCCCTTCCCTGATTGCATCCTCAATTCTAGTCTCAATCTCAAACAGTTCTTCGAATGTTGAGATAGACTGGTAGAATAGTTTCTCATGGTACAACGGCTGTAGATTCTTGATCAACATTCAGACTTGTTCCTTTTCGACTGGTCGGTGGGTCATTTGGGCCACTTTGTTCCTCCATCTGCTCAAGCATGTAGCGAAGGACTTATTGAAGTTCTGCCGAGTAGTCTCCAGATCCCGGATGGTGACATCGGGCTCTTGGTTGTAGGAGTAATGATCAACGAAGACCTGGACTATATTTTTCCAAGTTCGCGTCTTAGAAACCTCCAAGGTCAGAAACCAGGATAGAGCAACCTTGGCGAGGGTTTGAGGGAACAACATTGCAATGTGCTCATGGGTGCAGCCCATTGATTGGAAAATGCTCATGCAGAACTTTACGTGGATCTTTGGATTCGTAGTTCCATCAAAACGATCAATTTTAGGCATCTTGAAGTTCTCAGGCAGCTTTAATTTGTTGGGCTCAAACAATCCTTCTAGATCTAACATTTAATTGTCGACCCCTTTACTCTTTCTCAGTATGTTCTCAAGCTTGTCGAAGTTTTTCTTGAATTTTCTTGTTAAGTACAGACGGTGGGGCCGCATTGAACCAGTCATCATCTACATTATTCTCATGTATACCAACGGGAGGTGGTACAAACCCTGGTAGTGGTGGGAACCCAGGTGGATACTGTGGCTATTGATGTCTCAATTCTTCCATGAAGGCTAAAACTTGGGCCAACTGGTCAGACTGTTGGTTGATCATTTTAGTCATTCTTGCTTCCAAATCTTCTAGATCCATAAAGCTAACTTTTAGCGGAGTGATTTGGATGATCCTTTGACCCACAACGCAGATCCTGGGTGATCAGAACTTATACTGACATATAGATGTGAAAGACTGTGTGTTAGACTTTGACAAGTGAGGACTAACTTCTGTACACACCGACTATCAAAGTGTATGCAGACTGATAAAGCAAGCATGCGGATGCAAGCCCTAATCTACATGATGCCCCTACTTCTAACAGATAACAGTTAAGAAAGTAAGGTCCTAGCCATACAGAGCGTGCTAAACTTTGCCTTCCAGTAAGATCACCAGGGGATAACAGCGGTTTCGAAGTCATTTTGGGAAGTTTGGATAGAGTTTCCAGGGAAAACTGGTTATATCTGGGATATCTGGACAGAGCTTCTGAGAGAAACTAGTTATATTTGGGATATCTGGACAGAGTTTTTGGGAGAAATAAGTTATATCTGGGATAACTGGACAGAGTTTCTGGAAGAAACAGGTTATATCTGGAAATTTCTGAGAAATCTAGACAAAGTTTTTGAAAGAAACTGGGATATCCAGATGAGTTGGGGCAGGGTTTTTTGGGAGAAACAAGTATATATGACAGGAGCATGTGCTGATGATGATCATACTATCTAGCAAATTTTCATACTCCTATGTCTTAGGACCGACAAACAAGGTTTGCGGTGTATATCTTTGTGAGCATGGAGCAGACATCCTTATCATGGTGCCTAGACAGGTCAACTCAATGTAATTACATGTGAGTGATTGCCTTGGGAATCATAAGAAAGGGGTTTTGCCTCATGCCACATAAGCGTCTACACCGCGCAGGTAATTCCATCAGGTCATACAGCAGTTATATCACATTGTCCTATCTGAAAAGATAAATCCACAGTCCTATGAAAGGTTCTACATGAATCTATATGCAAAAAGGCTGGGTTTAGTCAAAAAGGGTCCGCTGATGAGAGTTCCAATATACCGTCAGAGAGATAGTACGGAAGTTGTTACTCTTTTTGATATACCTTGGAAGGTACAGTTTCAATGGTGACTTATGCCCTGGCACAGCAAGACCTGAACAATGTCAGCGCCGCGTTTCAGACACAGTCGGAGGGGAAATGCAGGAGTGCAATGCGGTGAACCAGACACAGTAAAAGGATGATTTTAAGGATGCTTCTTATGAGTCAAACCTCTGTATTATTTTGTTTTGAAAATAAATATCCCCAGCAGAGTCGCCAGATTGTGGACACGCGGCCTCCGGGAACCCACCCCCCATTTCTATTTCCGACGGAGTTTCAGAATTGATTTTCCTTTATTTTGAAATTGATTTGAAAATGGTCTATTGAAAACAAATACAGAATCGCCACTTGGTCTTTAGGGAAGCAAGAAACCCAATTTGACTCACCTAAACGGATAAAGGGCACTGACCTTTCATAACCAAAGAACTTGGCTCGGGGTTTTGGTACGAGAGAGGAAGGAGCCTTTGTCATGACTAAAACACCCTCAACTCGCCCCGTCTCTCGATGGGCCTCAATTAGCAACCAAATTATCATCTTTTACTATGTTTGGTTTGACAATTAATACTATGATAGTATATTACATTTCATAAGAAAATTGAAATGGAAGATCAAAAGATAAGATATCATTCATAAGATCTAAGCCAAATATCACACAATGCAAAGGTAAAAGATCACGCAAACAAACCTAGAAAAAATCGTCTAATCACATATCAAGTAATCAAGTTTTCGTAATCTAGGAGGGGACATAGATTGTTCTTGAAACAAATAATCAAAGAGATCAAAATATGCTTAGCAAGCTAGAATGGTGCATGTTAATTTTTAGGAAAAGAAGACCTCTCAATCCCCGGAACGGATGAGAAAGGATGATTAGATCGAGGGAAAGTATGGACGTGTGATCAAGTTCATTCCTTATAATCTTCTTAGATTAGGGGTCACAAAAGCCCCAAATCTTGCATGGATGCAATGTATGATCTTAGAATGTGCAAAGGTTGTAGTGTGTTTGTGTACATGGACTTTCTAAAGTGACTTAGAAGTCTAAAATATGCATGAAAGCATGAATGAATGAAATCATAGAATATGTACAAATGTAGTATGAATTACTTCGTAAGAGATGAACTAATTTGGAAGGCATATGAACATCAAATCAAAGGATGGAAGTAAAAGTAAACTTGTTGTGAATAGTGGACAGAACAGTGACTTGGTTTTGTGAAAATTGAAAAGTAGGGTTATAAATGTTTTCAATGCATGATTTTTTATGGAGATCATCCTTATTGCGACTAGAACACAAATCAAAAAGCCAATTCTCAATATCTATTTCAGATTGAGAGAAATCATATAAACAATAGAGGTCACTCGAAAACAGAATTCGTACTGTCGACTGATATGTCAAAAAATCTTAGAACATGAAACCAAAACATCTAGAGGCCTATATTATACAAAACGTTCCCTAAGACACTGAAGTTTAAGAGAAAAATGAGTTGGGACCACTCGTTTTGGAAAGGTTTTCTGTAAAAACAAGTTGAAAGTCAACCAAGCTGTCGTGACAGTAAAGGCAGAATATCTAGAGAGAATGTTTGGACCAAAATGGAATCCTTCCAAGTATTTCCAAGCCAAGCCAAAAATCAAGGGTGTTCTCCAATGAGTTAGGAAGAATTTCCAAGTGGTCTTACATTCATATATTGAGTATTGAACTCAGAATAATTCTTTGAAGTTAAATGACTAACTGTTTTGAAGATTTTTGAGAAAACAAGGTTTATTTCTTGGAATCCAAATATTGGGGGTTTTAGGAGGGCTTTAAAATAGGGGTTTTGAAATTATATTTTCAACACTCAAAGATGATTAAAACCACTAATAATATCAACCTCTAACTCATTTAGAGAACCTCCAAGATTATTGGAAAGGTTTGCTTTATTTTGGAAATAACCTCAAAAATACATAGGGATGTATTGAGGTTATAATCATCATCTATCAAACATGTTTTGGAGATCAAGAGCTACTATTCATAAGGATTCACTCACCTCAAACTTCATGTCATCATCTAGATGATGATGAACTAGCAAGTAAATAAAGAAAATAAAAAGAAATGAGGTAAGAAGATATGAACATTGTATATAAGCAAGCAAATGAACGAATCAATAGATGATATTCAATGGTGGAACCACAAGCATTCAACCTCTCATATATGTGTGTATGTGGGTGTAGATTGCTCTCTAAAACTCAAAGAAGATGAAGAAAATGAATTGAAATCTTGTGAACACAAGTTTAGTTTTGAGAAACTAATTGAAACTCACATTTGGATTGGATTTTTAAGAAGAAAATCTCTATTCATCTCTCTATTTCTCTCTAACTCTCTATATCTCTCTCTAAAGGCTTCCAAGTTCTCCCCCAAATGGAAGAAAATGGGTCTCATTTATAGGCCAACTTGGAGAGGTATTTTGGGTTTTAAAAAGTCTCTAATTGGTCCAAAATCTTCAGAATTTCAAAACTATGTCGTTTTGTTTATTGAAAATATGAATTAAAACCCAAAAAATACAAAAGAAATTGAAAAATGACTCAGAGCGCCGCCGCAGCACTCGGACACTGGCGTCACTACAGTGGACTAGTGCCGCCTCGGCAGTCAATCCCCTCGTTGACCAAAATTTGCATTTTGGCCCCCGGCACTCCCGGAATTCGCAAAACGGTCCTATTTCGTCCAAAATTCACAGAAAATTCATACAAAATCCAAATTGAGATTGTGATATACTATTGGAAAGGTATTGAGGTCTAATTTTCATAAAAAAAAATAGTTTGGAGTTGGGTCATTTTGGAAAGTTTTGCGGTATTCGCGATAAAAGCCGAATTGATCACACTTTTCACCTTCAGAAATTCATAACAAATTCGTTTTAAATCCAGAAATTATGTGTGATATACCGTTAGAAATCTATTGACCTCTAGTATCCATGAAAAATTTTTGAAAAATAATACGGTACTCTGGTTTCAAAGTCCACTTTTAGGTCAAATCGATCAAACCTAGGATCTCCAGGAAGTTCTGGGAACCTCTTGGAGCTCTCGGGAGCTGACATTTCAGTTCAATTTTCTTTTAAAATATATTTTAAGACTTTTCACATGATCTAGGATGATCTTAAAACTTTTGGGCAAATTCGGATGATTTTGGTCAAACCCTGGTTAAACGTGTCAAATCTTAGTCAAACCGGTCAACTGAGACTTTCTGGGAACTTCCGAGACTTCCGGGGGTCTCTGGGAGCTTACCATTTTAGTTATTTATCTTTTAAAATACGTTTTTTTTTTAACAAAATTGAATGATTCCTGAGATTCTGGGCTAAGTCGGAGAGTTTTGAGCTTTTAGAGGTAATTTGGTCATTTCTTTGATTTCTTGAGAGTTAGAGGCAATCTCTGAAAATCTAATCTTTCTAATCATCGAGGTTTGACATGCTTGTAGCCTCCTAAATCTGTTAGCCGACAAAATGGGGTGTCTATAGAGAGGTGTCACACTTGTCCCGGAATTTCATTGTTTGATTTGCATATTTGAATTTTGTGAGTTATCAATGTTATTTGATAATGGTGAATGGAGTTGACTGTGAGTCAACGATGAGGTGTCAATGGAGACACAGGAACTTGAAAGTTCATGTTGCATTGGCATGGCTAAATGACATTTATATGATTTAAATGTTATTTGAAATATCTGGTATTTCATGAGTAGTAAATTAACCTATGTAGAGTAAATTTCTGGTAATTTGGATGTCATTTTAGTTTGTTTCGATTACTGTGGTGACAACGTGAGTGATACGTTACATAAAAGGTAGGTGGTTTAGAGATTCCACATAAATAATTTTTAGATCGTGATTTTGGACCTAAACGGAACTTAATCGAAAACTTTTGTAAATTATAGTTTTCACTCGTGGAGTAATAAAATGGGCATGTGCAATGTTTTAGGAGTGGATTAGAAGTTTTGAGAACTCGTGGGGAGGTAAACGTAATTTCCAAAACTAGTGTCTATAAATAGTTGAGTTAAGATATTTGTCCAAATATCTCAACAACCAAATATCTAGAGGAGGAGAGAGAAAAATGAGATTTGTTGCCATGAGCTTTGCGACGACGATCGGCGACCTTCCGTTCGTCAATTTTTCCCTAGATTCCATATTTGAACTCCTTGAGGTAAGACCTACTTTTTGATACCTCTCACGCCACGTTTGGCAAACCTTTTTGAAAAGCTAATTTTTAGAAATTTGGGAAAAACGGCTATAAACTTGTAGGAATCATCTAAAAATAGAGATCCGACGTTTAATTGGCTCCCAAGTACTTCCCTCAAAGTTTGAGAGAAATAGTACGAGGTATGAAGTTCTAACTTATTTTATATAGGAAATATGCATATTTTGGTTTCGACGACAAAATTGTGAGCCGGGCAAAATTCATGTATTAATTGTAGGCCCATTACTTATGCACGCGATTAAATATGAAAAGCATGTCTACTTTTATGCGAGCACGTTGAGTTATTTATATGGGTCAAATGGGGGACTTATATAATTTGATGTCGGAGTTAGCTTCTCGATATTTGAAAATTTAGTAGCGACGGCTACTGTGCATGGTTAATAGACTTGGACTTGCCATGACACTTAGGGATGCAATGGTTGATAGACTTGGACTTGCCATGACACTTAGGGATGCAATGGTTGATAGACTTGGACTTGCCATTGGCATCGCAGTTTAAGAATTGGACTTGCCGCTACTGGATGAATGCGTATTTTTCTTCCTAGAGACTATTTGTTATGAATTGTGAGATTAAGGCATGTTTGACCATATATGCATATGTTAGAACTTATGGACTCAACATATAGTTGACCAGTGGAGCTTTACTCCATTGCAAGTGATAAGAAGAAAGGCAAGAAGAAGCGTGAGGAGTGAGGTCGAGGAATGCCGAGGAATCACTACTTGTATATACTTTTGTTTTCATCCCGAACTTATAATAAGAATTTGGGAATTGTAATATGTTGTAATAGCATTTTGACTTAGATTAGTACTTGTAACCTGCTGTAAGACCTCAGTATTTATGTTTTAAATCATGGTATTTTGATTATTTTGGTGTTGGAATTGGTTTGGAGACCCTTGGTGTGATTCCTGCTGAATGAGAAAACTGCTAGGAACCAGTCAACTGATCCGTAGTATAGTCGACTGGACCCCTTTATTCTTGAAAGATTCCTTCAGTTTTCATCGGCTTTAGTTTCCATCAGTCGACTGGTTTCAGCACGAAAACATAGCATTCTGCATGCATAGTGTCTAGTCAACCGGACAAAGCACCAGTCGACTGAGAAATCGAGGCCCTAATCGACTGAGTCCCTGACACAGTCGACTGGACAGGGCCGTTGAACTTTTCTTACTTTCTACTTTTAACCTCCAGTCGACTGGCTCTCCGCCACAGTCGACTAGACCGTTGATTTTCAAAATGGATTTTCTTGGCAATGTTTTAAATTGGGCAAACTTTTTATAACTCTGATTTGAATGATTCTTACTTATGTTTTCCACTGCTATTTATTTAAAGGAATTGGATAAGCCTTGGTGGCGTGCCATGTGTCCTATTTTCGCGCGCAGCGGGATGGGTCGTGACAACCCAGCCTTAGAAGATCCTAACCAAGATCTATACTGGGGGAGTCACTAGGGTATGATGAATTAGAGGACTGACAAAACATTAGTGGCATCTTTTACCCAATAGACACCTCTAGATATACAATATAGTTAGTTAGTTTGACATGTACTTTGACAGTTTTTTTTATCTCTTCTTCTTCATCATTTCTAGAGTCTAAATAGAGCAATTTATATACATACAATTTTGCAGAATCATTGAAGTTTGTTGTACTTCAATTTATAGATCGTAGTATCCTCAAGAACAAGGCATCATAGTCCATAAAACAACATTGTGTGGGACGTAAACTTATTTTTCAGACAACGCATTTATACGTGCTTCGATCTAAAGATTAGTTTATGATCTTGTAGTCTTTTTCGTTTCTTCATCTCCACTAAGTATCCAACAATATTATACTCAATAAACGATGGCTAATTAGCACTTTTCATGAGTACCCTTGATAATAAATAAGGAGTCTCGACCAAATCCCCCCAAACCAAACATGACCTAACTTAATTTCACGCTACTTTTCTTTAACTCATTCGGTTATTTGTCATTGTTTTGGTCAAAAATACCATTTCATGCTTAAAAATTTTCAAATTGCTTGCTTTTTATTCTAGAAGTCCATTTGTTGTAAACTTTGATGCTTTGAAATTAAAAAAAAAAAACAAGATTTATCAAACGAGATCAATATTGACTAACAATCGTATGTGGAGAAAAAATCTTTAAATTTAAGCTAAAATGTAAAAACATAAATTTTTTTTTTCATGAATCATATAAAAATATACACTGCTTAGAAAATTAACATCCATTGTTGCATAGATCTAAAAAAAAAAAAAAAAAAGATAAAGTTATGGTCATTAATACAAACATGTAAAATTTCAAGATGAGGCTGCAAATTATTTTTTTTGCAAAATTTTCATTCATTGCGTAAAATTCGAAGAAATGCATGAAATTTAAAAAAAAGGAAAAAAATGCATAGACACCCCTTATCTATTGCACTTTTTCATTGACACCCCCAAGCTAAAAAAATACAACAAAGTATAACCCCCTACACTATTTGTGAGGGGCATTTGAAGGAGTCAATTTGAGAAGTAAAATAATAATTGAAGGGGTGATCAGTTTGTTGAATTTTTAGTTTACTGGATGGAGCGTAGCCTATTATCCTATGCAGGGATAGTTCAAGGTGACTATAGAGATTGAATAAGCTGATTAGAGGCATGGAGCTACTTGGTGTTCTCCAAATTAGTTGTCATTTCATTTCTTTTGGCAATTGTTGGCCACTTCGCTATTTTAGAGATTACTATGTTAAGTTTCAATTTTTGAGACTTGGCTTGGAATATTTTGGGATATTTCTTTTTATTATCCATTGATTTTACCTACGATTGGTATTGTGCTTTTAAGAGATGTGTTTTAGAGTTTTTACTTGTTTTTTATCACTAAAAATTTAAGGGTGTGACAGTTTGGTATTAGAGGGTATATTAGTGAAAAAAAAGGGCAATACATGAAGGGGTGCCCATATAATTTTCCCTAAAATAACATTATCCAAAAAGGCCAAACAATGAGGAAGTTATGGTTGTTGAATTCAGACAAAAATATTATATATCTGTTCGTCAACAGATAATATTAATTATTTAGACAGATAAAAAAGTTAAACTAGGCTCCAAATTCCTTTTTTTGTATAGTTTTCTAGTCCAAGTTGTCCAATGTTAACGTGTTGATCTCGAAAAAAAATATATAAAATAAAAAATTAAAACAAATCACCCAAAAATACTAAAAAAAAATGAGTAAGTTATGGTTGTCTAAAGTTAACAAATTAAATTTATATATATTAGTCATTTCTGTTAGTACAGTGGTAAAAAAATCTAAAAATTTAGAAAAGAAATGTGATAGAAGGGCTTTTCATGATTCCAAAAAGTGGCGAAGTATATATCTTAGCCTAAAAAGGCCAAAAAAAAAAAAAAAAAAAAAAAAAAACATGAGCTTTTTTTTATTGCAGTATTTGATTTAGAGGGGCTTCTCACCGATTACCCCTAATATATAAACATTAATACTCAGATATCTGAGAAGTTTTTGAACCAAAAAATAAAAAATAGCTATGCGTAAAATTCTTGGGGTACTACTTGCTATGTTTCTTTTATTATTATTATTTTTTTTTTTTTTTATTTTAAACATCTTGGACTTGCTATGCAGATGAACTCACGTGGAACGTCGTCTTATTAATCTACAGTAAAAGCTAGTAAACTTAATCACAGAGACGCATTCATGATTGGACCTCAGGAAGCACACTCTTACATGGATATTCAAAGTCGCCAAATATTTGTGGTAGAATTATTGTCTCAAATTTTGTCTGTCGTGTCATATGCGATACTACCATAACTATTACTGTGTCTTATTTTTTTGACTTTTATATTCTATTTTAATATGTCTCAAATTTAGTGTTTATTTTTTAAATTAGTATACAATTTTTATTTATTTTTTAAAATTATCCTTCCTTAAAATCTACACCAAGACAAAATTTAAAAAGTTATTGTAATGATTATGGGCAATTGTGAAAAGTAGGTGTAGATTCTTTTTGTCCCCTTAATAAGTTGAGTTCCCAAAGGTGGACTCAAAAAATAGGACGGAGAGAGTATAACATACGGTACAACTGTTAATGCACACTAAAGATGTGATTCAAATTTAAAATGCACTGACATATTCTGTTGATATTCCTGTGTCTGTATAATTATTAACATGCATCTACATCGAAAATTCTCCAGAGAGGGCGCGTTCTCTATAATAAAAAGAGGACATCTGTTTTGATCGTCGTATCGTGTTTAAAAACTGAATCTGATGGCCAAAACAGAGGTCTTCTCTTTATTAAAGAGAGAGAACTCTTTTTAGAGCCTGACTTACGTCTATATATATAATTATATATATACACATGTAAATTTAAACGTGTGTGTACAAAATATGTGTACCTTAAGGATCTAAGGGGGAGCGGAGCTCATGGTGTCAGAGGTGCCTGGTCGGTGGGAGGAGAAAATGAAATATGAATGCAAAGGGGAAGAAATAAGGACCATGATAAAAGCTCAACCATGTTTGTTTGCCAGTTACATTAGTAATACAATTATAGACCCCGAACAAAAGTATACAATTGCTTTGTTCAAGAATAGAGTGGTTTTGTTTTCCCCTCTAAACAAATAATAGAGGAGTTTTGCTTTCTAGCATAGCTATATGTATATGTGTATATATATATATATGTATGCACATTGGTAGTCAAGGATATTCCTGTGAGGAAATGCTAGATGCACAAAAAAAGTGCACAACGAAATGCACAACCAGCTTAAAATTGTTGGACTTCGTGCTGAAAAGTTTGTACACATAAAAAGACAAAAAAAAAAAAGGAATGTACAGCTTTTTCAACACGAGGTACAATAAATTAAAGCAGGTTGTGCATTTCGTTGTGCATTTTTTTTGTGCATATAGCATTACTCATTCCTATGTGTTACATTTTAGTGATTTAAAATATAAGGTAAATTACAATAACACCCACTTAATTATGTCTTTTTTTCAAATACCCCTAAACTATATAAACTTGAGAAACTGTTGAAAGAATAATGTCAAATAGTACCTTACTGTTGAAAGAGTATTATTATGATTCCCGGAGAAAAAAAAAATTACTGTGTTTCCCAAATTTAAAATTTAGATTCAGTTTAGAATTGTTTTAAGAGTTGTATCGTGTATTGTGTCAGTTATCGTGGTACCACATACTAGTATATGTAATACCGTTCTGACAATATTTGAAATATTCCAAATTTGCAAGTTATAACAAAATGTTTTTCAAAACAATCTTTGTAGGGCTAAAGTCGGTGTCCAAGATGGCTGCTGGCACAAATTTCACACACCCCTTAGATTCAGATTTCAATCCCCGTTGTAACATAAAAATAAAAAAATAATAAAAATAAATAAATAAATAAATAGATATTAAAAAAGAAAAAAACACCATGTAAAAAATAGCGTTATCTTTATTTTAGTAACAAATTGTGATATTTTAGTTCCATAAAAGAAATATTAATACTAATAAGGTGGGGCTAAATATGCCACATTTACTCACAATTTTTTTTTTTTTTTTATCTTTTAACACTACAGGGTGGTGTATTTAAAATAAAATGTGGTATATTTAACCCCACTCTTTTTTTTTTTTTTTTTAATAACTTAAATTAATTTCAAAAAAGTCTTACTAGTTTGGATTTCAACCCACACTCCGTTTGTTTTGACGTAAAACATTTCACATCGGAGAATATTTTCCATAAAAAAATATTCTCATGTAAACTTATTTTTTTTTCCTTATGTTTTCCTATGTTTGGATAAAATGCTAAAAATAATGTCCGGAAAAATCATATTTTTGTGTTTTGTCTTATGTTTGCACACCATGCCTTGCTCTAAACACATCTCCAAATTTTCATGATTAAGCTCACAATTACCCCCATTTATCTCCTTGTCTTCTTCTCTCTCTATAACATATATATAAATATTTATTCAAGACTCCATGACATCGGCAAAGACAAAATCACAAACCAACAAGGAGCTTTTCATCACAAATGTGGTCTGTCACAGTCTTCCAAAATATCTTAGCTCCACAGACCAACATGAGCTTTTAGACCGTAAATTATTTTTCATTGAGAAGGGTGTAAAATATTTTTACTTCATTATTAGTGCAATCAAACATCGGGAAATGCAAAAAAAAATTCCGGAAAACATCGGAGCGTCAAAGTAAATTACATGAATTTGACGATTTTATATGAAAATTAAATTTGGCATTTCAATTGATTAAAAAAATTGTCTCATAAATCGATAAATTCGTGTAATTACTTTGAGTTGAAACCTAAACTAGTAAAATTTTTCTTGAAATTAATTTAAGTTACCAAAAAAAAAAATTGACATTTCAGCTTCTATTATAATTATTAGTAACTAATATCATCAACATCTGTTAGTTTTTATAACTTTGTTTAAAAAAAAAAATAAGAGTAGGTGTTATAAGTTAAATATATAAATCTCAAGAGAGACTGTTGAGTTTGGGTAATACTTGGGGCACACCCAAAGACACAACTTTTGGGACAACCCAAGAAATGTGTCTATCTCTCTTATGTCACTGTGGGGTCAAGTGACGTACATCACAGGAGAGATATAGACACATCTTTTGAATTGGGAAAATGCTATTATGAGAAGTTTCTCACATGAGAAGGCGGGTTTTAACCGTTGGATGAGCATCTAATCTTAAGATTCTCTCCAGATTCTTGGGAGTCTTAAAACTAGATACTCATTTAACGGTTAAAACCCGCCTTCTCATGTGAGAAACTTCTCACAAATTCACAATAACATTGCCCTTTGAATTATGCACCAAAGTGTGTCCCAATCATTACTCGTTGAGTTTTTGTCAAATTAATGGAACTAGCTACATATTTTATTGGGCAATGTTATTGTGGGAAGCTTCTCACACGAGAAGGCGGGTTTTAACCGTTGGACGAACATTTAGCCTTAAAATTCTCAAGAATCTAGAGAGAATCTTAAGACTAGATGCTTATCCAACGATTAAAATCTAATTAAAATCTGCTTTCTCATGTGAGAAATTTCTCATAATAGTATTTCTCTATTTTATTACTCCCACACCCTAAGAAAGATCGGTTTAATAAAAAGAGGTGTAATTAGCAAAAAGTGTAGTGCATTTCGCTCCTCCCAACTAATGTATCGTACGGAGTAGAATTTGTTTGACATGTTCTGAAGAAACATACGTACCTGACCGCGCGTGTCGTCCGGAGCGCGAGACATGGCTGATGTTTTTTTTGATAGAGTAGTACTCCTACATAAGATGGAGCAACACATGGCCAATGTGCTGCCCCCCACCTGACCGGAATGACTTTATACGTTTATAGGAAGGGCACGGGTAAGGGCAGCAGAAAACGACGTGAGATTGAACAATTTCTGTTCCACTAGCCGGGCAGTTTGGTCAGTACGGGCAGACAATCTGGTCGCCGTCAATGCCATCCTTTGTGGGGTAGGTTAAGCTCACTGTATCCCTCGATCCTCGGGCTCTCCTGTCTTTAAAACATCTCTCTAACTTTCTCTCTCTTGTTCTGTCTCTGTCAGCAGCTTTCTTTCTTTCTCTCTCTCTCTCTTCTCACCCCTTCACAGTAAGATTCGTTTCCCGCTGTCAATCTCACTATTTTGAGCTGAGCAGCTAACTTTTTTTATTTATTTATTTATTTTTTGTATTATTGTCTGAACATTTAATATTAGAGTAAAGCTAGACACACTTTAAAATTCACACTAAATTTGACACTCAACTTTATATGCATGTTTTCTGTGCTATATAAATGGTGCATAAAAAAGTGTAAAACTTTCACACAGCACAAGGTACATGTATTTAAAGCATAAGATGTCAAATTCAGTGTGAATTTCAATGTGTGTCTAGTATTACTCTTAATATTAACCCTCCAAATTATCCTTCCTGATTGAAGATATTAATAAAAAATAATAATAATAATAATAATAATAATAATAAAGGAGAGAAATTTACCGTACAGTTTACTCCAGTTTGGATAAGAAAATTTTGTTCTCATTTAAAACAACTCGCAACAAATGTATAATTTTTTTTTTTTTTATCAAAGAACAAATATTTTTTACTCACAACAAATTTTTTTTTTTTTAATCACAGAACAATTTTTATTTTCACCAGAAATAAATATTTCTTAAAAAAAAAAATACGGACGTAATAAGTCCAAACCACTTAGACTTTACAAAGAGTTTTCTGAAGAAAAAAAAAAAGACAAGAAATGTAACCAAAGACCTAAGACTCACATATCATGCTCATACCCAATTTTTAACCTTGCCCCCTTCTATCAGACACTGACACTAATGTTCTCACACGACATCATTATATCAAATGATCAAAACAACCAAAAAAAAAAAAAGAAAAAGAAAAAGAAAAAAAAAGAAAGACAAGGTCAGTTTTGAAAGAAAAAAATGTTGTATTTCCAAAAATAGACACATAAAATGAAAGAGTAAGTGTTATTTTAAGAAAAAATTCTACCATACATAAGAAGAATGTATTAATTCATAACGTAAGGACAAATATTCATAGGACCAAGGAAAGGCTCAAGCCCTCCCAATATTTTGAATTTTATATTTCACTTCTTAACTTAATCTACTTCAAATTGATTTAAAATCATCTAAGTTATATAGAAAATTCTACAAAAAAGTATGTATAAATAAACTCTTAAAAATTTGCATTAGAGGCATGCACTGCTCTCGAACCCCCACAAATCAGATCCTTGTTTTATCCATACCAAGCCCCCATACTTTAAATTTCTGCATTTGCCCTTACCCCTGCATACAGTATAAAACACTTATTTTTCCTATGCCGATAGATAGGAATAAAGCGTCATTGTTTGGCAGGTTGAGTGCTCGTTAGTAGTAATTTACAGAGAAATTTTAAATACACTCATTTACTCTCTCTCTACATTCATGTACGATAATGGCTAGTGCATGTACAAGTACTTAATGAAGCAAATGGTGTAGAGACTCCGAACCGTGCGGTTTTCACGATAGCATCATAGTTTTATTTTTCTTGAAGTGTTTTTTTTTTTTTTTTTAATTCGCGCTTTTGGGGCTACCGAGGAGGACTTGTGGCTGAGGATTCATGCTCTGGTATCGAAAGTAATTTAAGTGGATGGTACTTTGCCTACTGTTTTTGTTGGAAAATATGGAACAACTAATACAACAAACTTGAATAGCAGAATTACAGTATCAGATCGAGGCTTGCAAATTGCAATGTCCTAAAGACAGATTTGCGCCATGCCCGTAGTTGTTTGCAGTTCAATGGTGACCGTCTTTGAGGATACAACAATCTAGTCAGAGTGCAGCAACAATTTTCTACTCCGACTCTAGCGAACGTTGTGTGTAAAATCTCTCCAAAAGAAAATCACAAAACTGTGTAAAACAAAAAACTACCAACTCGAAAAAAAAAAAATACTGTATATCTCATAAGATAGTATATCTATATCTATGTCTACCCCCAAAGGAAAAAATGATACATGTATATGTATAAGGAATCTATACGTGGAGTTGTGACTGCCCAAAGATAAGGCGTGATCTTTCAAACTTCTTTAAACAGTGCTTCGGTTTTCATCAAGTTAGGGCCTGTTTGGAATTCGTAGAAATCAAATACCAATTGCATCTTTCTTTATCCAAGACACCACACATGGCATAAGACTTGTGTCTATCCAAAAATCAAAGCCATGTGATTGCCCATTATTTCAAATATCATCAGACTATTAATCAACCGAAGGAGTCCCAAAGCTTCACGTATTGGGTTTGCACCGCTTCGTATAAGGCTTGTTTGGCCTTGCACCAATTAATTATATTGGACTATATATATTTTATCCAATATATCACACCACTTCAAACCAAATACACATGTTAACTTTTATTAAAAATTACATGTATACTTTTAGTCACATAAAATTCTAACAATCCCCCACATGAATAAAAGTATACAACAAAATTCGAAAGATATAAAAATAAACAAATAAAAGTTGGAGAGATTATTATAGATGAGAGATGCATCACGAAAAGGTGTCTTTTGGACTTGAACCTTCCTTAGTGAATATCTATCGGGTTTACTCGGTGAGGCAGTGTACACAACGTATTGAACTGTCCAACCTTTTAGTGTAAACCAAGACAATAGATATCACACACCACTCAACCAAACACACTTTAGTTAATACGTTTGTGTTCATTTTGGTCCTGAACATATCCTGTATTCATGAGAACTCCTAGAGAGATAAGCCATAAAATTTCTCATAGAAGCGACCCTACTTCTATTCTCATATAGATGACTGTGGATACCGGGATTCCACCGCTTTGTTTGCTTTTTTTGAAGCTTGTTTGATTTGGATCAAGGAAAGAGAAAAGGTCTGTTGAAAACAGATACAGAGTCGCCACTTGGTCTTTAAGGAACCAAGAAACCTAATTTGACTCACCCAAACGGATAAAGGGCACCGGCCCTTCATAACCAAAGAACTTGGCTCGGGGTTTTGGTACGAGAGAGGAAGGAGCCTTTGTCACGACTAAAACACCCTCAACCCGCCCCGTCTCTCGACGGGCCTCAATTAGCATCCAAATAATCATCTTATACTATGTTTGGTTCGACAAATAATACTATGATAGTATATTACATCACATAAGAAAATTTGAAAATGGAAGATCTAAAGATAAGATATCATTCATAAGATCTAAGCCAAATATTACACAATGCAAAGTGAAAGATCACACAAATAAACCTAGGAAAAAAATCGTCTAATCATGTATCAAATAATCAAGACTTCCTAATCTAAAGGGGGACATGAATTGTCATTGAAACAAATAAACAAAGAAATCAAAATATGCTTAGCAAGCTAGTATGGTGCATGTTAATCTTTGAGAAAAGAAGATCTCTCAATCCCCGGGACAGATGAGAAAGGATGATTAGATCGAGGGGAAGCATGAACGTGTGACCATAATTATTCCTTATAATCTTCTTAGATTAGGAGTTACAAAAACCCCAAATCTTTGCATGGATGCAATGTATGTATCTAAAATGTGCCAAGGTTGTAGTGTGTTTTGTGTTCATGGATTCCTAAAATGACTTAGAAGTCTAGAATGTGTATGAATGAATGAATGAAATCAACATGAGATATGTACCAATGTAGTATGAACTACTTCCTAAGATATGAACTAATTTGGAATGTATATAAGCATCAAATTAAAGAATGAAAGTTAAAATGAGCTTGCGGTGAATGGTGGACAGAACAGTAATATGATCTTGGGAAAATGGAAACGAGGGGTTAGGAATGTTTTCAATGCATGATTTTTTATGGAGATCCTCCTTATTATGTCTAGAACACAACCCAAAAATCCAATCTTTAATAACTATCACAGATTGAGAGAAATCACATAAACAATGAAGGTCACTCAGAAACAGAGTCCGTACTGTCGACTGAAATGTTGAAAAATCTTAGAAAATGAAAACAAATGATCTAGGGGCTCATTTTATACAGAAAGTTCCCTAAGACATGGAAGGTTAAGGAAAAAATAAGTTGGGACCACCCCTTTTGGAAAAGTTTTCTGAAAAAGAAGTAGGAAGTTAGTCAAGCTGTTGTGACAGCAGAGGCAGAATGTTTGGAAGGAATGTTTGGGTCCAAAAGGACCATTTTCAAGTACTTCCAAGTCAAACCAAAAATCATGGGTGTTCTCCAATGAGTTAGGAAGACTTTCCAAGTGGCCTTGCATCTATATATTGAGTATTGAGTTCTAGAGAGATCTTTGAACTCAGCTCACTCACTGTTTTAACTCACTGTTTTGAAGATTTTGGGGAAAATAAGGTTTTCTTTCTTGAAATCAAAATGAGAGGGATTGAGGGGGGTTTTGAAATAGAGGTTTTGAAAGTGTATTTTCAATACTCAATAAAGATTATAACCACTTAAAATGCCAACATTCAACTCATCATCAAGAACCTCCAAGATTGTTGGAGAAACTTATTTTTATTTGAACATAACTTCAAGGATACCTTGGGTGTATTGAAGTTATAATCATCATCTATCAAACTTGTTTTTGAGGTCAAGAGCTACTATCCATAAGGATTCACTCACCTCAAACTTCATGTCATCATCTAGATGATGATGAACTAGTAAGTAAATAAATAAAATAACAAAAAAAATGAGGTAAGAAGAGATGAACATTGTATATAAGCAAGCAAATGAACAAATCAATAGATGATATTCAATGGTGGAACCACAAGCATTCAACCTCTCATATGTGTGTATATGGGTGAGTACATCACTCTCTAACTCATAGGAAACTCAAAGAAGATGAAGAAGATGGATTGAAAGCTTGAAAATAAAAGTTTAGTTTTTAAAAAACTAAATAAAAAAACTCACATTTTGCTTGGATTTGAAGAAGAAGATCTTGATTTCTCTCTCTATTTCTTCCTAACTTTCTATATATCTCTCTAATGGCTTCCAAGCTCTCCTCTAAATGGAAGTAAATGGGTCTCCTTTATAGGCCAACTTGGGGAGGTATTTTGGGTTTTAAAAAGTCTCTAATTGGTCCAAAATCCCGGAATAATCAAAACTATGTCGTTTTATTTGTTGAAAATTTGAATTAAAACCCAAAAATTAACCAAAAATTACAAAAAAAAAATGAAAAATCACTCAGAGTGCCGCCGCGGCAGTCAACTCCCCCGTTGACCAAAAATTGCATTTTGGCCCCCAGAACTCCCGGAATTCGCGAAACGGCCCTATTTCGTCCGAAATTCACAGAAAATTCATACAAAATCCAAATTGAGATTGTGATATACCGTTGGAAAGGTATTGAGGTCTACTTTCCATAACAAATAGTTTGGAGTTGAGTCACTTTGGAAAGTTTTGCGATATTCGCGATAAAAGCCGAATTGATCGCATTTTTCACCTTCAAAAATTCATAACAAATTCGTTTTAGATCCAGAAATTATGTGCGATATACCGTTGGAAAGATATTGACCTCTAGTATTTGATAAAAATATTTCAATGTCGAAAAGAAGACTTTGATTTTTGGTCAAACTTGCAGTCAAATCAGTCAAACAGTGCACTTCCAGGAAATTTTGGGAAGTTCTGGGAGCCTCCAAAGACTGACGTTTCCGTCCGATTTTCTTTTAAAACATATTTTAAGACTTTTCACATGATCTAGAATAATCTCGGAACTTTTGGGTGAATTTGGATGATTTTGGTCAAACCTTGGTCAAACTTGGTCAAACCTTGGTCAAACCGGTCAACGGAGACTTTTCGGGAACTTCCGGGACTTCAGGGGGTCTCTGGGAGCTTACGATTTCAAATATTCATTTTTTAAAATACCTTTTTTTTGTTTGGAACAACATCGAATGATTTCTGAGATTCTAGGCCAATCCTGGAGAATTTTGGGCTTTTAGGAGCATTTTGGTCATTTTTGCAAATTCTTTGACTTCTTGAGAGTTAGAGGCAATCTCTGAAAATCCGATCTTTCTAATCATCGAGGTTTGACATGCTTGTGGCCTCCTAAATCTGTTAGCCGACAAAATGGGGTGTCTACAGTTTGCCCCTCTTTGGCATGAACTTGCGAAGCAAACGCATGTCGCAAGCGAGTGCCAAAGCTTTAAAGAGACAGGTCTTTTTGGAGGCTATAGATTTAGGATAAAAGCGTTGCAAAAGATGCAAAGATGCTGAGGTCTAGTGCTGGTCGTGCTCTGTGTGAGCTGCCTACGTATCCCAAGAGGAATCAGACCAGGGCGTAGTTCGGGGCATAAAGGAATGAATCACACATGCACATACACAACAATCAGGCGGATGCTATGCTATGAGGATGGTATGCAATGCATGGATGTGATATGAATTGTGTCATGAATCCTATCATGTATAGTGTTCTGATCCTAGTATGAGCTGGTGCTGTGGGGTGTACTACTCCGAGTGAACTTGTGTCGTGCTAGTGTTTCTAACTGTGATGCAGTTATTGACCCGAATAGGGATACCAAGGTGTGAAGACCCTGGGTCTTGGAGCAAACTTCTGAATTTTGGAAAATGTGCTTCGCAAGCGAATGTAATCGAACATGGGGTCCCAGAGGACTTTAATCAATGATGAAGTTTGACAGATAACCGATGGACATGGAAATCCTGGACACAGAAATCCTAAGAATTCAAGTGATGAAAACCAGAGATGTCAAGCGACGGACACGGAAGCACTGTTAATGGACATGGAAGCCCAAGATTTTGAACGAGAATGATGAACACAATATATTTTGAATGGGAGTGATGGTAAACTAATGATGATTAATGAACTGACGATGTACTAATAGAGATGACGAGTTGACAGTCAAGATGACGAGTCGACAGTGAACTACTGTGACTGTCATGATTGAACTGATGATGTACTAACCGAGATGACGAGTCGACAGTGAACTACTGTGACTCTCATGATTGAACTAACGATGTACTAATAGAGATGACGAGTTGACAGTGAACTACTGTGACTGTCATGATTGAACTGACGATGTACTAATCGAGATGACAAGTCGACAGTGAACTACTGTGACTGTCATGAATTGAACTGACGATGTACGAATCGATATGATGAGTCGACAGTGAACTACTGTGACTATCATGGATTGAACTAATGATGTACTAATCGAGATGACGAGTTGACAGTGAACTACTGTGACTGTCATGATTGAACTGACGATGTACTAATCGCGATAACGAGTCGACAGTGAACTACTGTGACTCTCATGATTGAACTAACGATGTACTAATCGAGATGACGAGTTGACAGTGAACTACTGTGACTATCATGATTGAACTGACGATGTACTAATCGAGATGACGAGTCGACAGTGAACTACTGTGACTGTCATGGATTGAACTGACGATGTACGAATCGATATGACGAGTCAACAGTGAACTACTGTGACTGTCATGGATTGAACTGACGATGTACTAATCGAGATGACGAGTCGACAGTGAACTACTGTGACTGTCATGATTGAACTGACGATGTACTAATCGAGATGACGAGTCGATAGTGAACTACTGTAACTATCGTGGATTGGATCAATTGTTGGGCTAACCGTGACCGAAAGAAGTGACGATGCACGAATCGAGATGATGAATCAATAGTGAACTACTGTGACTATCATGGATTGGATCAACAGTTGGACTAACCGTGACCAGAAGAAGTGACGATGTACGATCGAGATGATGAGTCAACAGTGAACTACTGTGACTATCATGGATTGGATCAACAGTTGGACTAACCGTGACCAGAAGAAGTGACGATGTACGAATCGAGATGATGAGTCAACAGTGAACTACTGTGACTATCATGGATTGGATCAACAGTTGGACTAACCGTGATCAGAAGAAGTGACTATGTACGAATCGAGATGATGAGTCAATAGTGAACTACTGTGACTATCATGGATTGGATCAACAGTTGGACTAACCGTGACCAGAAGAAGTGACGAATTGATATGCCTACTGGGGATTAAATTGAATCTGCTAGGGGGTAAAGCGACTCTGCTAGGGATGAAAGTGGTTTCTTCTATGGTCTTGACTGAGATACACCATATTAATTCAGGACACTTTTCTGGAGATGAACCAGCTCTGTTGGAAAAGACTTTGATCAGAAGATTCGACTGGGGAAAGAATGCGAATTGAGTAATTCAACAGCGGATGAAGAACATTTGTGACATAATTTCGGGTTGGTTGCTGAGGAGCTGGTAAAAGATTACCAGTGGATCTTGTGAATTGATTTTGTAAAGGCAAGTGAATGTGATTGGAGGGGTGTCACCAGTGCTGGAGGTTCTTGGGACTCATATCATATTGTAGACTCGACAAGTGCAGTAATGGTGTTTGGAATATCTGCTTGTATCCATAGGTTTTATAATTGGTAATCACTTTAAACCCACACATTTGAGACCATTAGGACAAATGAACTTGATAGCAACAACGATGACAAGGAAAATTGGATTGGTTTGTATGAACCTTGAACTCTAATACAGTTTCGATTAGATTATTACTGACTCAACCAAACAAGGATTGACTTGACAGAAGTAACGACACGAAGCGCCCAAATTAGCATAATTCAATGTGTCTTTGTCATAAGTGATGTACCGCTCATCTTTTATGTTCACTCCTCATCTTAATATGATAGCACTTTGCTGATAAATCTGGTTTTTGAAAATTCTTCCCTATTGATCTAATCAATTCTTTGCTTCCCCCAAGAAGTGCTTGGAATTAGTGACTTAGCTTTTAGAATAAAAGATGCTCAATTTTTTTTTTAAAACAACTTGGTGACTTGAAAACTCGCCCCTGGTGTGAAGGGATCGTGTCAGGCAAACGGAGTTTGCCCCTAGTTTGAGTTGTAGAAAGTAGAATTCATAGGCAAACGAGGTGGGTGACCGAAGTTTTCCCCTAGTTTGGACAATGGTTTATTGGAGGTTTTGGAAAAACGAGGTAGGTGACCGAAGTTTGTCCCTTGTATGGAGGGTAGATAGTAAAATTCAGGCAAACGAGGCGGGTGGCCGAAGTTTGCCCCTAGTGTGGAAGGTGATTTTCTGGCTTGAGGCAAGGACCGCCACTTTAATCTCTCAAATGCTCATAACTTTTGCCTAGGCACCAGTGAGGCGACCTAGTGAGCTCTTTTCTTTCTTTTGTTATTGCTCACCTTGGATTTAGCTCTAATTTTTGCCTAGGCGTCCTTTCGGATTTTCGACCTAGCGAGCCATCCTTCTTTTTTTTTTGAAAGTCTGCCTACGTACCCCCGAGCGGGGATCAGGTCCAACGTAGTTCGGGCCAAAGTTTTGAAAGAAATTGGTTTGATTATGATGGTGTTGACCGAACCGATGCGGTTGCCTACGTATCCCCGAGTGGGAATCAGGTCGAGCGTACTTCAAGGCAAGGCTTGAAATAAGGGGTTTAAGGTATGAGGGTTTTTCAAACCAATCGTCAAAGAAGTTCAAACTTGAGCCACTTGTGGTAGCTTTGAATAAAAGGATTCAGTTTCAATCTCCCTTTCTTTTCTTTTTCTTTTTCTTTTTCTTTTTGTTTTGTTTTGAGGATTGATACTTTTCACTTTCGCCTAGCCAGTCAATTTTGCTTTTTAATGTAGTCGATTCTTGCGAGATCTTTCAATCGCAATCTCAGAATTCCAGAATGTGCATGTCAGCTCTCGGAATTTATTTGTGGTCATTCCGTGCCTTTTGAAATGTGATCTTGGCACGTTCTTAAGATGTATCTTGAAGCGTATGATTCTCTCATTTGGTTCATCAAAATTTTCTCCAACATTTCGACTGGCTAGGGTCAGATTTTGGAAATCAACACCTTTTTAAGCTCTAACTTTTGCCTAGGTGCCCTTTCGGGTTTTCAACCTAGCGAGCTTTTCTTTTTTTTTTTTTTTTTTTGAAGGGGAAAGAAACTCATTGGAATGTTTGGCTACCAACAATGACTAAGTCTGCATTGGACAGGTTTGTATGGCTCTTGATTGGACTAAGTCTGCATTCCATGTAAATTTCTTCCTTTAAATCTCCATTTAAAAATGCAGTTTTTACATCCATTTGGTGTATTTTCAAATTATAAATCGTTGTTATTGCAATTAACATCCTTATAGACGTGATTCTTGAAACCGGAGAATAGGTATCAAAGAAATCGATTCCTTCTTTTTGTCGGTATCCTTTGGCTACCAAACGAGCCCTGTACTTATCAATAGTACCATCAGCTTTGAGCTTTCGTTTGAATATCCATTTGCAGCCAATTGGTTTACTTCCGGGAGGTAGTTTAACCAATTCCCATGTATGGTTCTGCATAATGGAATCCAATTCACTGTTTACTGCCTCTTTCCAATAAGGAGCGTCTGGCATTGCCATTGCTTCTTTAAAAGTCTGAGGTTCAGCTTCAGTTAAAAATGTAATAAAATCTGGTCCAAAAGAAGTTGTTTTCTTTGGTTTTTTGCTCTTCCTAGGAGTTGTCTCAGTTTCCTTATCATTTTGACTACTAGGTAAGATTTCTTCATAGCTCCTTTTAGAACCAGAATTGTGTCTCCCTTCCTTATACGGAAATATCTCTTCAAAAAACTCAGCATCAATAGACTCCATAATGGTATTGATATGAATATCAACAATTTCGGATTTAACCACTAAGAATCTATATGCTGCACTATTTGCGACATATCCAATAAAGACACAATCAATTGTCTTAGGTCCAAGTTTATTCCTTTTAGGAAGTGGAACTTGTACCTTTGCAAGACACCCCCACACTTTCAGCTTTTTATATGAAGGCAATCTCCCTTTCCATACTTCATAAGGAGACTTATTATTCTTCTTATGTGGAATCCTATTTAGGATCACATTTACTGTGAGTATGGCTTCCCCCCACATGTTGTGAGGCAACCCAGAACTATTTAACATTGCATTAGCCATGTTCTTAAGAGTTCTATTTTTTCCTTTCTGCTACACCATTTTGTTGTGGTGTATAAGGAGCAGTAGTTTGATGAACTATGCCATTAAGTGTACAATAATCGGACAGTGGAGTGGAATCATACTCTCCCCCCTCTGTGGTGTATAAGGAGCAGTAGTTTGATGAACTATGCCATTAAGTGTACAATAATCGGACAGTGGAGTGGAATCATACTCTCCCCCTCTGTCAGACCTAAGCACCTTAATTGTTTTATTAAGTTGATTTTCAACTTCTACTTCATATGTTTTAAACATATCTATGGTTTCATCTTTACTATGAAGCAAATAAACGTAGCCGAATATGCTATGATCATCAATAAAAGTTGCAAAATATTTTTTGCCACCACGTGTTGGTGTCATCTTAAGATCACAAAGATCACTGTGTACTAAGTCAAGTAATTCATTGCTTCTTTCAATTGAATGGAATGGTTTTCTAGCAAATTTAGATTCAACACAAGTTTCACATTTATGTATTCTATCTATTTTAAATTTTGGCAATAAACCTAAATTAACCATTTTATACAAAGAACCATAATTGACATGGCCTAATCAAGAATGCCATAAATCACAAGACTCAACAATATAAGCAGAAGACATAATACTTTCATTAATAATATTAGCAATTACATTAAGTTTGAAAAGACCATCATTCATGTATCCTTTCCCCACAAACATACCCCCTTTAGTTAATACAAACTTGTCAGATTCGAATACAAGTTTAAACCCTTTCTTGCTAAGCAAAGATCCCGACACTAAATTCTTTCGAATTTCTGGCACATGTAGGACATCAAGGAGGGTAAGTTCTTTCCCGGAAGTAAACTTCAAAATCACATTTCGTTTCCCTTAAACATTAGATGCAGAGGCATTTCCCATAAATAATTTCTCACCACTCCCAATTTTCTGGTAAGTAGAGAACATGTTTTTATCACCACAGACGTGCTTACTGGCCCCTGTATCAATCCACCAATCTTTTGAGTCGGTCACCATATTAGTTTCAGAGATGATTGCAGCCAAGTTTTCACTTTCAGTTATATTGGCTTGATTGGTTTTACTGTTGCTCAGACTTCCAGAATTTTGCTCTTTCTTGTAGAGACAGTCTGAGGCACGGTGTCCTGGTTTCCCACACACCCAACAATTGCCCTTTATCATTTTAAAGTTCTTGGCTTTAATTCCAACAGAAAAATTCTTCCCTTTATTTTTCTGGGAACGGGACTTAGTTTTGAAGTTTTCTCTTTCAACAATGTTGGCTCTTGCCTCAATCGAAGATTGAATGACATTTTTGTCACCTTTTCTATTATCCTCTTCTATTCTCAGACGTATAATTAGATCTTCCATTGTCAACTCCTGTCATACCCGCTCCCGTGGCATTTAATTATATTATTTTAGCATGCATGGTATGCTTACTGTTGTGTTAATTAACATGTGTGATGTGAGTAATGACTCACTAGTTGTTGGAGGGTGTCTTTTGAGAACCCAGTATTTGGCCTTGAAAGCAATCCAGAAGGTGGGCAAGTGAGAATTCCCTACGGTTGGGAAAATGAGTAATAACTCATGGTTATGTGCTTAAATGTTTATTTAGGCATATGTAAATATAATTGATTATTATATTGTTAATAGCGACTCATCGGAGTCATTAGATGCCTGGTGAGGATGGATTTGAACACGTTACGTAATTTGGTAAGCTAATTAGCAATTTTGTAAAATTTGTAGAAACTTGCATTTTAGCAACCAAACGGAACTTAGTCGGAAACCTTTTTAATTTTGAAGTTTCACCTGTAGAGCTATGCATTAGCTGTGTAGAAAGTTTAAGAGACTGATTAGAAGTTTTGAAAACTCGTGGGGAGGTAAACGCAATTTCCGAAAGCGTTGCCTATATATAGATAGTGATGACTTTCATAAATTTTATAAGTTTAACCTAAATTCAAGAAGAGGCCAAATGGAGGATTCTTGGCTTAGAGCTTCAAGACTCGAATCGACGGAGTTCTACCCGTTTGTTTTTCATCGAATTCCGTATTTGAACTCTACGAGGTAAGGTCGTCGTTTTGATACCTATTAGGCCTTGTTTGGTTAAGTTTTCCGTAAACTCATTTTCTAGAATTTTCATACAAAGTTGATATTTGGACTTTTGATTAATAGGAATTGTATTAGAAGAATTACTGCACGTTCTTTGTGCTTGAGTTTTCCTTGGATCGGCGTTTAAGAGCATAAATCGGAGGTGAGTGATATAAATCTTGAGTTTTGGATGATTCTATGGTTTAATGCATTTGATATGTTAGGAATGTATATAGATACCATGTGTAGTTCATATTGGGCAAAACTCATATATAAAGTAGGCCCAAAGTATGTTGAAATGAAAAGCATGGTGATATGTGTTAAATGAGCATGTTTATGTGCCTATGTGGGTTAAAGGGGGATTTGTGCTAATACATCGTGAGACGTCCTCTCGAAGGGGAAGGATAAGTAGTGACGACGGTCACTTGCCGAGAAAGGCATTAACGCGACATGTCGAAGGGGCATGGGTCGTGGTTGAGTCTTAAGACTTTGGATCGGTGAAGGTGCACTTATTCCCTAGAGACCAATAGTTATGTGTCATGATGGATTGGAACATATTTGTCATCCGTATGCTTGATTCATATTATTCACTAAGCGTTAGCTTAAACAAATCCATATATCTGTGGTTATATAAATAACCATTCAGGTGCAAGGACTGGAGGAGAGAATCGCGAGTAATAAGGCGAGGAAGGACCGGAAGCTCCTAATGTTTATAGAACTTGTAGCACTTTTTTAATATGTGTTTAACTCATGCCGGTTATTTAACCGTGCAACTTGTATTAAGACTTGTTATATATGCGAGTACGGCACTTGGTTCACTTTAGGACCTAGCTTGCCAAGACGTCGGAAGCTTGTACCTTTAGTACGTGTAATCCGGGAAAGGTTTATGGTTGTTGTATAAACGGTGTATATGTTTTTGCAAGCCCTTCGAATGTTTAACAAAGCTTTGAAATGGTTTTGTTTTGAAAGGAGTTGGTTTGAAATGGTTTTGTTTGGTTTGGTTTGGTTTCTTTTGGTAATATGTGTATTATTTTATTAGCGGCGTTTGTGCGGAAGCACTGGGAATCAACGACGTTTATTAGAAAAGCGCCGGCAATTGTGAAACGGTCTTTTGGAGGTTTGGATTCTGCCCAGGCCCCATTTGACCAGTCGAGCGAGGCAATTCGACCGGTCGAAATGCCCCCTGCCAGAAATTTCAAACTCCTACTTCCAATGTTCGGAACAACTTCTAATTAGGCATGGATGTACCTTTGGGGACCCTTTGACCTATGAAACTGTTACTTTTGAAAACGAAACTCGTTAAGGCGTGTTTGGGTACGTGTTTAATATAACCTTTGAAAAACTATTTGGAAGTTGGTTGTTTTGGAGCAAAACTTTTATTAAGGTCATTTTTGGGAACTTTAATCATTGTTGGTAAGCCTTGATGGCGTGCCACGTGACCTAGATTCATATGTATGGATCCGGGGCGTGGCATGTAGTGGTATCAGAGCTTAAGGCTATAGACCTTGAACTATAGGTGTAGGTTTAGAGCCTTGGGGACGAGAGACGACGTCATGAGTTTGAATATTGATTAATGTGTGCGGAATTTGGATTAGTGCATTACATATACATATGAATAATGATTGTGTGTGTAACAACCCTAAAATTTCTAAGTGTATAAATAATTCTTTTAATTATTACTTTCAATTAGCAATATTATATGAGTGTGGCTATGTAAGAAATGTGTTTGAAAATTTTAAGTGTTTGGTGGACATATAAATTAAATCATTAGTGAGCCCTTTAGTTTGAATGCTACATTTTATTAATTTAAATTTATTAAAAAAAAAATGAAGGGTTGATATGTATTTTTTTTAATTAGAATAACAGGCTCGCGAATGTGTCAAATAGTGTATCTGATATTAAAATTAAGTACCCGGGGCATAAGTACCCTTTGGGTTAGCCATTTTAGTGGTTTGAGTTACATTCTGGGCTCATATGAGTCTCTTTTGTGAGCCCATAAAAAGAAAAACGGTATTTACATGTGTGTGTAGATGTGTGCGGGTATGTGTGTTAATATACTAATAGGTTATGTGTGCATCTTGTATACTTACATAATAAAATAATAGGGTTAGGAATCCCTTTCCTTTACACAGCCGCAATTGAGAGAGACAGAGAGAAAGAGAGAGAAGAGAAAGAAGAGAAGAAAAGGGAGAAGAAAGGAGAAGAGTCTAGGGTTCATGGGGCACGTGGGGAATCGCGAAGCATTCGTGGTGGTTGATTTTTGATCAACGAGGTGAGTTAAATTTTGTGTATCCGAGTATATATATATACACGTATGTATATATGTATATGAGAGTAAATTAAAGTAGTACATGTTTAATTTAATTGTTAGGGTTAAATCTTTGTAATGGATACACGCTATTGTTGAAGTAATTTAGATAGTTTCTTTCCCCTTCGTGTGACTTTGCGATCATGACATTAGGGTACTCGAAAGGGTTAGGTGAATCGTTAGTTTGATAAAAACCATATGTGAAATATTCATGTTTGTTAGGAAATATATGTGAAATTCGTTTTATTTGTAATTCACACAGTTGCAGAAACATTAGAAAATTATTAGAAAATCGTGGCTTTGAATTTGAACATTCTGTCCACGTGTCTCATGTAAAACGTGATTCTGCACGTTTTTCGTCTAATGGTAGTTTTCATGATTCTGCACCGTTTGGGCAAAAATTGAAGATTTCAGTAGCAGTTTTTAGTATATTAAAATGTACGAAATTGGAGAAATATGATTCGTTGTGTTATTTTTTTTATCATTCGTTTGACTTAACGAAAATTACTTAGAGATACATGAATTCTCGTATAATGTTGATAAAAAATAAAGGGTAATAGTCATTAACGTTGAGTCCGATGAAAATATTGTGGAACGACTGTTATAATACTTTACAATATGAGAATTTGAATTTTTATTATGGGTTTCATGTAGGCTAATTTTGAATGTTGGGTTGAGATTATTGTACCTGAAATAACTGACCTTATTGTGTGGTCATTTTGATAAAAAGGAGTAAATTAGATACGTTGAATAGTATATTGGGAATCTTGTAATTTGATTGGAAATTATTGAGGGAAGAATTGTTATGGGTTAATTGATAAAACCCTTTATTGTAAGAAATTGGAATACATCTAAAAGTTAGAAATGTGATTGGATGATAAGACGGAACTATTTGATAAACGTGAAATTCACAATTATTGGGGATAATACGAACGATAAGTGATAATTGCAACATAGTTCTTTAGTGTTCACCGCTCCCTGTTGTTGTGTTATTATTTTTGGTAGCTCGCACTCTTTTGCCAGTGGCTTCGTGATCAAGCTGGCTTTAGACTTGTGGAGTGTACTTTTTGCCAGTGGCTTCGTGATCAAGCTGGCCTAAGCCTTATGCTCGGCTTATATTGTATAGACGTCTCGACATATTGACCAGCCGTCCGTTGTGTATACCTGGTTTGGTTGATACCCCAACCAAACTGGCACCGGAGTGGGTGTTGGTAGTATGTCCGGGCACACATGGGATATATGTGTGGGCTGTACCATGGAGGGTGGCCAAGTGGTGAACCTAGGGAACACAAAGATAATTAAAGGCTAATAAATAATGACAATGGAGTATTTCATAAGACTGATAAGTTTGGAATAATGAATGCGACGTTTAAGTTAGAATGTGAAAATGTTGTTTACTGACTTATTTGCTTGGTTTGTGATAACTATATATTACATGATGGTGGGTCCACTAACTTTTATGCAAGGCTGACTCACCATAGATGTCCGACCGGTAAGTATTCAGTTGTGTTTATTCGGGGTTGGAGCCACTGCCACCACATTGAAGAAAACTACCGCTTGTCCTGAAGTGTGAGTGGAACTACTTTCTTGCTCGATAAATTTCTTATTTTGCGGTGTGGTATTCTAAGGGACTGTGTGTTATCCCTAAGACTTCGTTATTATGTTATTTATTTAACTCACACCAGTACCGTGTGTACTGACCCGTGTGATTTTATCACCGGGTGCGTTCTTCGTGGAGCGTAGCCGGGTTCTTATTTTCAGGAATAGTTCGTGTTAGCGGTTGGAGTAAATTTTGTGATTCAGAGATCTACGAGTGGATTTTAATTGTTATTTATTTTGCTTCGTGATCTTGATTTATTTATTTCTTGGCATTGTGGGCCATGTTGTATTTTATTATTTTGGGGTTATGGGACGATTGTAATAGCTCTGATTCAAGTTTTGTAAAAATGTGGATTTCTTATTTTGTTATGGCAACAAAATTCTCTTTATTATTGTAAATTGTAGTTTAGAATTTTATCATGGAGATCTCAATGAAAATGATTATTTTTTTTTTGTTACTTAAAGTTTGTGAATTATTTTAAAGAGGAACATTTTTCAGCAAAGTTTACTATTTCAAATGTGTGACAAGTTGATTGTTTAATTCACTCTCAGATTTTTGGGCAATTAAATACTGGTTGGGATATTATTGAATGGGTATTTGGTTGTCTAAAAATCAGGGTGTGACAGTGTGCATTGTATCTTACATGCATACTCTGAGATATATGTCATGACATGCATGATATCATTATGCCAGTGGTGGAAAGTATGGATATCAATAATGATAATGCAACGAATGCGCGAATGGATCGAATAGAGGCCGCTATTGAGGGGTTTATTAGAGCAGTGGATGACAGAGTGCCACCAAGGGGAATAGAGCCGAAAAATCCAAATTTGGCACCAAGGGCTGGGCAATCAATTGCCGAAAAGTTTACAAAGAAGAATCCGACAATATTCACTGGGGGATCGGAACCTGATGTGGCAGACTTTTGGAAAATGGATATGGAACGTATATTCCGTAACCTGGCATGCACCGATAGAGAAAAAATAGACAATGCCACTGATACGTTGAAAGAGGGAGCTCAGAATTGGTGGGTTGGTATCCTCGCAAGTAGAGCACCGACTACTTGGGCAAGTTTCATAGAGGAATTCGATAAGCGGTACTTTTCGGATTCAGTGAAGACCCAAAAGAAGCGAGAGTTCATGAACTTGAAACAAGGGGATATGACAGTAAACGAGTACACGACTGCATTTAATGGGTTGGCACGATTTGCACCTGGTATAGTTTTGGAAGAGGTGGATAGAGCCAGGCAGTTCGAAGAAGGTCTGAAGGAAAACATCCATAGTCGCGTGGATACATTTCGTCTTCCAACATTTGCTGAAGTTCTAGATGTGGCTCTAATAGCCGAAAGAGATATTGGGAACTACAAGCTTAGCCAACAAGGGAAGAGGAAAAATGAGAATCAAGGGAGGAACCAGGGTAACTTCAAGAAATCCTATTCAAGGGCACCTGGTGTTGGTTCAGGAAATCAAGGGGGAAGTTCATTCTCTGGAGGAGATAAACCGGTGTGTACTATTTGCGACCGTAGACATTGGGGTATTTGTTATATGGCAAATACGATTTGTCATATTTGTAATCAATCGGGACATGTTGCCAAGAATTGTACGCAGACAAGAACCCAAAGTGTGAATGTGGATATGAGGGGTAAATGTTATGAATGTGGTATGCCGGGTCATCGAGAGAGGGATTGCCCGAACAAGCGACAACGTGGGGCCGGTTCTGTGGCTTCTAGTGGAACGAGAACAGTGCAACAACCAGACAAAGGAAAGAAGGAACAAAGGGAGGCGCATGCATTTAACCTTTTGCCAGGAGAGACGGCCAACGCAGACTCTGTGGTGTCAGGTACACTACTTATTTGCTCACGCCCTGCACGTGTACTTATGGATTCAGGATCTACACACTCATTTGTGTCACATGAATTTGCTAAATGCTTGGATGTGATTTCAGAACCATTGGGATTTGATTTGTCTGTTTCAATTCCATTAGAAAATCCTATAATAAGTTCATTGGTATATAAAGCATGTGACATCAACGTAAATGAAAAGACCTTAGTTGTTTATTTGGTACCATTAACCATTCATCACTTTGATGTAATTTTGGGAATGGATTGGCTATCAACGAATTGTGCTTCAATTGATTGTGTAAGGAAAAGAGTTGTATTTCAAATGCCAGATCAGGAAGAGTTTTATTTCCATGGGGTAAGGATCACATCACCACCGTATATTGTATCGGCTGCACGAGCTTGTCGACTAGTGAGGAAGGGTTGTCAAGGATTCTTATGTAGTATTCTTGATACAAGAGTCACAGGATCGGGGATTGAAAATATTTCAATAGTGAGAGAATTTCCTGATGTGTTTCATGAGGAGTTACTTGATACTCTAGTTGAAAGGGAGATTGAATTTACCATTGATACGATACCTGAAGCACAACCGATATCGAAGGCACCATACCGAATGGCACTGGTAGAATTGAAAGAACTGAAAATCCAACTACAAGAGCTACTTGATAAAGGGTTTATACAACCAAGTGTCTCACCATGGGGAGCACCGGTATTGTTTGTTAAGAAGAAAGACGGGACAATGCGAATGTGCATATATTATAGAGAGTTGAACAAGTTGACGATCAAGAACAAATATCCACTACCACGTATTGATGACTTGTTTGATCAACTACACGGGGCCCATGTATTTTCAAAGATTAACTTGAGATCGGGTTATCACCAATTGAAAGTCAAGGTGGAGGATGTTGAGAAGACAGCATTTCGGACTCGATATGGCCATTATGAGTTTTTGGTCATGCCATTTGGAGTAACAAATGCACCAGCAGCGTTTTATGGATTTGATGAATAGGGTATTCAAGGAATATCTGGATGAGTTTGTGATTGTGTTCATAGATGATATCTTGGTGTATTCTAAAAGTGTTGAAGAACATGAAAGGCATTTACGATTGGTATTACAATGACTACGAGAGAGAAAATTGTTTGGAAAATTGAAGAAGTGTGAGTTTTGGTTGACTGAGATAGCTTTCTTGGGGCATGTAATTTCTGAAGATGGAGTTTCAGTGGACGCGCAGAAGATTGAGGCTATAGGTAATTGGTCAAAACCAACAAATGTGTCAGAAATTTGAAGTTTCTTGGGATTGGCAGGTTATTATAGAAGGTTTATGGAAAATTTCTCCAGGATAGTGATGCCAATGACTCAATTGATGAGAAAGAATGCAGTATTTAATTGGGACTCAGAATGTGACAAGAGTTTTAAAGAGCTGAAGACTCGACTTATGTCAGAACCGATCTTGAAGATTCCATCTGGTACAGAGGGGTTTGTAATCTATAGTGATGCTTCACATAGAGGACTGGGATGTGTTTTGATACAGAACGGCAAGGTGATTGATTATGGCTCACGTCAGTTAAAGGTACATGAGGTGAATTATCCGACTCATGATCTTGAGTTAGCAGCGGTGATCTTTGCATTGAAGATCTGGCGGCACTATCTTTATGGGGAAAAGTGTGATATCTACACAGATCACAAGAGCCTAAAGTACTTGTTTACACAGAAAGAACTGAATATGAGGCAAAGGCGATGGTTGGAATTGATGAAAGACTACGACTTGTCGATTCACTACCATCCTGGGAAAGCAAATGTAGTTGCTGACGCATTAAGTAGGAAGTCTACGAATAATTTGGCCTACGATTTGACTTCATAGAAACAACTTGTTGGTGAAATGGAAAAGTTAGAACTTGAGGTGATTTCAACAACTGAAGGAAACTTGCTAGCAGCTATTGTAACACAACCGACATTGATAGATGAGATAAAGATGAAACAACTTCAAGACCCAGTTTTAAAGAAGATCTATGATGAAATACTTCTAGATAAACAGCCAGAGTTTACCTTTGTGGACAATATTCTAAAATTCAAGAATCGGGTATGTGTACCTAATGTGGATGGGATTAAGGAGTTAATACTTGAAGAATCTCATAATACCAAATATATAGTTCATCCAGGTAGTACCAAGATGTATCGAGATTTGCGAGAGGTGTACTGGTGATCTGGAATGAAAAGAGAGGTAGCTGAGCACGTAGCCAAATGCTTGATTCGTCAGCAAGTCAAGGCGGAACATCAAAGGCCTGCAGGGTTATTGCAACCTTTGGATGTACCGGAATGGAAATGGGAAAAGATAACCATGGATTTTGTATCGGGTTTTCCAAGGTCTACAAGATTGAACAACAGTGTTTGGGTAATTGTAGATCGATTGACTAAGTCAGCACATTTCTTACCGATTAAGACAAAGGAACCGATGAAACTCGCGGAGTTGTATGTTAAAGAGATTGTGAGACTACATGGAGCACCAGTGTCTATAGTTTCAGACAGGGATAGTAGTTTCTTATCTAGATTCTGGAGAGGACTACAAGAAGCTATGGGTACAAAGTTAAACTTTAGTACAGCTTTTCACCCGCAGACAGATGGGCAGTCCGAGCGTGTAATTCAAATACTGGAGGACATGCTTCGACTATGTGTTCTTGATTTTAAGGGTGACTGGGAAAAATATATACCTTTGATTGAATTTGCCTACAATAACAGTTTTCAGGCTAGTATTGGGATGGCACCATATGAAGCACTATATGGGCGTAAGTGTCGATCACCGATTTGTTGGACCGAGGTAGGGGAACGAAGGTTAGAAGGACCTGAGATGGTTCAGTTGGCAGCAGATAAAGTAAAGGTGATACAACAACGGTTGAAAATGGCTCAGAGTCGTTACAAAAGCTACGCGGATACGGGACAAAGGCCACTAGAATTTGAAGTATGTGACCGTGTGTTCTTGAAGGTTTCACCTTCCAAGGGGATCACGAGGTTTGGAAAGCGAGGGAAGTTGAATCCTAGATACGTTGGACCATTTGAGATTATTGGAAAAGTGGGACCAGTAGCTTATCGACTAGAGTTACCACAAGAGTTAGCTAATGTACACGATGTATTTCATGTGTCGATGCTGAGAAGAGTTATATCTGATTCAAGTTATGTGATTACTCCAGAGCCATTGGAAGTCAGAGAAGACTTAACGTATGTTGAACGTCCAGTCAGAATCCTAGATAGAAAGGATAAGGTGTTACGAAACAAGACGGTTCCATTGGTAATGGTCTTATGGCGAAATCACTCAGTGGAAGAAGCCACTTGGGAAAGAGAGGATGAGATGCAGGCAAAGTATCCATTTCTGTTTGAAGCATGAGGTATTGAAAGTTTGGGGACAAACTTCTTTTAAGGGGGAGAGGATGTCATACCCGCTCCCGCAATATTTAATTATATTATTTTAGCATGCATGGTATACTTACTGTTGTGTTAATTAACACGTGTGATGTGAGTGATGACTCACTAGTTGTTGGAGGGTGTCTTTTGAGAACCCAGTATTTGGCCTTAAAGGCAGTCCAGAAGGTGGGTAAGTGAGAATTCTCTACGGTTGGGAAAATGAGTAATAACTCATGGTTATGTGCTTAAATATTTATTTAGGCATATGTAAATATAATTGATTATTATATTGTTAATAACGACTCATCGGAGTCATTAGATGCCTGGTGAGGACGGATTTGAACACGTTACGTAATTTGGTAAGCTAATCAGCAATTTCGTAAAATTTGTAGAAACTTGCATTTTAGCAACCAAACAGAACTTAGTCAGAAACCTTTTTAATTTTGAAGTTTCACCTGTAGAGCTATGCATTAGCTGTGTAGAAAGTTTAAGAGACTGATTAGAAGTTTTTGAAAACTCGTGGGGAGGTAAACGCAATTTTCGAAAGCGTTGCCTATATATAGATAGTGATGACTTTCATAAATTTTATCTTTCATAAATTTTATAAGTTTAACCTAAATTCAAGAAGAGGCCAAATGGAGTATTTCTTGGCTTAGAGCTTCAAGACTAGAATCGACGGAGTTCTACCCGTTTGTTTTTCATCGAATTTTGTATTTGAACTCTACGAGGTAAGGCCGTCGTTTTGATACCTATTAGGCCTTGTTTGGTTAAGTTTTCCGAAAACTCATTTTCTAGAATTTTCATACAAAGTTGATATTTGGACTTTTGATTAATAGGAATTGTATTAGAAGAATTACTGCACATTCTTTGTGCTTGAGTTTTCCTTGGATCGGCGTTTAAGAGCGTAAATCGGAGGTGAGTGATATAAATCTTGAGTTTTGGATGATTCTATGGTTTAATGCATTTGATATGTTAGGAATGTATATAGATACCATGTGTAGTTCATATTGGGCAAGACTCATGTATAAAGTAGGCCCAAAGTATGTTGAAATGAAAAGCATGGTGATATGTGTTAAATGAGCATGTTTATGTGCCTATGTGGGTTAAAGGGGGATTTGTGCTAATTCACCGTGAGACGTCCTCTCGAAGGGGAAGGATTAGTAATGACGACAGTCACTTGCCGAGAAAGGCATTAACGCGACATGTCGAAGGTGCATGGGTCGTTGTTGAGTCTTAAGACTTTGGATCGGTGAAGGTGCACTTATTCCCTAGAGACCAATAATTATGTGTCATGATGGATTAGAACATATTTGTCATCCGTATGCTTGATTCATATTATTCACTAAGCGTTAGCTTAAACAAATCCATATATCTGTGGTTATATAAATAACCATTCAGGTGCAAGGACTGGAGGAGAGAATCGCGGGTAACGAGGCGAGGAAGGACCGAAAGCTCCTAATGTTTATAGAACTTGTAGCACTTTTGTAATATGTGTTTAACTCATGCCGGTTGTTTAACCGTGCAACTTGTATTAAGACTTGTTATATATATGAGTACGACACTTGGTTCACTTTAGGACCTAGCTTGCCGAGACGTGGGAAGCTTGTACCTTTAGTACGTGTAATCCGAGAAAGGTTTATGGTTGTTGTATAAACGGTGTATATGTTTTTGCAAGCCCTTCGAATGTTTAACAAAGCTTTGAAATGGTTTTGTTTTGAAAGGAGTTGGTTTGAAATGGTCTTGTTTGGTTTGGTTTCTTTTTGGTAATATGTGTATTATTTTATTAGCGGTGTTTGTGCGGAAGCGCCGGGAATCAACGGCGTTTATTAGAAAAGCGCCGGCAATTGTGAAACGGTCTTTTGGAGGTTTGGATTCTGTCCATGCCCCATTCGACCGGTCGAGCGGGGCAATTCGACCGGTCGAAATGCCCCCTGCCAGAAATTTCAAACTCCTACTTCCAATTAGGCATGGAGGTACCTTTGGGGACCCTTTGACCTATGAAACTGTTACTTTTTAAAACGAAACTCGTTAAGGCGTGTTCGGGCACGTGTTTAATATAACCTTTGAAAAACTATTTGGAAGTTGGTTGTTTTGGAGCAAAACTTTTATTAAGGTCATTTTTTGGGAACTTTAATAATTGTTGGTAAGCCTTGATGGCGTGCCACGTGACCTAGATTCATATGTATGGATCCGGGGCGTGACAACTCCTTACGTTTGTGCTTTAGATAATTTTTGAAATCTTTCCATGACAGTGGTAGTTTTTCAATAATTGAAGCAACTTGAAAAGATTCATTAATAGATATACCTTCATTATGAATGTCATTAATGACAATCTGAATATCTTCAACTTGCTTGACAACAGGTTTGGAATCTGCCATTTTAAAATCTAAGAATTTTCCGATGATGAACTTCTTCGTTCCAGCATCCTCTGTTCTATACTTTTTCTCTAGCGATTCCCATAGTTGCTTTGACGTCTTGAAAGTCGAATAAACGTACATTGTAGAGAGAATCCTCCAATCCATTCAAAACATAGTTTCTACACAAAAAATCAGAATGTTTCCAAGCCTCAGTTGCAGATTCAGTGTCCTTTGTTTGCTTGTCTTGTGGAGTGACCGGACAATCTTCTCTCAGAATATGTGCCAAATTCAGTGTGATCAAATAAAATAGCATCTTCTGTTGCCAACGTTTGAAATCATTACCCTTGAATTTTTCGGGTTTCTCGTTGTGTGTCGCATTCGTCTTGACTGTTGGTTGTTCCATCTTTAACAAATCTGTCTTTAGTTTGTTGGAAAATATGGAACAACTAATACAACAAACTTCAATAGCAGAATAAAAGTAACAGATCGAGGCTTGCAAATTGCAAAGTCCTAAAGACAGATTTGCGCCCTGCCCGTAGTTGCTTGTAGTTCAATGGCGACCGTCTTTGAGGATACAACAATCTAGTCAGAGTGCAGCAACAATTTTCTACTCCGACTCTAGCGAACGTTGTGTGTAAAATCTCTCCAAAAGAAAATCACAAAACTGTGTAAAACAAAAAACTACCAACTCGAAAAAAAAATACTGTATATCTCATAAGATAGTATATCTATATCTATATCTACCCCCAAAGGAAAAAAACAATATATGTATATGTATAAGGAATCTATATGTGGAGTTGTGACTGCCCAAAGATAAGGCGTGATCTTTCAAACTTCTTTAAACAGTGCTTCGGTTTTCATCAAGCTAGGGCCTGTTTGGAATTCGTAGAAATCAAATACCAATTGCATCTTTCTTTATCCAAGACACCACACATGGCATAAGACTTGTGTCTATCCAAAAATCAAAGCCATGTGATTGCCCATTATTTCAAATATCATCAGACTATTAATCAACCGAAGGAGTCCCAAAGCATCACGTATTGGGTTTGCACCGCTTCGTATAAGGCCTGTTTGGCCTGGCACCAATTAATTATATTGGACTATATATATTTTATCCAATATATCACACCACTTCAAACCAAATACACATGTTAACTTTTATTAAAAATTACATGTATACTTTTAGTCACATAAAATTCTAACAGTTTTAAAGTATGATTATCACCGTATACAATGTGTTTATATGCCTCATGTACACTAGATAGAGATATTTATACACGTAAACCAATTACAAGACAGTAGAAAAATTACCAAAGAAAAGTACTAGAGTACCTTTTGGTATGTAGCATTAATAATGTGTGGTTGATAGTAACTTTTCTAAGATGCGATTTAATTGTAAGAACCATGAGAATAATGTTATGCTAGCTTCCTAAAACTGAAATCCAAATTTAGTTTCCAAAATGCTTTAACGTACACTTGTACCACATGTTGTTGTAGTGGTCGATGATACTACATACCACTGTATGTGGTACAACTAACAAAGCATTTCAAATTCAAATTTAGAAACATAACTACTCTAGTTGTATATTGAGTAGTAACAAAGTGATTGCATGGTTGTACAATCATAGAAATATCCTATACTTTAAATGACCCTAGGAATTATGTAAGGTTAAAGGAGTAGTTATCTTAATAATCTATATATTTCAATATGGTCCAGCTATTATACGCTTCAATTATTATCTTAATAGCAATTCATGATAAACTGATCAAGGGATATGATCTCCTCTCGTATATTTGGCTCCTCCCTCTTTTCTTAAGAGACAATTTTGTTCTCCATTCCACAAAGAACCACTTTTAGGTAGGAGCTGGCAATTATGGTAAATGGCTATTTTTAGCTCCTCAGTTGGAGATTTTATAAGAGTTGTGTCACGACCCAAGTCTCGCTCAGTAAGATATTGTCCGCTTTGGGCTTAAACTCGCACGGATTTGTTCTTGGGTCACTACCCAAAAGGCCTCTTACTAGGGAGACTTGGAACCATACATATATAGCACATTACTTTTCCACACCCAGGCGATATGGGACGAACTTCCCATAGTGTGTAGCCTGCCAGCACTTACTGCAGCCACAAAGACACCTACAGCAGCCCGCCCACAGCACCAGGGTCGTTACATTCCACCCCCCTTAGGGCCCAACGTCCACGTTGGCACACTTCTGACTGGGTCTAGCTCTGATACCATTCTGTCACGACCCAAGTCTCGCTCAGTAAGATATTGTCCGCTTTGGGCCCAAACCCGCACGGATTTGTTCTTGGGTCACTACCCAAAAGGCCTCTTACTAGGGAGACTTGGAACCACACATATATAGCATATTACTTTTTCACACTCAGGCGATGTGGGACGAACTTTCCTTAGTGTTTAGCCTGCCAGCACTTACTGCAGCCACAAAGACACCTATAGCAGCCCGCCCACAGCACCAGGGTGGTTACAAGTTGCATACACAACACCATTCACTAGCTCAATTAAAAAAAAGAAAAAAACATTTACTTATGCGAAATTTGACAAAACACTATGTATCAAAAAAAAAAAAAAAAAATTGCACAATAGATCCTTGTACTTTGGATGCATGGATATGTGCATCTACTTGCTAGTTGCAATAGAAAATACTAGTAAAGTGTCAATTAGTTTGTAATTTGTTAAAAAGATTTTTTATTGCATGATTTGATAGTAATTATTTTAAGATACCATTTAATAATAATAATAATAATAATAATAATAATAATACACCGTAATGATAATAATGGTGATGATGATTATGTAATATATATATATAATACTTGTACTCCCTTCGTCCCATTTTATATGTCCATCTTGGGGAGTCCAACTATTTAAGGGGACAAAAAGAATCTACACCTACTTTCCACAATTGCCCATAATCATTGCACTTTTTTATTATTATTTTATTTTGGTATTGATTGCAAGGAATGGTAGTTGGAGAAACTAAGTACTCCCTCCGTCCCATTTTGTGAGTCCATCTTTGGGAACTCAACTTATTAAGGGGACAAAAAGAATCTACACCTACTTTCCACAATTGCCCTTAATCATTACAACAACTTTTTTACTTTTGTCTTGGTGTAGATTTCAAGGAGGGATAGTTTTGGAAAGTAAGTAAAAATTGTACATCAATTTCACGAAAGTGGACACTATTTTGGGACATCCCAAAATAGAATAATGGACTCTCAAAATGGGACGGAGGGAGTAAAATTTATATACTAATTTAGGAAAGTGGACAACAATTTTGGGACATCCCAAAAAGGAAAGATGGACACATAAAATGGGACGGAGGGAGTAGTAATTAAAGTGTGTATATAATTATAAATAGGGCAAATTTACAGTGAGCAGTTTCTTATATGAGAATGCGAATTTTAACCTTTAGATGAGAATCTGACAATAAATACATCTTCAAATTTTTGAGAATTTCATAACTAGATTCTCATCCAATAGGACCAATACATAAAACTCGTACTCCCTCCGTCCCATTTTATGTGTCCATCTTTCCTTTTTGGGATGTCTCAAAATTGTTGTCCGCTTTCCTAAATTAGTATATAAATTTTACTTAGTTTCCCCAACTACCCTTCCTTGCAATCAACACTAAAACAAAATAAAAAAAGAAAGTGGAATGATTATGGGTAATTGTGAAAAGTAGGTGTAGATTTTTTTTGTCCCCTTAAATAGTTGAATTCCCCAAAATGGACACATAAAATAGGACGGAGGTAGTATTTTCATATGAGAATTTTTTCACAAAAAAATTAAACTAACCATTATAAATATTCAAAAATTATTTATTGTTCGGGTATAACTGAGTGGAATGACATGACATCTGTGTAAGAAGGGTGATGGTGATTATTGAAATCATTAAAAACCCACATTCTACAAAGGCTCCACCTAATGTCTCCCCTTTTGCGGCAATACTGCTTTTCTCGGGTCCTTGACCCTTACTTTTAAAGTGGATGGAGCGGTATACTATATGTTTCCTTTGAAAATAATTTCACTGCTCTGACTCTCTCTCTCTGTCTCTCTCATGACTTGTGTATGTGTATGTATCTGAGTTTCTAACCTTGTCTTAAACATAGCTGCTGGAGGACCAAAACTAGCTTTTGACGACCAACACTAGCTAACTTTTGACGTGAAGATAGCTAGGCTCTTGTGACCAAATTTATTGTGCATGTTATGGCCTCATTAGCCTAGATTTGGACAAGGTTTGACAATTTTTAGAGCTAAGTTTTGTGAATCTTTAAAAGTTATTAGAGCAACTACAGTGGCCACTGTATTAAAAACTTTTGGTCAATATCACTCTACAATTTTTCACACATTGATAAGGACCAAAAGTTTTTAAAATTGTAGATTTGGAGTCGGACTCAAGTTTTGTGAATCTCCAAAAGTTTTGAAACTAAGTTTTGTGAAATTATTAGAGAATAATTTCAGTTATTCTCTCTCTCTCTCTCTCTCTCTCTCTCTCTCTCTCTCTCTCTCTCTCATGACTTGATACGTCTCTGACTCTCTGAGTTTCTAACCTTGTCTTTAACATAGCTGCGGGAGGACCAAAACTAGCTTTCGAGCTGGTTGAATATAGGTAAGGCACTTGTGACCAATTTAATTGTGGTTGTTCTGGCTTCATTAGCTAGATATGGACTCCTTTGACAACATTTTTTTGGAGTTAAGTTTTGGGGTAAGTCACTTAAAGACGCAACTTTTGGGTTGTGTTCCAAAAGTTGTGTCTTTAGGTGTGTCCTAATCTTTACTCTAAGTTTTGTGAGTCTCCAAAATTACTTATTACAAAACTATTCGCCAAACTTAGCTTATGGGATGAAACAATAAAAATCTTTGATTAATCAAAATTTATACTATTAGACATTCATAGCTAATCTTTAATTTTTGCCATTATTAAGAACACGTTTTTTGTCAAACGGGCCTGAAAATTGATGAAGGACCCATGAATAACCTATAAAGAAGTTGTCCAAATGTGAAAGGAATTTGCTCAATTCTAAGTTTTTGTACACGGTACTATTGAGGCATGAAATATCAATGATTGGACTGAGCTAGGCATGAAATATCTGAAGGTCATTTAGGAACTTAATTACAGTTTGGTGGGCTGTTTTTTATTTTTGGTTGTTCAGGATTTGGGTTGTTTTATGGTGTTTTGCTATATTGGATGGTTTTTTTTTTTTTTTTTGGGGAGCTTGGTGGTGGATTTTTGCAGCTTTATTGATTGTCTTTTAATAAGGACGATGCTAATGCCAAAGCAGAAAATGCCGAGAAATTATTCAGTGAGCCCGTCACGCCACGTCAGCGTGATGACATGGTGTGACCTCTCAATCATAACCACACATATACCCTCTACTTCTAGGGGATCGTGCCATGTGATTATCAAAATTTTAAAAAAAAAAACTACCCACCACATGTCATAACCTCTTAGTCTTAGTGGCCACATGACACCTTTTTATTGCGGAGGTCACACCATGTCATCACGCTAACGTGGCGTGACGGGCTCACTGAATAACTTCTCGAAAATGCTAATGTCAAAGCAGAAAATGTCACTATAAGTTTTAGCGATACTTAGGTTATTGTCGCTAAAACTTTTAGTGACACTTTCTGTTTTGGCGCTAATTAGTACTTTCTGCTTTGGTATTAACACTAGCCTTTAATAAAACTTGTTGCTGAGCAAAAAAAAAAAAGGGTACTATTGACACCTAACAAGACTACCATATAAAGTCATTACATAATGAAAGTAAGTACAATTATTCTTTAGATGTAAATTTTTCTTTAGAAATTAGGAATGACTAGTATTTTCGGAAGAATAAAAATTACAATATTATATATCTCTATTAAAAACCTACAAATCAATATGAAAATGTACAACAATTGAGGGAAGCGATTACAGGAATTTCATTCCAAACGTCGCACTGATTGTACGAGTGAGCTAAAATTGTCCATATTAGGGGTGTCACGAAACCGACTACATGCACCGACCAAACCGATCAGTTCTTAAAATAATCCTCAAATGTAAAAAATCGAATCGATCGATTTGATTAAAAATTAGATCGAACCAAACAGTTGACACCCCTAGTCCCTATACAGTCCTCTATCGCATTTCAACTCTCTATGAAGTGCAGTATCATGAGATGCCAATTCTTCTTCCATGTATATATAGCGCTTTGTTTGATGAATTGAAAATGTGTTTTAGAGGATTAGGAAAAGTTCTCTAGAATTTGAAGGAGAAATTTTTTACTCATTTAGGGCCTGTATAGTAACTTTTTCAGTTTTCAATTTTCTAAATTTTATATACGAAAATTAGTTTTTATTTTCTTTTTATATGAAAACGAAAACTGAACACCACTTTATTTGGTTCGTTTTCTGCCCAATTTTGCTTTCAAAAAACAAAAAACAAAAACGGAAACTATTACCAAAACACGTTTTTTGTTTTCGCTTTTCTAAAAAGAGAGATCAAAACGTATGATTACTAAAAACGTTTCCAATTTCGTTTTCAAAAAATTAAAACAAAAATTGAAAATCACAACATTGCCTACCATGTCCTTAGCAATTGAACCATTGTAACTTTTTAAGTTCTCTACCACAACTAATTATAGTCACAACAAACAAAATAAGAAAGTCAATGAATAGTTGAATAGTAAATCTGAAGTCCTTATCGATAATAACTTGTGGACCCAGCTAATGTCACATGCACTATAACCTAATTGGTAGTCCCTTCCTACACTCTAGAGCCTTCATGATCCAAATCAATCATTCACACACAAGAAATATGTCTATTTTCATCATTTAACTTTACTGTTAGGCATTTGGTATCTGCATAGAAGAGCTTTTGATGTTTAATTGTGGGAGTGGCATCCAAAGGACATTTAGTACTTTGTAAGCACTAAAATTTGAAATTCATATTTGATTCTCAAGTTATACGGCAAGAAATTTAGATAATTCCACTATATTGAATGTGGTAAATCTATTATTTCCAAGGTACATAACGGAATCATTGATAAATATATAGAAATTAAGGTGATTTCAGTCACAGAAGTGCTTATAAATTAATAGTTGTACGTAATGTCCAAATTTTAGAATTCTAACATTATTCATAATCAATAGAAAAAAAAATAATATTTAACTCTACATGTTGTTATGGACTCCACTTTTGAAATAGATATATGACCAAGTAGGTGACCCATGATGGGAACTCCAATGGAGAGTTCAAACTGACAAAAGCAAAGTTGGGACAGGAACAAGATCCTTCCAGCAGGACTAGCATAGATAATGTCTCTCTATAGACAAAGTTTGCATGTGGGTTGATGTCAATTGGCTGAGATATGAACTTGAAAATGATTGAACTTGGCAGAGAGAATTTGTTTTCTCACATTCTAAGGACCCTTCGGCCTTTCCTTCCCATGCCCCCAACTTCTTCTGTTGATCCAATTCTCTGTTACCAAGATAAGATTTTGTTCTTCATAGGAATTTGTATTTTGATTCAGGCTTTTTAGATATATAAATTATACATTCATGTATGTATATTAATTTTATAGAAGTGGCCAATTGGGGTTCAGTTTCCATGTTATTGTAACATTAATCTAGTACTCTATATTGGAATAACCGTGTAATCTAAATTCATAGTACGTACATGGTTCTACTGATTCATAAAATGTGCACTCGTGAAGTGTGAAAGTGATATCACTTCATTTCGAAACTCAAAAAACCAATATTCTCATTAATTTATAACCACTATGAGGAAGTGCAAAATAAAAACAGACTTAATTGAAAAGCTACAACTGGTTTTAAAGCTTTATAAACTATTAATGCAACTAAATTTCTTATGAAATCTTCATTCAGTCTAATAGAGGAGAAAATATACAATATAAATGGCAGTACGACGTCATTTGTCTCACCTCACTAATACACATATACGTGAGGTTTACGTGTAAGTACCTTTCCATGAAAAGGATAGAGTCGATAGAATTGTGTCTGAACATAATAACTTTATAAAAATACGATACCACGCGCGTCATCAAAATAACTGTTGTATAGATATATATATTTTTCCAATAGAAACTCGATCCTTTATGTATCAAACCATGTCTAAGAACTAACTATCTTCTATAACACATCCTAATAGGCAATACATGTAATAATACCATTAACATTAATTGGTTAAAATGAAGAGTAAACAATGTGATTAGACTTGGAATTTTGATTCGGTTATAAGTAACTACATGGCAATACATTCAATAATACCATTAACATTGTTTCATTCGATACTTCAACTGCGAGATACATAATTTCTGAGGTCCTACAAATTATCCCTCAAATAAATTTGTACAAATCACCATTATTCTAGTGAAGAATATGAATTAGGAAGCAAAATATTATGTAGATTGCCTCTTATGACATAAATTTCATGTCCCAAAGAGACACAACCAAAACACGTTCTCAAATTTAATATTTTCTCTCTCACAAATTAGGGGACTTTTTGACAATTATAACAATGTAAAGAAGCATACTTTAGGGAATTAATTACTGAATACACTGTGAAATTTTTTTTTTTCTATACCGTGTGTATATCTTTTTATTATTGCCTTTCTTTTAAGTTTAAAATTTCAATGTCATATCATACTAAAAGTTGGATGTGTTTCATGCAATTATAGATAAGACTTGAAATATCACTAATTAAAGCATATTAATTTTTAAAAGTGAATTCTTAAAATAGGACAATCTAAAGAGGAATTAAGAACACTTAAATTTGAAGGAAAGAAACAAAATGGGATATACTAGATGCAAACAAAAACAGGGGTCTTGGTATGCAACAAATACTTCATATCATCTTAATCTGTACCTGCCATTGCCATGCATGTTGTGAAACATGACATTTTCATGATGAGAATGGTGGGATTATGAACGCCCACGTGTCATATTTTGATGAGATAAACTCAATTATGTTTATAGACAAACCTAAGTGGTGGTATGCATCAGATTGACCATTTGGACCCACAATTATATATGATGGGACAACATTGCCCAATCCCATGAAGGACTAATTCTCTCAAATAAAATAGATAGTAGTACATAATTGAAGAAGATTCATCATTAACTTTGTTAAAATTTTCCTTCCATGATTTGATACATCCCAACAACTTCGAAATTTTAGAATTTGAATCACTATTTACATTTTTTTATAGGAATTGTTTATTACGTTTTTTTTAATCAGATATGTTTTAAGATGTTATTAGTTCACATGTGTGCTGTATTTCTAATATAGACACAATTTCTATCCATTAATCAATTGCATTTTAAAATAGTTTTTTTAAAAAAAAAAAGAAAGAAAGAAAGAAAGAAAGAAAAATAAAGAAAGAAAAATTAGACTTCGCTTCATCAAAGTTTGGGTGTGATATCATTTTGGTCCCTATACTTTTAATTTGGACTCTTTAGTCTGACAATTTATATTGAATTCAATGTAGTCCATTCATTGGAATCCCTTATATATAATTTTTGACGGATTTAGATTCCAGGCTAAAAAATACTTTGGTGTACTTAGAGCAAAGTCTCACTTTGGGCGCTATAATTTCGATTGTAACATTTGGGACTTTCAATTTATAAACTTGTTTTAGTTAAGGACAATCACTAACGGTGTCAAAAACAAAATGTCGGAATAGAACACACAGCTCAAAATTATTTTAGTTTGACAAGACTTTAGTACCATATAATTTCACAAAAGTTTCATTTTGAGCCCTCCATGTGATCCATTCAGTTATATTTACAAATTAAATTTGGGTAAAAAGCATTTTGCACCCTTAATGTATATACCGTTTTGGACTTTGCACCCTAATGTTTTAATTTTCTCAAACTGGCCCTTAATGTATATAGCGAGTTGCAATGTGGCCCTTCCTTCAGAATTTCTGTTAAAAACTAACGGAAACTCGCCCATGTGCCAGTCATGTGACTTATTTAAGGGTATTTTAGTCATTCATTATAAATTAAAAGCATTTTGCATCCTTGATGTTTGGTTCATTTGGCGATTTGCACCCTTAATGTATAGGTTGTTTGGACAAGTTTTATTATTTTTTTTATGAAAAAAAAAGGTGTTCCAACATAATTTTTGGGTGCCTCTACCGCTACCCATTAATAATAATAAGAGAACTAATCCAAATAAAATGAAACAAATTTAAAGTTATCCAACCTTTTATAATTGGAATTTTAAATAAACTCTAATTCTAAACGAGTGGGGCTAAATCTACCACATTTTTTGCTAAATTCACCACCTTTTGAGAGTACATTATTTACTTTTATCTTATATATTTTAGGTTATATGTATCTGCGTCCCCTCAACTTTTGATTTTTTTTTTTCTTTTGCTCAATATATATATATATATATATATAATTTTTTAATCGCAATGGGAATTAGTGCTGATTCAAAGAAGTGTTACAACTAGTGGCGGAGCCATGATTTGAGCCTGGGGGAAGCTTGGGGGCAGCGCTCTTGACCTATAATTCTTTTTTTTTTTCTTGGAAAACAGTACATTTGGGCTTAAAAAATTATATCATTATTCCGTGAGTTTTAGAATTACCCAAAGACAAACAATTAAATCTCTTCACTTTTTAATTATAAAGCATCATATGTGTTATTTCTTCTTTATTTTTAACACTAGTTTTACCTACAAAATAAAAAATCTTTAGAAGTTTAGGATCATAGTGAGATTTATGGATCCAAGTCATTTATTTTTTTATTTTTTTTTATAAATGTGGATCAAAGTGAGATTTTTGAGTTTAAAAAAGCGATAAACCACATGTAAATCCTGTTTTTTTTTTTTCCTTTATGCATTATTCACCCTAAATACCATATCTGACTTGTTTGGAAATCTTTTATTGCATTTTCTTAGTAATTTATTCCTTTCATTTTATTTCCTTTAATTTTAGAATTAAAGTTTATTTAAAATTCCAATTAGGATATATAGGTTGGGTAAATTTGGATTTTTTTTCATTTTATCTGGATTAGGTCTCTTACTATAATTAAAGGGTAGCGGTAGAGGCACCCAAAAATTATGCCAGAACACCTTCTTCTTTTTTTCCTTCATAAAATTAAATTAAAATTTGTCCAAACGACCTAAACATTAAGGGTGCACATCGCTAAATGAACCAAACATCAAGGGTGCAAAATGCTTTTAATTTATGGTGAAGGACTAAAATACCCTTAAATAAGTCACATGACTAGCACATGAGCGAGTTTCCGTTAGTTTTTAATAGAAATTCTGACGGAAGGGCTACATTATAACTCATTATATACATTAAGGGCCAATTTGAGAAAATTGAAACATTAGGGGTGCAAAATACTTTCTATCTATTAAATTTTGTGTGTGTATGTGTAGGGGGGGGGGGGGGGGGGGGGGGGGGATGAATGAACGTACACATAGAGGTGGACTTATGCGGAGGTTTAGGGCAACGGCTCCGAGACGAATTTTTTTTAGGTGTATTTATACATTTTTTTGATCGATTTGTTTGTATATCACATTTATTCAATAAAATTAAAGGTTGATCAATTGTTGCAGTCAGTTTGTAAGCTTGATTGATAGCAAAACAATTAAGTTAAGCTAAACTTATTTATACAGGGGTTCGGGGGCAGCGCGCCCCTAGACGAATTTTTTTGAGGTGTATATTTATACATTTTTTATAGAATTTTTTGTGTATCACATTTTTATCGATTCTTGCAGTTTGTAAGCTGATTGATGGTAAAACAATTAGGGTAAGTGATGTTGTCAAAATCAAGTTCTTATTTAACCCTATTAAAATGTAGTACAATGGAAATAGGGTGTGGAGTCCACAGGGATTGATACAAGAACAACATTTGGGAAGTTTAGTAACTAATTATAATGCTCAAAAGAAAGAAATAAGAAAAGATGATGAAAATGAATAAAAATGACTTTGCGTCTTGCGGCTTTTTGTTTGATTTTTTGTAAAAAATGATAAATAAATACTAATCTAAAAAGCAATAGATTGGGATCATTTCCCCATCTTGGGTCACAACAAGATGAAATGGACTAATGTTTTAAGCACACTCTAAGGTAACATCTCATTGTGGCATATTATCAAACACAAGGAGTGCATCTATGTGAAAGATAAAAGGAGCTTTGAGATTTCCATAGAAACAGATTATAAGCTAACGTTTGACTATCAAGGATGCATGACATACAAGATGAAGCCTCTATGACTTCTAATCCGAATGATTTGTCCACCCTACACTAACTAATCTACTTGGTGGACAAATCACCTATGAAGCCTTCAAAATATAGTATTTAAAACCCAAGAGTTTGAACAATCAAAGATGCTTGACATCAAAGATGAAGACCCCAAGTTATAAATCCCCCACACAACATTTATCAAACACATGGAGTGCAAAACACTAGGTTACATAACATTCCATATGAAATACATAGGGTAGGATTCAAAGTCTAAGTTTTGACAATCAAAAATGCAATACATGATAAGATAAAGCCCTTAGTTTTGAATCCTACACAAATGAACCCTAAAAATGCTACCACATTAAATCTAAGAGCTCATGATCCACAACCTAAGTGATCTAACTAATAATAGAAAGTATAGCAATATCATCAAAAGAGAAGAGATAGAAAATATACCTAGCCATTAAAACTTCAATCCAAGCTTCAAGTTTATACAAATGAAGAAGAAATAGAAGGGAACCCAAGTGGGTTCCCAAAAATGAGAGAAGAAGAAGAAGAATGTTGGGAGAAAACAATACAAGATAATCCCCCTACAAAAACCCTATCTCTTTCTATTTATACAAAAAACACAAAAATGGCAAACTTGTAAATAAAAAGGGGAAAAACTGTAGCCGCGGATCGATCCCTTCATAACTGGCAGATCGATCTGCCTTTCATTTGGGTTGTTGGAATCTGCTCGGGAATCCGCGAATCGATCCCTTCTAAAGGCCGGATCGATCCATTTACGGATCCTTATCGCAGAATGTCCCTCCAAAATCGTGGATCGATCCGCTCAAAGGACCGGATCGATCCGCTCTTTTTTATTCTGATGGTGACATCTTTTAAAACACGCGGTTCGATCCGCCTTTGTTGGGATGGATTTCCTCCTCTTCTTACATGATAAGAACCAACAGGGTTAGTTCCCACTTTGAACAAGTCGCCAAAACCTACAAGAAAGAGATTTTATTAACAAAAAGTGCACAACAACAAGAACAACAAAAGTACAATTTATCCATTAAATCTTCCAATATATGTGATAATTTGTGTCCAATAAGGGTAAAATCATGAAGTTAAGAATGCCATATTAGACACGAATCAGTAAGCTAAACTATAAAATTACATACTTGTATTGAAGTTTTTAAAAAATTTGGAATGTTTGTTTAACAATTGTCATGACCCATCCCACTACGCGCAGAAATAGAACACATGGCACGCCACCAAGGCTCATCCAATTAAATTAAAGTAAATAGCAGCGGAAAACATAAGTGAAAACCATGGAATTCAAAGTTATAGAAAGTTTTTGCCCATTTAAAAACACTTAAAGAGACATTCTGTTTGAAAACAACAATCTAGTCGACAGATCGTAGGTCCGGTCAACTGGATATGCAAGATACAGAGAACTCCAAAATCTCAGCAGCCAATCCAGTCGACTGATCAAGGTTCGGTCGACTGAAAATGCAAGATATAGAGGCTTAAAATCTCAAGAATTTGTCCAGTCGACCGTGTCGTGGGACCCAGTCGACTGTGGCCTCAAAATTTCAATCGACTGAAATAAAATTAGTTCCCCTTTTGAAAGTCCAATCCAGTCGACTGTGGTTTTCACACAGTCGACTGTTTCTTTCACAAAACGAAAATTAACATTTCAACCCAATAATCCAGTCGACTGTGTTGGGGACCCAGTCGACTGCTTTTCAATATATCAGGCAGTAGCTGGTTCAAAATAAGCCTTCAGTCGACTGTTCCCAAACTAGTCGACTATTTTACCTCAGTTTGCTAAGCATTTTGCAGCTTATCAATTATGGTTACCCAAACTCAAATCCAACACATTCTCAACTATATTTCAACGATTCAAACATAATTACAGAAGTTTTACTATAGTTTACAACACTACAAATCCATTCCAAGATTCTAAACTAAAAACATGGTTTTAACTCCACCAAAAATCTTTATTACAACATTTGGAAGGGAAAACAAAAACATAAACAAGACCGATCCCTACATCCCATCGGCCTCATTCTTCGTGTTTCTTTTTTCCTCTCTTCTTATCACCTACAATGGAGTAAAGCTCCACTGCTCAGCTATATACAGAGTGCACAATTCTAAACATATGCTTATATTACTATTCATGCCTTCAAACATCTAAATACATCACAATAGTCTAGGAGAGTGGCACGTTTCCATCCGGTAATTGAGAATGATGTCGTGGAAGGCTTTTCTCTTCCACGCACCCTGTGCTCTGGTTGGGCCTTCCACCATACTAGGCACAACAACTATCGATATCATAATTCTCAAACTTCGAGGTGCTTACCCTGGATAAAATTGCACCAAACCCCCCTTTACCCAAGTAGACACATAGCATGCTCACATGAATATTTATACAAGCTTTTATAGCATTTTTATGTGCATAAATAATGGGCCTAATTAATACATAAACTTCGACCGGATCCAAATGTGGACACGCGAAATCGGTTGTCCACTCTTTCAGTTTGTTTTTAATTGATTTGGATTAAAGAAAGAAAAGGAAGGTCTGTTGAAAATAGATACAGAGTCGCCACTTAGTCATCAGGGAACCAAGAAACCCAATTTGACTCACCCAAACGGATAAAGGGCACCGGTCCTTCAAAACCAAAGAACTTGGTTCGGGGTTTTGGTACGAGAGAGGAATGAGCCTTTGTCGCTACTAAAACACCCTCAACTCGCCCCGTCTTTCGACGTGCCTCAATTAGCATCCAAATAATCATCTTATACTATGTTTGGTTCGACAAATAATACTATGATAGTATATTACATTACATAAGAATTTTGAAGTTGAAGATCAAAAGATAAGATATCATTCATAAGATCTAAGCCAAATACCACACAATGTAAAGGTGAAAGATCACACAAACAAACCTAGGAAAAAAACGTCTAATCACATATCGAGTAATCAAGTTTTCCTATTCTAATGGGACATGGATTGCTCTTGAAACAAATAATCAAAGAAATCAAAATATGCTTAGCAAGCTAGTATGATGCATGTACGTTAATCTTTGAGAAAAGAAGATCTCTCAATCCCCGGTACGGATGAGAAATGAAGATTAGATCGAGGGGGAGCATGAACGTATGATCAAATTCATTCCTTATAATCTCCTTAGATTAGGAGTCATACAATCTCCAAATTTTGCATGGATGCAATGTATGATCCTAGAATGTGCAAAGGTTATAGTGTGTTTGTGTACATGGACTTTCTAAAGTGACTTAGAAGTCTAGAGTATGCATGAATGTATGAAGGAAATCATCATAGGATATGTATAAATGTAGTATGGACTACTTCATAAGATATGAACTAATTTAGAGTGCATGTGAACATCAAATCAAAGAATAAAAGTAAAAGTATATTTGCTGTGAATAGTGGACAAAACAGTGGACTGATTTTGTAAAAATGGAAAAGTGAGGTTAGAAATGTTTTTAATGCATGATTTTTTATGGAGATCATCCTTATTGTATGTGTCTAGAACACATCTCAAAAAGCCAATCTACAATAATTATTACAGATTGAGAGAAATCATATAAACAATAGAGGTCACTCAGAAACAGAGTTCGTACTGTCGACTGAAATGTTGAAAAATGTTAGATAATGAAAACAAACCATTTACAGGCCCATTTTATACAGAAAGTTCCCCAAGACACTGAAGTTCAAGGGAAAAATAAGTTAAGGCCACTTTCTTTGGAAAATTTTTCTGGAAAACAAATTGAAATTCAACTTAGTTGCAGTGACAGCAAAACAGAATGTCTGGAAGGAATATTTGGACCAAAATGGAATACTTCTAAGTGTTTTAAAGCCAAGCCAAAAATCATGGGTGTTATATAATAAGTTAGGAAGAGTTTCCAAGTGGTCTTGTAATCACCCTTTGAGTATTGAGTTCTAGAGAAATCTTTGAACTTAGATCATTCACTATTTTGAAGATTTTTGATAAAACAAGGCTTGTTTCTTGGAATCCAAATATTGGGGTTTTTAGAGGGGTTTTGAAATAAGGGTTTTAAAAGCACATTTTTAGCACAAAAAGGGGATTAAGACCACTTAAGAAATCAACATCAAACTCCTCATCAAGAACTCCCAATCTTGTTTGCACAAACATAGTTTTGTTTGCGAATATGACTTTAATAATACATATGAATGTATTGAAGTTAGAATCATCATCCATCAAACATGTCTTTGAGGTCAAGAGCTACTATCCATAAGGATTCACTCTCTTCAAACAACATGTTATCTAGATGATGATAAACATGTAAGTAATCAAAGAAAAATCAAAAAAGAAATGAGGTGAGAAGAGATGAACATAATATGTAAACGATCAAATAAGCAATCAATAGATGATGATCATTGAGATATTGGACTTGTAATTTGGTGTTTCACTCATATATATTGACATTTGGACATGGAAGTAGCTTCCTAACTCAAGATTGCTAAATAATGGTGATTGGGGAGGGTTTGGATGTGAAGTATATAGAAGGATAATGGAAGAACTTGAGTTTAGAACTCACTTTCTATAGAAAATCAGTGGAGGAAGCTCCATTTCTCACTTCTAACTCTAAGCATATCTCTCATTCTCTCTACAACTTTTCTAAGCTTTGCACTTGGCCCCCCCAAAATGAAGAGCAAAGGGGGTTTATATAGGCCAATTTGGGGTGGTTTTGGGATTTAAAGAGTGCTCCCATTGGTCCAAAACATATGTGAACGTACAAGAAACTACGTCGTTTTGGTTTTCAATTAATCAAATTGGACCCCCAAAATAAAATACAAAAATGGACTGTTTTGGAGGAGAGTGCCGCCGCGGCACTGGCCATGTGCCACCGCGGTAGTGGCCCAATGCCTCTACGGCACTGCTCCTCCAACGTTCAGATAATGCTATTTAGGCCCCCAGAGGTTCCGGTATTCGCGAAAAGGCCCTATTTCGTCTGAAATTCACAAAAAAATGCGTACGAACTCCAAATTGAGCTTGTGATATACCGTTGGAAAGGCAACAGAGTCTACATTCCATTAAAAATAGTTTAGAGTTAGGTCACTTTGAAACTTTTTGCGGTATACGCGATAAAAGCCGATTTGATCGCCTTTTTCACATTCAAAAATTCATAATAAATTCGTTTTCAATCCAAAAATCATGTCCGATATACCATTGGAAAGCTATTGACCTCTAGTATCCATGAAAAATGTTTGAAAACTGACACGACACTCCGGTTTCAAAGTCAACTTTTAGGTCAAATCGGTCAAACCGGTCAAACCTAGGATTTCTAGGAAATTCTGGGAATCTCTGGGAGATCCCAGGAGCTGACGTTTTCGTCTAATTTTCTTTTAAAACTCATTATAGTACTTTTCACATAATCTAGAATGATCTCGAAAGTTTTCGGCAAATTTGGATGATTTCGGTCAAACCCTGGTCAAACCGGTCAATAGGAACTTTTGGGGAACTTCCGAGGGTCTTTGGGAGCTGACGACTTGATTTGATTTTGCTTCAAAACTCATTTTACCACTTTTCTCATGATGCAGCATGTTTCCAGAACTTTTGATCCAAATCTGGGAGTTTTTTGTGCTTTCAGGGGTATTTTGGTCATTTTGAGAATTTTGAGAGATGGAACTAACTTCCAAGAGTCCTTTTTTAGTCTTTTTCAATCATTGTGGACCACCAAGCTATGAGTCTCCTAAATCTGATAACCGACAAAATGGGGTGTCTACACCAAAATATCAAGTTCGAAATTTAAAATATGTAAATTTCTTATAAAACACAAATCTAAAATTCATACCTTGTGCTAAAGCTCCATAACTTTGAGGGAAGTACTAGAACATTGATTAAATGTCGGATCTCAGATTTTGAAAGATTCCTACAAGTATTAACATATTTTTCCCAAAATTCCAATATTATGATTTTTATAAAAAGTTGCCAAACGTGGCCAAAGAGGTATCAGAACGTAGATCTTACCTCAAGGAGTTCAAATACGAAATCTGGGGAAAAACTGATAAATGAAAGGTTGTCGACCGGCGGCGCAAAGCTCATGGGAATAATCTCATTTTCCTCTCTCTCTCTCTCTCTCTCTCTCTCTCTCTCTCTCTCTCTCTCTCTCTCTCTCTCTCTCTCTCAGATATTTTGAGCATTGATATATTATGAAGAAAAAAAATCTCTTAAGTTTCCTATTTATAGGCACAATTCTCGAAAATTATGTTTACCTCCTCACGAGTTGCCAAAACTTCTAATTATCTCCCAAAACGTCTTAAACGTTTAATCCCTTGATTCATGAGTGAAAATCTATAAATTACAAAACTTAACGTCTAGGTTCCGTTTGGGACTGAAATCACGTTCCAAAAACTATTTCCGTGAAATCTCTATATAACCTACCTTTTATGTAACGTATCACCTACGTTCTCACTATAGCATTCAAAATGATCTAAAACAAGATCAAAACTACCAAAAATTATACAAAATAGGTATAATTACTATTCACATACACCAGATATTTCAAATAACATTAAAATCAAATAAATGACTGTAATACCCGTACCCAGAAAATGGAAGTAATATTTATTTCTCATGCATTAATTAGTATAATTAATTGCATGTGATATTTGGGTAAGTTCCAGTTACCCCGATGTGATAAGTGCTTGATAAAGGGCACAGTTTGATAGATATGACGTGGGACCCACAGGAGGTCCAGATTGGATAAATTGCATTTAGTTGCATTTATGTGATTACATGGATATTTGTTAAATTGTTTTTAATATTTTATTGTTAGTTGTAGCCTTTTATGGTACCAGTTTGGGTACCTATGTGACAGCGAATAGAAATTTGGATTCATAACTAGTAGGTTAATTAGCAATTTAATGAAATATTTTGGACTACTTTTAGGACCCATACGTGACATAAACACATACCCACTTAGACATTTGGTAGTTAATATAAAGTTTAGGGGGTTTTATAATAGACTTTAGAAAGTAGTGGAGGTGTAAATGGGAATAAAAGAAATTGGGTATGAGATATACATCTCAACGCCCTTTGTCATCTTCTTGAATACATCAAAAAAAAAAAAAAAGGTAACAGAGAATCTGCGAGAGAAGAAAAAAAAAGTGACGACGGTTCCGTTTGACTTCGCGACGCCGTTTCTTCACTGTACGATACTCACTCCTAAAACAGAAGCCATATTAGGACTCATGGGTGTAAGCCTAACATTTTGGTATAATTTATTTTTAATTTAAACGATAGATTTTTCGTGACCCAAAAGGGTTGGTAACATTTAATTTACCAAAATATGTGTAGGAACACATTTGAAATATTCTTTGAGCTGGGTCTTGCTAGGAATCAGCTTTTAGGCTATTAATTTGCTATTTTAATCATTGAGGTGAGTGTCCTAATCCCAAAATTGGATGTTTAATGTTATTTATTTGTTAGTGAATGCTTAAATTGCTTAATTGTGATTAAGTAGAAAAGCATGTGATTAATTATTATTTAAAAACATGTCCAAATATGATGAAATTGCCATGTTGACATGTTGAGTTGCTTATGTGCTTATTTGGGTCAAAGGGTCTCAAGTGATAATCACCATTAGTTAGCCCATATATAAGGGACAGAGAGATGTTGAAATCCTCAGAGAAAAGGGGATAGTGGTGACGACCACATGAACGAATTGACTACGGTCACAAATGAATGAGTGTGATTTCGCTATATGCGACAGAAAAAGTGAGAATGGCCCAGAACTAAGGGTCCAGAACGATGGTGGTTGATTACTTGACACGCCTGCGACCATTTATTATTGTGATTGCATAATTGGTGGTATGATTCATTAAATACTCCAATTGCATGATTAGTACCACGTACTCACTAAGCGAAAGCTTATTCTATTTTTGTGGCTAATGACCACGCAGGTACGAACGAGCATCACAGTGAGAAGCGTTGAGCTGTGGAAATTTTAGGATAGCTCGAGAGTAAGGGTTAATGTTTAATATGTTTATATGTAAATGAGTTTAGATGACTAGTTATATTCCTAGTGTTTAGATTATTTTTTGAAGATAAGTTTATGTTTTAGTATTTATATTTAATCCTTGTAATATAAATTGTGGATTGAAGTTTTGAAAGTATTTCCAAGTGTTTTGGTGATATTTGGTGTTTTAAATTCTTGTTTAACAGGGGGAATGGTGCTGTAATAGAGGGAACTCTGTCCAAGTACCATTTGAAAATTGAAAACTTTATTTTACTTCTTTTATTATTTTATTTGATACAAAGCTATTTTACCCCTGGTATTTCACCTTTAAATGTTATTTTTGGAACGTTAAAAAATGATTGTTTGGTTTGTTGGCTTGTTACACGTGTCCTAGCCCGCGGGGGCGGGTTGGGGTGTGACAATTTTTGGTATCAGAGCAATAGGCTAGAGCCTTGGGTACGAGTGACGACGTGTGAGTGTGCACACAATGACACGTAGTTGTACGATCATGCATCCATGTTTATTTAGCATGCTTTAAAATGTTATTTAGCATACATTGTAATTTATTTAAAAGTAACATGTATGTATATACTTTGCTGTGGGTGCCAGGCAAGGATGTCTGGAGGTGAGAACCCATCTTTGGCCCGTATGGACAGAATTGAAATAGTTATGGAAAAATTGGTAAAAGTGGCTGAAACTCGAGTTACCGAGGAGAGACCGAGCTCATCAAATCCAGAACAAAGAACAGAATCAACAACTATTGCCATGTTCTACAGGCAAAAGCCAAGGCAATTTAAAGGAGAACCTGATTTGATGAAGGCTGACCATTGGTTGACCGATATGAAGAGAATTTTTCGTGCTTTGTCATGTACAGAGGAACAGAAGGTCTTGTTTGCCTCAGATACTCGAAAAGAAGAAGCACAAAATTGGTGGACATCAGTACTAAGGCAAGGAGCACCAACTACCTGGAATGGGTTTATAGAGGAGTTCTCAAAGCAATATATTCCTCGATCTTTCAGTGATCAGAAGTCACGGGAATTTTCTCATCTCAGTCAAGGTAATATGAGTGTTAGGGACTACGCAGCCCAATTTACAAGTTTGGCTAGATTTACAGCGGATTTACTTCCGAACGAGTTTATTCGGGCAAGACGATTCGAAGAAGGACTTTGTGATGAAATTAGGGGAAAAGTAGATACACACCGACTATCGACGTATTCAGAAGTGTTAGATGTGGCTTTAATTGCTGAGCGAGGTGTGTTGCCACCAGGGCAAAGTCAGCAATTCAAGAGGTCAGGAGGTAGTCAATTTCAGGGACAGGGTAGTTCCAAGAGACAGAATTTGGGGAGTTCATCGGGAAGTGGGGGCAACAAGCCCAGATGTCAAACTTGTGGTAAGTATCATTGGGGAGTGTGCAATTTATCTCCTACCATTTGTAACAATTGTCGACGACCAGGACACGTGGCAAGAGATTGTCCTAATCTATCAAGGCAAAGTACACCAAGACAAGGTATTACTCCGAGGCAAATTATCGATGACAGCCGAATAAGGTGTTTCGCTTGTGGTAATATGGGGCATCGGGAACGTGATTGTCCCAAGAAAGGACCTGGGAGTTTTAGCTCATCTGTGGGAAGTACACCAAGTCAGAGGCCACCTCAACAACAATCTCAAGGGAGGGAGCAACGACAAGGAAGGTACTTCCAGCTCAAGCCTGGAGAGACCACTGCCGCTGACACTGTGGTTTCAGGTATACTTTCTATTTGTTCACAACCTGCTAGAGTATTGCTGGATTCAGGATCAACTCACTCTTTTGTTTCACACCCATTTGCTAAATATTTGGATAAACCCTTAGAACTACTAGATTTTGATTTGTCTGTTTCACTTCCATCGGGAGCTCTACTAGTAAGTTCGGGTGTCTTTAAAGCTTGTGGGATTGATGTGAATGGTAGAGGTTTGACTGTTGACTTAGTGCCATTGGTTATTCAACATTTTGATGTCATTTTGGGGATGGATTGGTTATCTACAAATCATGCCATTATCGATTGTGAGAATAAGAGAGTAACATTTTGATTGCCCAATCAAGATGTATTTTGTTTCCAAGGGACAGGTGTAGCATCACCGCCTTATTTGGTGTCAACTGTCAGAGCTTGTCGTTTGTTGAAAAAGGGATGTCAGGGATTCTTGTGTAGTATACTTGACACTAGAAGTACTGAACTGAAATTAAAAGATATACCAGTAGTGAAAGAATTTCCAGACGTCTTTCTAGAAGATTTACCTAGTGTGTTGATTGAGAGGGAAATTGAGTTTGGGATAGATGTGATGCCAGGAACTCAACCAATTTCACGGGCACCGTATAGAATGGCTCTGGTAGAGTTAAAGGAGTTGAAGACTCAACTGCAAGATTTACTAGATAAGGGGTTCATTCATCCTAGTGTATCACCGTGGGGAGCGCCGATTTTATTTGTGAAGAAGAAGGACGGGACAATGAGAATGTGTATTGACTATCGAGAAATCAACAATGGTGACTATAAAGAACAAATATCCACTGCCGCATATTGATGACTTGTTTGATTAGTTGCAAGGGGCACAAGTATTTTCTAAGGTTGACTTGAGATCTGTGTATCACCAATTGAAGGTAAAAGCTGAAAATGTTGAGAAGACAGCTTTCAGGACTCGGTACGGGCACTACAAATTTCTTGTCATGCCATTTGGGGTTACGAATGCACCAGCCGCTTTTATGGACTTGATGAATCGGGTGTTCAAGACTTATCTAGACGAGTTTGTGATAGTATTCATTGATGATATTTTAATATATTCTAGAAGTCCAGAGGAGCACGAACAACACTTGAGATTGGTTATGCAACGACTTAGAGAAAAGCAACTATTTGGGAAGTTGAAGAAAAGTGAATTCTGGTTGACAAACGTTACTTTTCTTGGACACGTGATCTCTAAGGATAGTGTCTCTGTGGACCCACAGAAGATAGAAGCGGCTAAGAATTGGTCGAGGCCGACAAATGTTTCTGAAATTCAAAGTTTCTTGGGATTAGCTGGTTACTATAGAAGGTTCATTCAAGACTTCTCTAGAATCGCGACTCCGATGACTCAATTGATGAGGAAGAATGTGGCTTTTGTGTGGAATAAAGAATGTGAAGACTGTTTTCAGAAGTTGAAAGACAAGTTAACCTCAGCACCAATATTAGCTATTCCGTCGGGTACTGGAGGTTTCAGTATATACAGTGATGCTTCTCATCAGGGCCTAGGATGTGTTCTAATGCAAGAGGGTAAAGTTATAGCTTATGCTTCGAGGCAGTTAAGGACACACGAGAAGAATTATCCGACTCATGATCTGGAATTGGCAGCGGTGAACTTTGCATTAAAGATTTGGCGTCACTACTTGTACGGGGAAACGTGTGAGATATTCACCGATCACAAGAGCCTGAAATATTTATTTACCCAGAGAGAGCTGAATATGAGATAGAGAAGATGGCTTGAATTGATGAAGGATTATGATTTGAAGATCCAGTATCATCCGGGTAAAGCTAACGTGGTTGTAGATGCGTTAAGTCAAAAGTCGTCAGAAAATTTGGTTTATTATTTAACAGCTCAAGCAACATTGGTAAAAGAATTTGAACAGCTGGAATTGGAAGTAATTCCTAGAATCCAGGGTGGTTTAATGGCGGCTATCATCGCACAACCGAGCTTGATTGAAGAAATCAAGGTAAGTCAACTCATGGACCCAAATTTCAAGAAAATGGTTGAAGAATTACCTGAGGGTAGACGGCCGAAATTCAGTTTTCAGAATAATGTATTGAGGTATATTAATCGATTGTGTGTTCCGAACATTCAAGAGTTGAAAGATAAGATCATGGAAGAAGTTCACAGTACGAGGTATTCCGTACATCCGGGGAGTACCAAGATGTATAGAGATTTGCGGGAAGTGTATTGGTGGAGTGGTATGAAATGGGAAGTCGCCGAGTTTGTGGCCAAGTGTACGACTTGTCAACAAGTAAAACTAGAACATCAACGACCCGCCGGTGAATTGCAACCGTTGGAAATACCAGAATGGAAATGGGAGCATATCACGATGGACTTTGTGTCAGGTTTGCCACGGTCTCCTAAGTCTAATGATAGTATTTGGGTGATCATTGATCGGTTAACTAAATCAGCTCATTTTTTGCCAATCAAGACTCGTGATCTGACAAAGTTAGTAGAGCTTTATGTTAGAGAAGTTATCAGGCTACATGGGGCACCGGTATCCATTGTGTCAGATCGAGACACACGATTTGTGTCTAGATTTTGGAAAGGTTTACAAAAGGCAATGGGGACAACTTTGCACTTTAGCACAGCATTTCATCCTCAGACAGACGGCCAATCCGAGCGAGTTATTCAGATCCTGGAAGATATGCTTCGAGGTTGTGTTATGGATTTCAAATCAGATTGGGAGACCCACTTGCCATTAGTGGAATTCTCTTACAATAATAGCTTTCAAACGAGTATTGGTATGGCGCCTTACGAGGCATTATATGGTCGAAAGTGTAGATCACCGGTGTGTTGGACAGAAGTTGGGGAAAAGCAACTTATAGGGCCCGAAATTGTACAAATCACTACCGACAAAATCAAGTTAGTTAAACAACGGCTACAAATAGCACAGAGTCGTTACAAAAGCTATGCGGATACAGGTAGAAGACCGTTGGAATTTGAGGTAGGTGAATATGTTTACTTGAAGGTATCGCCTTCAAAGGGTATCGCACGATTTGGTAAGCGAGGCAAGTTAAGTCCGAGGTTTGTAGAGCCTTATCTAATCTTGGATAGAGTTGGTCCAGTTGCATATCGGTTGGAATTACCAGAAGAGTTGGGTAATGTTCATAATGTATTTCAAGTTTCAATGTTGCGACGTTGTCTATCAGATTCGAGTCACCGTATCACTCCGGAACTGTTGATGGTTTGAGAAGACTTGACTTATGTTGAACATCCAGTTCAAATCCTAGATAGGAAGGATCAGGTGCTCAGAACTAAAGTCATTCCTCTAGTTATGGTGTTATGGCGTAATCATTCAGTAGATGAGGCAACTTGGGAATGTGAGGACGAGATCCGAGAGAAATATCCTCACCTATTTGATACTTGAGGTAAGAAAAGTTTGGGGACAAACTTCCTAAAAGGGAGGGAGAGGTGTAATACCTGTACCCAGAAAATGGAAGTAATATTTATTTCTCATTAATTAATTAGTATAATTAATTGCATGTGATATTTGGGTAAGTTCCAGTTACCCCGATGTGATAAGTGCTTGATAAAGGGCACAGTTTGATAGATATGACATGGGACCCACGGGAGGTCCAGATTGGATAAATTGCATTTAGTTGCATTTATGTGATTAAATGGATATTTGTTAAATTATTTTTAATATTTTACTGTTAGTTGTAGCCTTTTATGGTACCAGTTTGGGTACTTATGTGACAGCGAATAGGAATTTGGATTCATAACTAGTAGGTTAATTAGCAATTTAATGAAATATTTTGGACCACTTTTAGGACCCATACGTGACATAAACACATACCCACTTAGATATTTGGTAGTTAATATAAAGTTTAGGGGGTTTTATAATAGACTTTAGACTGTAGTGGGGGTGTAAATGAGAATAAAAGAAATTGGGTATGAGATATACATCTCAAAGCCCTGTGTCATCTTCTTGAATACTTCAAAAAAAAAAAAAGGTAACAGAGAGTCTGCGAGAGAAGAAAAAAAAAATTGACGACGGTTCCGTTTGACTTTGCGACGCCGTTTCTTCACTGTATGATACTCACTCCTAAAACAGAAGCCATATTAGGACTCGTAGGGGTAAGCCTAACCTTTTGGTATAATTTATTTTTAATTTAAACGATAGATTTTTCGTGACCCAAAAGGGTTGATAACATTTAATTTACCAAAATATGTGTAGGAATACATTTGGAATATTCTTTGAGCTGGGTCTTGCTAGGAATCAGCTTTTAGGCTATTAATTTGCTGTTTTAATCGTTGAGGTGAGTGTACTAATCCCAAAATTGGATGTTTAATGTTATTTATTTGTTAGTGATCGCTTAAATTGCTTAATTGTGATTAAGTAGAAAAGCATGTGATTAATTATTATTTAAAAACATATCCAAAAATGATGAAATTGTCATTTTGACATGTTGAGTTGCTTATGTGCTTATTTGGGTCAAAGGGTCTCAAGTGATAATCACCATTAGTTAACCCATATATAAGGAACAGAGAGATGTTGAAATCCTCAGAGAAAAGGGGATAGCGGTGACGACCACATGAACGAATTGACTACGGTCACAAATGAATGAGTGTGATTTCGCTATATGCGACAGAAAAAGTGAGAATAACCCAGAACCAAGGGTCCAGAACGATAGTGGTTGATTACTTGACACGCTGCGACCATTTATTATTGTGATTGCATAATTGGTGGTATGATTCATTAAATACTCCAATTGCATGATTAGTACCACGTACTCACTAAGCGAAAGCTTATTCAATTTTTGTGGCTAATGAACATGCAGGTACGGACGAGCATCACAGTGAAAAGCGTTGAGCTGTGAAAATTTTAGGATAGCTCGAGAGTAAGGGTTAATGTTTAATATGTTCATATGTAAATGAGTTTAGATGACTAGTTATATTCCTAGTGTTTGGATTATTTTTTGAAGATAAGTTTATGTTTTAGTATTTATATTTAATCCTTGTAATATAAATTGTGGATTGAAGTTTTGAAAGTATTTTCAAGTGTTTTGGTGATATTTGGTGTTTTAAATTCTTGTTTAACAGGGGGAATGGTGCTGTAATAGAGGAAACTCTATCCAAGTACCATTTGAAAATTGAAAACTTTATTTTATTTCTTTTTATTATTTTATTTGATACAAAGCTATTTTACCCCTGGTATTTCACCTTTAAATGTTATTTTTGGAACGTTAAAAATGATTGTTTGGTTTGTTGGCTTGTAACACGTGTCCTAGCCCGCGGAGGCGGATTGGGGTGTGACAATGACATTTAAATCACATGAATGCCTCAATGATTATTGAATCACCGTGTCTTCACTTGACATTCACCGTTGACCCACAGTCAACCTCATCTCAATTTTCAAATAACATTGAAAAAACCTTGAAATTCAATTATGTAAATTAAAACAAATGATTTCCCCTGGGATGAGTGTGACAACAATACATGTACATATCAAAAGTTTTTAAGAATTTTGTGCGGGCCAAAAATTAAAATTTTCAAAATATATAGGTACAAAATATTTCCAAAAATTAGTATAGGTACTAAAGTACTCCCTCCATCCTATTTTATGTGTCCCTCTTAGAAAATCTAACTATTTAAGGAGACAAAAAGAATCTATACCTACTTTCCACAATTGCCCATAATCGTAGCACTTTCTTTTTTTGCTTTGTTTGGTGTTGATTGCAAGGAATGATAGTTTAGAAAACTAAGTAAAATTTACATACTAATTTAAGAAGGTGGACAACAATTTTGGGACATCCCAAAAAGGAAAAATGGACATATAAAATGGGACAGAGGGAGTTTTTTTTTTTTTTTTTAGCCCAAATTCAATATAGGGTTGTATAGTGTATTTCTCAAGATAAATTTACCATTATGTCTTTAATAATATCTTATGTGTGTATCATTTGATCTATTTCTGTCACGAATTGTAAGAAATTTTCACGAATGTAGTACATTAATCTAATTGAATCAATAAGGACTAGGCTGTCAAAATTAAAATTATAAGAACTATAACAACAGTGCAACTAAAGGAATGGAAAGTGTAATCCACTCTAAAAAAATTACCCAAAAAAAGGCTACTCCCTCCGTCCTATTTTGTGAGTCCATCTTTGGAAACTCAACTTATTAAGGGGACAAAAAGAATGTACACCTACTTTCCACAATTGGCCATATTCATTACAACAACTTTTTTAATTTTGTCTTGGTGTAGATTTCAAAGAGGAATAGTTTTGGAAAGTAAGTAAAAATTGTACACCAATTTAGGAAAGTGGACACTATTTGGGGACATTCCAAAATAGAATATAGGACTCTCAAAATGGGACGGATGGAATAATATTCCCAATAATAGTATTACACTGAAAAATGGCACTTTGGTTTGGATCCGAGTCAAAGCAAAGATTGATGTATTCTAAATAATTGGGTAAGGCTAGGGGTGGCAATTTTTGTCACAAGAATATATTTTACTGAGACAACTCAAACACGATACGACATAACACGATTAATTTAAAATAATTTGTATTATAGATGAATAGCACTCGAAACTAAAAATCAAACCCAAAGCACACAACCCGATTAATCGCCTGATTATGACACGAGAACCTGAATTGCAACTCCTAGATAAGACAATGTGAGTTACACAAATAACTACTCTCTATGTTCATACCCCAAAGAGGTGCCCGATTGATGTAATTCTGAATTTGCTTTTTTCTATCCACTCCCGTTCCCATGAAAAATTATCCCGTGTGATGAGTTTTGGTGTGACGGATTATCGTGAACCATTGGATTAAAAAAGAGCCCACAATATCAATGATGCACAATGATTCGTCTCACCAAAACCAGTCATATGGAATAATTTTGCTGCCCTCACCCCCCAAATATATATATATATATATATATAAAATTATCAACAATGCTAGGGGCACCAAAAGATACAAAAAACTTCCACAAAATGAGTGGAAAGTCTATGTGGTACACTGGGACCCGCCAGCAATTAAGCATTATTTCCATTAATTACTGGCAGGTCCCACTGTGCCACATAGATTTTTCACTCATTTTGTGGAAGTTTTTTGTATCCTTTGGTGCCTAAATCATTATTCTAAAATTATAATTCTGAATTTGCATGTTTCATGAAGGAAAGACCCAACAATAAGACTAATAAATATTAGAGAACAGCCCAATCAAGAAAATTCACCCCAAGTATCACAGTTATGCTTTGTATGGTTTGCAGATTTTTAAATATATATATATATATATATATAAGAAAAAGAAGGAAACGAGAATAATGTTATTTTCCTAGTATTTTCCTTTATGTCATGTCACAAATTCGAATGCTTCCAAATATGGATGTATATCAAGGAAAGTGGAGTTATGCCGTTAATTACAATTTTTGTGCCCAAAAAATTGTCATTTGAAGTAATTTTTCAGCCACTTTTATACGGATTAAAAGTTTTAGAAGCTTTAATTTTGGCAATTTCTCTTTTAAAGAATCCTAGCATTGTTGTGACAATGAACAGGTTCAGACAAGACCGTAAATTTCTATCTTTCTCCTTCATTTAATTTGCGATGTTGTGTCAACAGTCAAATAAAGAAAACTATTTTTCTTAGCATGTTCTTCTTCTTCTTCTTCTTTTTCCTCAATAATATAAGAGCCAAACGCAGTCTAATAGCACTCTGATTATCAAAATATTCACTTATAATTTGTATCTACAACCATGAATATAAACTCAGCATTCAACCAAGAACAAGAAGAAGCAACAAATTAAGGAAATAAGACAAACTCAAAAGCCTTTTACCAATTAAGAAACAAGCAAAAACTCTGTACATTGAACTATTGTTAGTCTTTATACCTACAGAAAGTCACTCACTCTGTCCCAGCATTGATTTTTTTGAACTCTTTGCCTCTCTGGTCAACCTCCAACTTGCTCCAAATCAGATCATTAACAGTTTCATAAAATCAATTCTTAAACTACTATAGCCAATCGATTTTGATAAGCCATACCTTATCACTAGGGCATTAGATGAGCCGATCGAGCCAGTCAACAAGTCCTTGTGGATACGTTTGATAAAGGCTCCGCGCTCAATTCAGTTAATTGTTTAATAAATAAGTTAAGTTTAAGTCGAGATTTTAAGCTCATTTATTTAACGAGTCAAGTTCAAAAACACCTAAGCTCGGCTCGATAGAGCTCGTAAACTTGTTTGACAGGTTCGTGAATAGATTTAATAAATGGCTTATATACTGACTTGTATATATATATTTATTATAAGACTATGTAGTTCTAGAGGTTACATGAGCCAAGCTCAAGTGTAGACCAGCCAAGCTCGTTTAAAGGGCTTGAATTTCAGGCTCGTTTAATAAACAAGTCAAGCTCAAATATCAGGGCCGGCCCTGAGATGACAAAAATTGTTCGAGGCCTCAAGCTAACTTTCAAAGGGGCCTAAAAATGAGACCTTTATACTATGCTTCATAGAAATTATGAAGAAATTAGAAGAAAATAGGTCTAAAAATAATAAGTTTCATAGAAATTAGGAAGAAATTAAAAAAAAAACTAAGTATAAAAATTGGACAAATTTTTTTTTTTAGACATAAATCAGCCGCTTATGTTAAGGGCCGGCCCTATCAAATACATGAATTATGCTCGTTTAATGAACAAGCAAAACTCAAACATATATGATCTCATTGATGAGCTCGGCTCCTATACACCTACTTATCACACTATCAACTAAGAAAATTAAAAGTTACCAAGTTTGTCACCTAAGTTAAAAAGTTTGGCACCTAAATCAAAAACTGTGAAAATCGTAATGATTTTCAAAGATTTGGTACCAATGTTATTTGGCACCATTAGGTGAATTTTGTAATTTTTTCTTTTTTCTTTTTTCTTTTTATTTTTTTATTGTACCTTACAACAAAAACCATTTTATCTTGTGGTTATATAATATTTCCCTAATTTCTACTAACATATATTGTTAATCATCAAGTTCAACCCCATCTACAGCACCTGAACGAAGGATTCTTAGTAACTTCAGTAAAGTCAGTACTACATGGGTAGACCTACCCTTTTTTTTTCCGGAGAGTATTTTTCTCATCCAAATTTGATTTATCATTATTTATTTATGTCTTTATTGGTTGACAGGTATCTTCTTTTATTCTTATTTTGCCCATGTGCATATGAGACACATGTCAATCAATAAAGACATAAATAAACTATGATAAATCAAATTTAAATGAGAAAAAATACTCTTATTTTTTTCCTGCCCTAATGCAGGGAAAAAAATTTAAAAAAACTTATTTAAAAAAATAAAATAAATGAATAAATAATTAAGTCAACTCAACGCCATTTGGAAGAACTTTAAGTAACTTATTCTTCATCGACTCTGATACTAAATCACCTTGGCAATTATTACTCTATATAGGGGCTATGCTAACAACTAAATTGTCTTTTCTACTGTCCTTAGTTTTTTTTTTTTTTATTGAGATTAAAGCACTAAAAGAACTTCCTCTCATAAATATTGAAAAGGATAAATTCTCACACAATTCCTCCACAAGAGGATTTGAACACTCACCCCCTCCCACTTAAAACAGAGGGAAGGATACCACTTAATCACAAGGCTCCATGATTTCTATTATCCTTTGTGACTTAACATAAAATAGGTCCCTCGAGTTCTAACATTTTCCAACTTTGTCATTATAATTTAGTCGCTTACTTTTTCCTGGCTTATAGAACTTAACCTGTACTATGAGTAATCAGGCTGGCTCAGGAACGGACGTTCATTTACGGTGTTAGTTTTAGCGATGGAAATTGCATTGCTAAAAAGATGAACTACACATTTAGCGACGATTTATTCACCTTTACGAAATTTTCGTCGCCAAAAAAACATCCATAAACGAACGTCTACTCCTGAGACACCCCGTATAAGTAATAGTAGCATATTGATTTTGCTGCATAAATACCATACCCTTATTTTTTTAAGAGAGGGAAATAACTTAATCCGTATCCCCAGGCTCTATATGGTAAGTGGATTCAGAGAAAGAAAATGGAAAAGCAAAGAAAATGAGAAGGAAAACACTTTCTCTAATGTTTTCTTCGATGCTTAAATAACATAATTTTTGTAAAAAGTTGCAACAATAGGAACTCAAGATTAGAGGAAGAGATGTCACTTACAAAATGACAATTTTTTAGTTGATTTATAATGCTTTTTTTTCATATTTTTCTCGTTGTTTTCTTCATTAACTAAAAGAAAATTATTTTTCTCATTATTTTCTTTCCCCTCAATGTTTTTTCTTCTTTGTTTTCCTCCGATTTTCCACATATGTGATTTTGGGCTTGTTCTCAAATGGTTTGGTGACTACTGACTAGTAAACCTTGAGTTCGAATTACTAAGAATTATTATCAGGCCACCAATCGGGTGGTGTCAACTAGTATCTTCGGTGGGGCTAATGACTCACCTAACTTGAGTTTCAACATATGTAGACTCCTCCTATTATTGGTTCCCAACGGATAAGGACTACTCTAATCACGCCCATGCAAGAATCGCCACTTCCGATCACCCCCTTCTACTCTGTTTGCTTAACAAATTAACAACAGCAACAAAAATTCACACATGTTCTCCTATTTCTAGAAAATGGACCACCAATACCTCCAATTAACTAATCAACACAAGTAACTATTACTTATGAGGCAATCCCACTATCTGTGTGTGTGTAGAGAACATCCTTGTTTATCGTAAGTGAGAGAATCTTAGGTGGGCCTACATTGATTATGATACACCTAATTGAAGATTACAAAACATGCACTTGATTATTTTTATATTGTTATTATACTAAGAAAAAAATTGTAAGAGAGTGGACTAATGTTAAGGTGGGAGTAGTTGTTTGTTGATAGTGAAGGTGTTCACATTCCCCCACATATAATAAGTAAATAATTATTCCAAATTGGTGGTGCATATGGTTTTGGAAAAGATTGTTGTCGTATTATGCTTTTTTTCTTTCTGGGAAGACTTATGTTACGGATAATGGATCTCAAGTATCACTTTCAGCCTAGTATAAAGCCAAAAATAACAAAAAAAAAAAAAACCAAAATTGATATCCGTATGTACTACGCACATTGACCAGGAATTAACGGACATAACTAGAGGTAAGGGGACTTAAGTCTCTTGATTTTTTAAAAATATCATATATTTATATTTTAAAAAGTATATATATATATATATATTTTTAATACTTAAGTCCTCCTCTTAAATTAAAAAATTCTTTATTTTACATTTAAGTCCTCCTCAGAAGGATGAAACATTCGACTTCTCGGTCTCACTTTGTAGTAATAAGGTGTCATTTTATTATACATTTAGCATAACAATGTGTCATTTTATTATACTAACAAGGTCCAAATTGTTATACTAAGTACCCATGTGGTCAAGTGGTATTCTCCTCTCTCCCCCGTGTGGGAGGGGGTGGGGTTCAATTCCCCTCGTGGGGATTGTTTGGGGATGTATCCCCTTCAGCGGTGTATGGGAGAAGTTCCTTTGAAGTAGGCCCGTGGTCCCCACTGACTGGTTGAAGTGTGTATATGTGGCGTCTGCGGGTGCTTTGCAATCAGCCAAAAAAAAAAGAGGTCCAAATTGTTATGCTATGTTTGGCTTTGGGCAAGAGGGGAAGAAAGGAGAGGGATGGAGGGAAGAGGAGAGGGATGATGTTAAAAACACTTTTTCGGTAAGATGGAGGAGAGAGAAAAGGCTTCTATTATTTTTCAACTTTTTTGTCCTTATAAATAATGTGATTTTATTTAATGTAGGGATATAATAATTAAATATAAAATATTTCATTCTTTCTTTTCTCACTCCCCTCTTGTTTAACTAAATATGGGGAGGGAATACTCCCTTCCTTTCCTCGTAGTTACCCCTTCCATCACTATCCTCTCGTCCCTTCTTTCCACTTTTCCATCCCTCTCACCAAACATACCAATGAACATTGTTTTGGGTAAAAGTCTTGGATTATAAATGTGGGCTCGGTTAATGGAATGTGAGCACACGTGGATTTGGATTGTGGGCTAGAACCTTATAACTTATGAATGCGTTAGAATCATCAAACTATATTATGGGCTTGTATAAAGGATAAATCTGTATTGAGTTTATGATTGTGGGCTGCAAACATGAAATGTGTAGAGATTTCAATGTGGCCCGTTTAGGCCCAACATTCCGTGAGGTTCCCACATTAGGGATATCAAGGTAAAGAACATACTTGTTTGCATCTTTTGCACAACAGTAATGTTATGCTTCCCAAATTTTGCATTTTAAATTGTTTTCAAACACGTGACAGTGGGACCACCTTCAATAATAGTCGGAATACTTCAAAATCCTCCATACGGGCCTACATTCACATGTATTTGAGAACCATTTTATGAAGCATAGCATTACTCTTTGCAAAAGTTTCAATTTAAGATTGTTTCTCAAAGAAAGTTAATTTTAGGCCTACCAAATGCCTCATATGGTATTCCAGTGAGCACCGCAATGTACTAGTCGAAACAATTATCCCCCAGCCCTCATCCCTCATATAGTGGCTTGAACCCTTGCTTAATCATGTGAAGATCTAATTTTGCAAAAGACTTTGGGTGCACTTTTTATGCTCTTTTCATATTTTTTTGGCATGTGACTAGTCTATGTGCACAGCAGCACAAGTGTGCTTCTATGGCACACGTTAATACCATAAAACAGTGTAAAATGGACATAAAGTAATGTGCTAAATGGGAAATTTTTTGGTGCGCGTAGTGGGATTGCGCGCACCGTGTTGACAGGAGAAAGAAAGAGAGAGATGATGGGAAGTGTAACTTGATGAGGGAAACTATAACTTGATGAGAAAGATTGTAACTGATCGATAAGGAAATGTTATAACTTGATGAGGAAAGATTGTAACCTATGACAAAAATGACAATTTTATAACTTGATGAGAAAGATTGTAATCACAATGAGGAAAGATTGTAGGTACCAAAACCACTGTGGTTTTGACCTCCCTTCTAGAGCTCTTTCTCTCTCCTACGCGTATGGTGTGGTCAAACACCATACATGTATAAGTAACAAATTTCGAGTCCGAAAATCAAGCGGTCAAAACTGCAAACAAATAGTCAAAATATGGAATTTTATTAATCAAGAGAAAGTAGTTACAAACTCTGCATTTTGTATTCTTTATAAAAGAATAACTCCTTATTCTATCTCCTTGATGGTTCTTGATCCAAGGGCTGAAACAACGTATTCTCGAACAAAGCAATGGAAATATTTGGTGGATGGAAGGAAGAGAGATCTTTAAAGACAGGATCTAGTTGTCGAAGAGTTGATCTAGAAGAATCGCAGAGAACAGTGGTGTGATGCTCTTCCTTGAACCAATCAGATGATTGTTGAAGACTGATGTTATTCTCTAGTTGTGTGTAGAGAATAATAGATCTAAAGCTTAAAACTTGAGTTGTGGTAGATGGCCGTCATCTTGTGAGAGAAGGCAGCTTGCTTAGGGTTTTCAATCTCCTATCTCCAGTCTGAGTGTGTGTGTTTAGGAGGAGTGTGAGCCTTTTTATAGGCACCAACTTTTCCATATCCCATAAACTTGCTTCTTGGGTTGGATTTATAAGATTATGACAAGTGTCTAATTTTTATAAGACCAAGTCAATAACCAATTAAATACTGACCCATGATTTATTTTGATAAGTCTAGTATTTAATAAGCCAATTGACTGGCCTGACTCATGTTTTGTTTTAGCAAGCCCAATAAATAAATGGGTATACTTGGGGCACAACTAAAGTCACAGCATTTTGCTCATAACCTTCATTTTGTGTCTATCTTTCTCTTGATGAGTCCAACAGTGCCAGTGACCCCACAGTGCCCACTAGGAGAGAGATAGATACAAAATGGAGGTTGTGAGCAAAAGATTGTGCCTTTGGTTGTGCCCCAAGTATTACTCTAAATAAATTAATTTATTTCATTGGGTCCATGTATCATTTTAACAAGTCCAATAGTAATAAATTAATATATATTTAATTGGGTTTAGCCCATTTCCTTCCGTTGACTAGTCAAAGAAACAAAATGTTGACTTTGACTAGATCAATGGTGATCAAGACACCGTTAAAATTGCAATGCCTACAGATGCCCCCACTTCAAGGCTTGGCGATGTGCATGCTTTATTGCTTGACGTGTATGAGAGGCAGACTTACTAATATTTGATTTGCAAATATCCATGCGGTGCTTGGGAAGAACCAACTCCACTGTTTTAACTGTCTGGACACACTAATTTCTTGTATACAAATCTTTGTTCAGTCTAACAATTCTTTTAAAATGATTCTTTATGAAACTAATAACGCCTTAGTTTTTATAATAATAAAAAACCAAATAAAAGTGTGAGACTTAGCTGAAATTCGACCAATTCTAGACTCCCAAACGGACCCATTGGATTATGATGAACCCAAAAAAAGCTTTGCGGCATCACATTGGGAAGATTTGAATGCTCACAACCTTTCAGCTCCTTGTATTTGTAATTACCAAGGACTGAACCTCATCAAATCAGCATTAAGTGGCACGTGATGTTGGTGCTTAATTGGAGCTTTAGCGCATAGTAATGCCAAACAAGCCTTACAATTTGAGTCCTCTTTGGCTGTATCACTTGAAGCAAACATTAGGAAATTTTAGAGACTTTGCCCCCCGCGACTTTTTCATTCTTTAGGAAAATTTAGGAAACTTATGGTCTCTCAATTGATGATGACACAGAACCTATAAATATAGCCACATCATGGTGAAGAAAGTATCACAATCTGGATGCTTCCACAGCGAAAATCTGCATAAGAACCATTAGTTGATCATCTTTCCTTGATTCTCCTTTATTATTATTTTTATTTTTTGTTATTAGCCTTTGCTATTTTCTTCTAACAGACCATGTATACTACGTATATGTATCAATATACAAATCTTGTATCCAAAGCCACTGATTTTTAGTGCCAATTGCTCCTCTTGCCTGGGATTTACTAGAAGTAAAAAAAAAAAATCGGGGAGATTGAACCACTTGTTTGTTGATAGCAAACTATTTTTAGAGTAATGATAGACACACAATGAATTGCACAACGAATTATACAAACATGCAGCACATGGTTGGACCTTGTGCTGAAAAGTCTGTACACAAAAGTGTGTACAGGCTTTTCAGCACAAGGTCCAACCATGTACTGCACGTTTGTGTGCAATTCGTTGTGCACCTATCATTATTGCCAGATAGGTATGACTTCTAGCTTTGTAAATTTTGTTTTCAACAGTGAATAGGGCTCCAAATTCTCTGAATTTATGATAATCTTGCCAGATAGGTATGACTTCTAGCTTTGTAAATTTTGTTTTCAACACTGAATAGGGCTCCAAATTCTCTGAATTTATGATAATCTGATCCAATTTAGTATGTTTATCACTTACAACAAAAGACAAGGGAGTCAACAAAAGATAAATTGGTCATATGGAATTCTTCATATTTAATATTACTTTGATGAAAGGGTGCCCAATTGTATACATTAGAGCGATCCTTGGTGTGTCTTCAAGTCCATGTATAACTTCTTTCTCTTATGATCAAATTGGGTCACTTATAGAATTAAGTGGCAGACAATACCAATCACACTGTACATCCAAGTGATCAGTTGGCAAATATATATATATATATATATATGGCAGTGAGTAGTACTACTGAATTGCTTACATGTGTGACCACTGACTGAAAGCCTTAGAGGAATTGAATTAAAATTTCTTGTCTTAACCAAACATCAAGCCCTTTGGCCACGTTTGGATGGCGGAGGGAAATTGGACAAATATTTTTATTTAATTGATAATCTCAGGACAAATAATACTACTTCTCCTATGGTATAACTTAGTCCCCCATATGGGGGACTATTCTTTTAAAATGGACAATTCGTTCTGAGCAAAGTAGTTTTGCCAAACACTGAACTATTCAATTAAATGGAACTATTAATCCAATCCCCACTATCATCTCCTTAATCCTGCTAAACAAACAAGGCCTTTGATTTTTTTTTTTTTTTTTGTGTGTGTGTGGCCGGATGGCAAGGCCTGTGGGTGTTATACTCAGAGATCTCAAGTTCAAATCTTAAAGGGGTGGCCACTGGTGATTCACCCGGACGCCCTAGCCTCGTGGGATTAGTCGAGGTGCGCGCAAGCTGACCCGGACACCCACGGTTACAAAAAAAAATATTATTAATAAAAAATAAATAAATAAATAAATATTTGATTCTTACTCCACTGTTAAGCTGGTATTCATAGAGTTGTGAGCCAACAGAAGTTGTGTAGTTCTCTGACATACCCAAAAATCGTGAGCTTCTCCTTTATATTCCTTGCTCTATTTATTTTACTGAATTGTCAGAATATTCTCTGCATACTTGTTAATTTCAGGCCAAGTAACTTAGGAGAAATCCGAATTTATTCCACGTACTCGCAATTCGTTCCGCCGAATCATTCATTCAAGGTAAGATAATCTTAACCGCTGCTTTTCTTCCTTAGTTTAAATTTTTATTTCTTCTTTTGAAGAATTACCTTATAGAAATCACCCTTGCATCATAAGTTCCAAAATACTGGTATACATACTAATTTCTTGTGCATGTAGCCGTCTATTATTTTCTGCAGATTGGCGACGATTTTGACTAGCGGAAAGATTAAACTTTAGTTTGATCAAGTTCATGCCCCGTTGTCCAATTTTAGCAGCAACTTTGAAGAAGCCATTAAAATTTAATAGACTTTTTTTTTTTGTAGAGATGGGAGGTCGCTTTGTGCCAATGACTTCAAAGGGACCTATTACAGATCGTCGCCAAGGTTCTAGAGTCGTATCGTCTTCATCGGAGAGATTCCCTTTCTTCTCAAAGACCACTATTACTGACAAGGGTCGAACACACAATATTCTGCTAGTTCGTGATCATGCTGAAGAGAGTGAAGCCAATGCAACACATTGCCTCTATCACACTCCGGCCATTGGAAGCTACGCTAAAGCCTCAGATCCCACCAACTCAAATCATTATCACTAGGAGAGATGGACAAAGACAGAAAGATTGGAGGCGATCTCTTTTAAAGCTAAAGGCCAGAGAGGTTCTTCCAAAGAGGTACATCTATTGGAGACTAGTCACCATACTCAATCTGTAGATTCAAGCGTTCCTCAGACACATGGTCATCGTATATTTGAGCGTCGGACTCGTTGGACATACTTTCGATCAACTGGAAACTTCTATCCCTCGCTGGTTATTGGGAATGGGCAGAGCTTATACTATTTCTCAACAAAGAAGCATTGGAGACGGCTTGCCTTTATGAAGCCGTACTTGCATCACTATTCATATATGATCGTTGTCCCCACATGGTATATGCCTTCTGCGAATCTTGGTGTCCTACCACCAATTCATTCCATACATCCAAAGGAGAGATGTCTATTTCTTTATGGGATTTGAAGAATATTGGCGGGCTATCTATTTCTGGAGAATTTTATAATGCTTGACTCCTAGTTATGAAGAGATCGTTGGTCTTGATGTTGCTATAGTACCAGTTGTGCCTTCTAGTTGCCGGCTTCTCTTTGCTGCCTACCATAGTATAAGGAAGAAAGACGATGAATGCGACTCTTCTCGACATCGAGTTGCAGTATGCTCTTGTGTGGACTGGTGGTTTCGTGGTGTCAAGCGTTATGACAACCCCTTTCACCCTGTTGAAACATCTACGAGCATCAATCGCAGGCAAGGCTATCATGTTCTTTCATCTCGTGTCCCTTCAGGCTATATCTGCAATCGCTATAGGACGCCCGAAGAAAATGTCATCTTCACGGAGCTAGGAATTGAGGCAAGTGATGAAGACGAAGTTTATTTAGCTGCTTTCTTGGTTACTTGGTTATGTGAATTCGCATTGCAAGTAGTCGTGGAGACTTCATTCGTCCTGAGACTTTCAAAGTGGCTTCTTTCATGCCTAGTAGAGTGACATTTTGCCTTGCAATACCTGTTCGATCTGTCTAGCATCTACAATGGTCTTAATCACATAGCTACTTATGCAGATGGTCCCGGTGAGTGTCCTGTTGTTCTACCATGGCATTATGTATACGTATGGATGGGCCAATATTTTGGGCTCTACAATATTTCAAAGGATGCTCCTGCCAAGCCACGGATGTGCAGCTATGGAGGTCGATTTCAAAGGATGCTCTTGGTGCTATTCTTGATAAGGACACAACAGCTTCTTCTTCAACTAGTAAAAGGAATAGGCAAGAGGTGATTATTGTTGAGAGTAGTAAAAAGACAAAAGCCGTGTCTCGAGATGGCCAACTTAGTGATCCAGATAGCGATAGGTGCAACCCTTGAAGAAAAAGGAAGGTTAATCAAGCACACACTGCGAAGAAAAAGAAGGACTCTTCTACACGTGCTAAGGAGATGGCGCTCCAACCAACAGACAAATTTGGTAAGACTCATACCACTCGTCCCTGTACAATTCATTTGACGATGCCTAAAAAGGTATACTCCCCTTTACCTTCTAATTTTATTTTATCTTCTTTTTTTTTACTTCCTTCATTTGACTTCGTTATTGATGCACATTTCCAAGGCCACGAGAGGTAATGCTCTTTGCCTGCACCTAATACCATATCAGAGCGCGATATATTCCCCTTGCGAAGATTTAAGAGACCAAGAGAGAAAAACTGGGAGTGACTATCCAAGAAGAACATTGCACCTCCAGGCCGATACTTTTATGTAGTGAGTTGTCTGTAGAAGATGAGGGCCAATTTCGGTGTGAGGTGAATAAGATATCAAAAAAACATCATTTTCTACACAATTCTCCAAATTGACTAGCTCTATTGCTTAGAAAACTACCCTTGTACAGATTCAGGGTTTGAAAGAGTAGGAAGAAGCATCAAGCAACATGAATGGTACCCCAATTCTTGAGAATAAAGAAGAACACTCTGTTAATCATGACACTGCCATTGGTTATTGCTCTACCAAAGGTATCGCAACAAACTTGCAGTAGCAAAAGGAGGACCACATCCCACATCCGACTATTTCGATTTTGATCTTTGCCCAAGACGCATTCAATCTACTATTACTAATGAAACCGTAAAGCTTATAGGAACATGTCTTTTCGATAGGTTAAAATCTACTCCATTTGAACGTGTTAGCTTTGTAGTTGAGGGAGCGCTTGGAATTTATGATAGTATCAAAGCACTCAAGGGTGACCCTTCAGCATTACAAAAGATCATTGACTCTTATGTTCAAGATGTTAATGCGTATCTTGTTCTTGAAGTTCGTCAAATAGGATGCTTGACCTTAACAGATCTGGAAGGCATAAGAGCTAAAGCAACAAAGAACTTGAATGCAACATCCTCTATTCTTGCATCTACAGAACGTCGGCGCATAGAATGTGAGGAAGCTTTGAAGCGGACCAAGGAAGAGCACACTATCCTTGAAGAGAAGATGCATTTGGTTCAGCAAAGTCAACTACAGCTTGAAGAAGATTTGCATGCAAAGATTGTCGAGGTTGATACTGCAAAAAAAAGAGGTAGCAAATGTAGAAAAGGCTATGAGATATGTAGAGGCAACTTCAGTTATTGCTCCGGAAGAGGAAAAGGCCCTTGAAGAGCTGAGGGGAATGGTGGAGAGTCGACTAGAGTCTCTTGATTCGCTCAAGTGGATGGATTAAAGCCTCTTTATTTTAGCTCCTTTATTCATTCATTTTTTTTCTTTTATTTAATATGGACTTATGGACTTTATTATTTATTCATGTGCACTTTGAATGCACACATATGGAATTTTGAGATCAGTGAATTTGCATTATTTGGCACATACTTCTACTTGTTCATATATTGTTTCCTCACTTGAAATCTATATTTCTGATTTTTCAACAGCAAATACTCATAGCCAATAAAAATCAAAGAAATAGATGATGTAGTAAGATCAATTGTAGGTAGTGCGCAAAAACATTTTCATATATACTTTATGTTCTTTGGATTCTTTAGAGCCTAAAAGAATCGTCTCCCATCATCATTTTTTTTAGAGTTGACTGAACTTGGAATGTGCCCAAGCTGCCTACGTACCCACCAAGGGATCAAGTCATAACGTAGTTCAAAGCAAACTAGCAATTTTTTTCTAAGGGACGTACACAGTTCAGGAGTATAGCATCCTCATGCATAGTAGCGTTTCAAGAATTTGCCGTTGATAGGACCGATTCTCAAGCCGCCTTGATCTACTAACTTGTAAGCGCCATTTGTGTATACTTCTTTCACCACATACGGTCCATCCCACTTTGAGACAAATTTGTTGCCAGTGTGATGAGTTGTAATGATGGGTCTTCTCACAGCTAACGCCAAGTCTCCAACTTGAAAAGATTGAGGTCGAACCTTTTTTTGAATGCCTTAGACAAGCGAGCCTGATAGCACTCTAAGCGTTGTTGTGCCTCCAGTCGTTTCTCATCCAGTGCTTCCAATTCCTGCAATCACAACTGACCATTGTCTTCTTTTGTGAGACCTTTTTGTATTGCAATTCTCAATGATGGGATTTGACTCTCGAGGGGGAGGACTACTTCCACACCATACACAAGCGAATATGGAGTAGCCTGAGTAAGGTGTCCAGTAAGTTTGTTTGTAAGCCCAAAGTGCCTCCTCAATTCTTTCATGCCAATCCTTTTTGGATTTAGCGACAACCTTCTTCAACAAATTGCACAATGTCTTATTAAAAGCTTCTGCAAGTCCATTTGTCGGTGCGTTATACATTGAAGACTTATGTTGCTTGAAGCCAAACTTTTCGCATAAATTGTCGATCAACTTATTGTAAAATGGTTTGCCATTATCGGTGATGATATAACGGGGTACGCCATATCGATAGATGATATTGCTCTTGACAAAGTTCACAACATTTTCCTTCTTCACTTCTCTAAGTGGGAGAGCTTCAGCCCATTTTGAAAAATAGTCCGTGGCAGCGAGGATGTACAAGTGCCCTGCAAAGGACTTGGTTAGTGGCCCCACAGCATCTAGCCCCCATCCGTCAAATGGTCATGAAGTTACCGTAGGATGTAGCGACTCTGGCAGTTGATGTATGAAATTTGCATAGAATTGACAGGCTTGGCACCATTTCGTGTACTACATGCAGTCTTTAACCATAGAAGGTCAATAGTAACCCATCCTTTTGATTTAAAAGTGGAGTTTAGGTCCTGACTAATGGGCACCACATACTCCAGAACGAGTTTCATCCATTGCATGAACTGCTTCTTCCACTCCTAAGCAACGAAGGATAAGGCCCTCGAATGACCGTCTGAATAAGGTATCTCTTGTAGTGAATGAATCGAGGTGCTCATCTTTGTATCTCAATTTTGTGCCGAGAATCTTCAGGTAACTTCCCATGCTCCAAATAATCGATAATTGACCGTCTCCAATCATCAACGTCAATAACAAACACTGAAATCGTGTTACTTTATTCAATTTTGTACTCAGGTAAGTGCGGTAGCACCCATTGACAACATACTGGGACACTTATATTTTCATCCCCAACTAGTGCTAAGGTTGTAGGCAAGTTCGTAAGTGCATCTGCAACTCGATTTTCTTCCCTCGAACATGATCTAAGAAGACACATTCAAATTTGTCAAGCAAGTGACTGGCATATTAGGTATCAAGTCATCCTTCTTAACCTCATAATGTGTTAGAAGCTGATAGATGACCAACTGCATATCTCCATAAATTTCAAGTTGAGGGATTTTCATCTCTATCACCATTTGAAGTCCAATAATGAGGGCTTGGTGTAGACACCCCAATTTTGACCGGCCGTCGAATTTAGGAGAGCGTCACCTCCACGTCCAATGATGACAATGACCGAAAAATTCGAAGTATTCCAAGCTCTTCAGAGAATTCTCCAAAACGCGATAAAATTTCACAGAAAGAGGGAAATACCAGGTATTTAGGAAAATTCTGATATAAAACACAACTTTTGGAAAAGATATTCAAAAATAATTTATTTCAAAAAGAGAAAAGACCTAAAAGGGGAATTTTAGTCAAAAACGGCACACGGCGGGCTTCCGCGGCACTCGGTGACTGCCGCACGGCAGTCACAGAGTGCCGTGCCGGCACTCATCAAGTGCCGCCACAGGTTTCTGACTGCCGTTCGCTTTTAAAGTCTGTATTTTGCAGAGCAATACGTATGCGCATGCAAATAAGAACAAAAAACTGATAAAGTAAGACTGACAAAATTGCGGCAATCCATTAATTGTCGCGGCATTTGGTGAATGCCGCGCGGCAGTCATTAAGTGCCGCAACGGCATTTGATGAATGCCGCAGCGGCAGTCACGGACTGCCGCGTCAGTGTCTGGACTGCCGCGCTGGACAGCAGTCTGCATAATTTCAGAAAGTACACATTGTACCAACTAATGAGGGAATTACACCTGTTTTTTACTCCGAAATTCACCAAAAATACCTGGTAATTTTGCTTATAAAAGAGAAGGGACCAAGAAGAACAAAAGAGACATATTGGGAGAGAGAGCATATACTTCCATTTCACTAACATTTTTTAGAGAAAAAAAAAAAGAGTGTTTAGAGAATTAGAGAGAAGAGCTTGGAAGATCTTCAAAGAAAAGAAAACTTTGAGGATAATTTGGAGGTGATCCTCTAACCATAGATTATTAGCTTATCCTTTCTTCTCATCTCTAGTCCAAAAATCTTTCATTATCTTCTTTGTTCATCAAGTAAACTTAGGAGTTTCTTTTGTTTCCATGTTACTTTCTTCCATTTTCTTGTTACTTTTTTCTCTTGAAGGTCTTGGAGATCTTCAATATCTCTTTTGACCTCTAGAGTATGATCTTTTGAATCCTATGTAGGCTTGTGCTTCACATAGGAGTCAAAGTTTAATTAACACTTCATAAGAGGATCCAAGTCCACACTCATGATTTGGATCTTCTAAACTTGATGTCTTGAGGAATCCCTTCAATATTCCTTTAAGACTCATGAGTCATGGTCATGTCCCCCTTCTCCAATGACCATTAAATGGTAGGAGAATGTAGTTTTGAGTCTAAACCCATCTCCATGGTTTAGATTCTATATCTTATAGATTTCATGAAGTCTATCCATATTTCATTTAAAATCTATGAAGAATAAAGGTTTGTAGTCTCCCATGGCCATCAAATGGTAGGAGAAGTGGTTTGGTTCAACTCAACTTCATAGTTTAATAGTTGGAGTTACCAAATAGAAGTTGAACAAGCAAAATAAAAACAGTGAATCCATAAACTGTTTCTGATCAAAGATTTTTAGTTCGAAATCTAACCGTTGAAATCAAGTGAAACCAACGGGAAAGTGTCAATAACACAATATTCTACCGCTGTAATTTTTGTTTTAAGGTGGTTTCACTTTTAGCATGGTTTGATCATGAGTTTTGTGACACAAATACAATCTGTCCAGAATTTCAGAATAGTTTCAGAATAGTGACACTCTTTTGAAATAATTAAATCAGAGTTCTAATAAAGTGTTTGTGGCTCCAAATAATTTTTTCTATGAATATTAATGTGTTAGGAAGTCACCCTAAAAAGAACAAAGCAATTCGGATTTTTTTGCTATTTTTAATAAATCGTGCAAGAATTCTGGACAGAAGGTTGCAAAGTGCTGAGTGACGTCTAGTATTTTGCATATTCCCGGAGATCCGACCGTTGGAACTTTGATTTTCTTTTTGATTTGAAAACTAGACTCACAGAGGCATATCGAGTCCAAAAATCACCAAGATCAAACCATGAGAGATATGTTTTTTATTTCTTTTAAGTTCTGGTCTGCTCTCTGCAATTTTCAGAGTTTTAAGACACATTTGACTTATTTTGTAAATAAGGGTCTAAATGACTTTTCTATGATCTAAGGCTTAAACCATGCTTTAATAAGGATTAGTTGAGCTTGAATTCAAGGTTTAAGAGCATTTCATAGTTTATCCTTGTCCATGTACATATTCAATCATATGGTTTGGCACTTGTAATTAGGATTTATTTGCTTTGGATTTAATTACATTAGATAGATTTAAGCTAGAAACTTAGGATTGTTATTTCTAACATCATATTTTACATATCATGTGAACTAACCCTTTGTTTTGTAGCGCTATTAAGGTACGATTTCTCAATCCCTCCCTAGTTTATTAAATTCCTTGATTTTTATTTGATTTTCGACCTTATGCGCGACACCTTAGAGTTAAGATTTGCCTTATGTGTATATATGATTAGAGACTCTTTTTAGGATTTTCTTTTATTCGCATGCATTGCACGTTCACTATCGCTGCCGGATCCCGGGTAAGTTCACTTGTTCCCTATTGCATATCATATCGCTTGCTACCTGAATTATGTGGCTTTTGAATGGTATTTTTTGTCAATTGCAATTTTACACCCTTTGGACATGCTTTTGTGATGTATATGTATATATGTATTAGTTGAGGGCATGCTTAGATTAATAAATTTGATTAAAAGGATGTTGAGTAGAGGCCTATCGCAAGATAGGATGAGAGAGGGTGTTTTAGTCCGACGGGCTCCTTCCTCTTTCATTCCATAATCCCCGGACCTAGTTAATCTTTGGTTTCGCAAAAGATCAGTTTGCTTTTAAAATGGTTTCTTAATTTTTCCTTTTAAAAATTAAGTGGCGACTCATTTGTTTTAGAAATCGATTTTGAAAAGCTGTGGGTAAACCAACCTGCGATATCCACACTTGGTATTCAGCAACATTATTTGAACACAACTCTCCCAAGCACCATAGAATAAGGCAACACTTGCTTTTGTGGTGAGACAAAGGCTACTCCTGTCCCCACTCCATCATACCGAGATGAGCCATCGAAAAACATCATCTAGGCTGAGCGTATGTCAATAAAGAATACTTCTTCATCCGAAAAGTCATCAGAAAGTTCCTAATCAGCAGGGATGGGATGATCTACAAGAAAATTTGCTAGAGCCTGTCCTTTTACTGCCTTTTGTGATATGTGGATAATCTCATACTGATTGAACACCACTGACCATCTCGCTAAGCGCCCAGATAAGACATGTTTAGATATAACATACTTTATTGGATCAGCACGAGAGACTAAATGCACCGTGTATGCTTGGAAGTAGTGTCTCACTTTGTTAATGGGGAAGAATAGAGCAAGGCACATCTTCTCAATAGGTGAGTATTTCAGTTCGATCTCTCTAAGACTTCTGTTCTTGTAGTAAAGAGCTCTTTCTTTCCCATCTTCATTCTCTTGTGCAAGCAAAGCTCCAAGCGACCTCTCTTATGCTACAACATACAAGATCAATAGCTTTCTAGGTATATGGGCACCTAACACTGGTGAGTTCAAAATGTATGCTTCAATGCACCTGAGAGCATTATCACACGCTTGATCCCATTTAAAAGGGACATCTTTTTTTATGAGATGATTGAAAGGTTGGCATCGACTTGAAAGATTTGATATAAATCATCGTATGAATGCCAAGTGACCTTGTAGGCTTTAAAGTTCTTGCAAATTTCTTGGAATGGACATTTTTTGAATGGCATCGATTTTAGCCGGATCCACTTCAATGCCCCGATGTCGAACAATGAATCCTAAAATTTTTTTGGAGGTTACACCAAAAGCACATTTAAGAGGATTCATTTTCAATTCGTACTTCCTTAGCCTATTGAACACTGTGCGAAGATCTTGTAGATGATTTCTTCTATGTATGGTTTTCATAACCAAATCATCAATGTAGCATTCCACTTGCTTGTGCAACATATCATCAAATATCTTTTGCATGGCCCGTTGATAAGTGGCACCTGCATTTTTCAAACCAAAAGGCATTACCTTGTAACAGTAGATACCTTTCAAAGTCCGAAAAGCCGTACATTCCTCATCTACAGGAGACATTCGAATTTGGTTGTACCCAAAAGATCCATCCATGAAAGACAAAGCTTCATATCCAGTAGTTGCATCCACCATTAGCTCAATTTTTGGTAAAGGAAAGTCATCTTTTGGACATGCTTTATTTAGGTCACAAAAGTCAACACATACACGAATTTGTCCATTCTTTTTCTTGACAGGGACAATGCATGAAATCCATGTTGGGTATTTTACTTCCCTAATAAACCCGGCTTCAATGAGTTTATTAACTTCTGCTTCAATTTTTAGAGTGAGTTCGGGTCTGCCCCAACACTGAGCTTACTTAATTGGCCGAACACCATTTTTTATGGCAAGACTATGAACTGCCACTTTTGGATCAAGCCCTGACATCTCTTTATATGTCCAAGCGAAAACATCCTTGTACTCCGATAATAGCTTATGCTATTCTTCTTCTTCTACCATAGTCAAGGAAGCGCTAACAAAGACTAGACATGGGTCATCAATATCACCAAGGTTCACCTCTGTAAGTTCATCTACAGTTGCTTGTCCACCATCTTTAAGCTCTACTAGAGCATTTTTAACATCATCATCGATAGACTCCAAGTATGATTCATCTTCCACTGTGATATGGTAAGAAGTAAATGTGACTTTCCTTTCTTAGGACTTCTTTTTCAGAGAGTCTTATGTGTACAATAGTATGCTTCTTCACTTTAAGATCACCATTGACAAGCGGGGGTATTTGTAAAATACAACCGCGCTAAAAGAAGAAAATACACTTATTTAGTCTACAACTCCCTTGTTTATCTGCAATTTGAATTATAATGCCAGTTTATACACAATTTGATTAAACTATGATAAGTTGTGTGTTTTAGCTATAATTTGTGCAGACTACAGTTGCTGTGTGAAGGATTGAAAGATAACGATAAAAGGAAGTGTTGAATTCTAATGAAGACAATCAAAAGTTGAAATACAGAGTTCGATCGATCGAGAGAAGCTCAAGCGCTCGAAGATTTCCGAGTTCAATCGATCGAAACATGTTCGATCGATCGAACATGCCTTTTATTAGAATATATGCGCACGCAGCAGTTAACGGGATTAACCCTAGCATTAGGTTTCTGCTATATATATTTCGTATTGTAGACGTCCAGAGGGGACGCCCACCTTACTGTTATCAGTTTTACATAGAGAGAGAGTGTTTTACTTTGATTTTTGTAGGTTGGATATTGAATTCGGTGGAAGTTCGAAGTTTATTAATAGCTTGTTCGTTCCAGGTTTCGTTACATCAGTTTTGGTGGCATTCTTTTAGTAGTTTACGTAGTTTAAATCTGTGTAGATTGTAGTGTTACTTGTTGGTAGCGGTTAAACTATAAGTTTTTCAGTGATTGCATGTTTAAATCTCAACCAAACGCAACCTTAATGAATATTTACATTAAGAATAAAACTGTGACGCTCCAGACCATGTCTGAGTAGTCCCCAGGTTGGGAGATCATGATGAAACCGTGATCTCAGGCCTCTGCCATGCAGCAGAATTATTCCTGTGCTCGATCGATCGAAGTAGTTCGATCGATCGGACCAGAGACACAGTCGAGCGATCGAATATAGTTCGATCGATCGAAAGAAGAAGATGTTCAATCGATCGAAAGCGCGTCGATCGATCGAACACCCTTTTTCTTGAGGACCTTCTATGCAGTATTCCTAGACTTTCTGTTTTACTGGATTGTTATCAAACTGTCCCCAAACGCTCAGTTTGTCGAAACAGTCTGTGAACTTTAAGCCTTGAGGCATTTTTCTTCAATAACTTTTGCAAACCACCCTCAATGCTAACACCATTGTAGGTGAGAGTCTTAACTATTGTTTTAAACCGCTTCCGTGTATTTCAAAATCTATTGTGATGATATAGTCCCGGTCATGAAAGGAATATAGATTCTTTATTCTAAGAGAAATACGGAATACTGTAGAGGATGTACTCCATTGAGCTTCAAGGCAACTGCATGGTAGATGGTGTAATAACCTGCATTTTCACATTTAATTTGTAATTGCATTGTCATATTAAATTTCATTTGGCATTGACTGCTTCATTTAAATACATTTCTCATGTTCTAATTATTATCCCTTGGGTTATTTCATATTAAAACTCATGTTGGGGTTAAATTGTAATTTTTATAAAAAGTTTAGCAACACCTGTATTGAATTTCAAATCTGTATTTCAAAACGGTGGAAATGTTCTCTTTTATTTCAAGCTGTATTTTTATGAAACCAGAAATCAATTCTTAAGTTAAAATGGAATTCCCGTATTTTTGTGGTGACCACCGCGCCCCGAAAATACCAGTTTATGTTCAAAACTGTCCATGTTGTGTTTAACTTCCACAGATTTTGGAAGTGACCGATTTGGACATTCGCTTTATTTCCAATTATGGCAAGTGATGATTGCCTTGTGCCTTGTTTGGGAACATACAACTTATATGTGCAAATGTTGTGCCATAAGCTAAGTTGCCAAACAACTTTTCATTGACCCCTATTGATCTATACTTGCCTCTTCAAAATCTGATGGTGTATATATATACGTATGTATTTAGTTATAGAAACTCATGTTTAGGCTGTGCATTCTTTAGTTATCCTAACTAAATTGGAATTAAGAGTAATGGTAGAGTAAACTTGAAACAACTTGGGCACCAAGTTGTAGTTTTACTATTTATAACTCACACTCTCATTCACAAGCTGCACAATTGCCATTACAAAACTGAATTTCAGAGCATTAGAGAGAAATATAGAGAGTTCTACAGATTTTATTTTAGAGAGAGAAAGCTTCAATCACCATAGCCAAGCTTGGATTAATTTCTTATTTGAGCTCATCTTTCTCAACAATCTCTCTATACTAAATCAAAGTGAGTATTCTAAACTCACTAAGAATGTAATTTCATATTAATTGCTGTGTAATTGTTTAATGTTGTAAATCACCATTGATGTTTGTACGTTGAAGTTCATAGCTTGAAAAATGGAGATTTTCCAAAACTCAACCAAAACCTGTTTTGTTAGATGAATATGATAGATTACATGTCATATATACTATACCCAAAGTTTTAGAGCCTAAATTGTTCACATAAGAAAGTATATAAGAAAATTAGTTTTGACAATTTTTAGTTTTTCGTAAAATTGGTAAGCTATGTGTTGAATCATGTAAAATTGACTTCATATTCAAAATCCTTGTGAAAAACTAAAGAGAATCATATATTACACGACCTATGAAGTGTTAGATCTGAAAATGGGTCATTTTAGACCCTGAACTGCTGAAACAGAGTAATCTGACGAAGAAGATGAAGCCTCAGCTTCATCTCGCGCCACGATCGCGCGCGCGAGAATCGCGCGAGCGGCCCGCGCGAGAGATCTTTCGCGCGAGCGGACCGCGCGCGCGATCCTTGCTTTCCCAGGTAGACATAAGAGTTTATATATATATATTGAAATTTAGGCAGATCGCGCGAGCGAGGGTCGCGCGATAACTCTTTCGCGCGAGCGATCCGCGCGCGCGACCTTGCTTTTCTCTGGCAGACAGAAAAGTTTATATTATAAAAAGGAAATTTGGGCAAATCGCGCGAGCGATCTTTCGCGCGAGCGGCCCGCGCGCGCGAGGTCTGGCAGTTTCTGTTTTTGTTTGTTTTATGCTAAGGGACTGTTTGGCTCAACTTTTTAGTACTGTTAAGACTCTGTTTGGGAAATTTAGTTAATTAGAACTCTATTGGGTTATGTTTGAATGATTAAAACATTGTAGTATGACTCATCAATCCCCGTACGCGTATCGTTCCTTTAATTTAGCATTTTTGCTTTCGTTTAAGTGCATATCATTCATGTGGGGTCAGTGGTACATGCATGGGGGTGTCAGTCTGTGTGGAAATGAGTAATGGTCAGTGTGAAAAGAGTTAGAGGTTGTAGTTGTGATTGTGGTTGTGGATTGAGTTGTGGTTGTAGTTGTGATTGTGGTTGAGTTGTGGTTGTAGTTGTGGTCGTGGTTGTGGAGAGGGTATCTTTGAAATGCGACGGTGGCAAATATGGACACTCCATGACGCCCATGGAAGCGTTAAAGTGTGTGAAGCCGAACTCGGACATTCCCTGGCACCCATGGTAGTGCTAAAGTGTGGCCTACGGACACTCCCTGATACTCGAGTCTGGATACTGTGCGAGGGGTTGCCCCGGTATTTGCATGGCGGTTAGGGTATTCAAAGTGTGAGGCATTGGACACTCCCTGGTACCCCGGACCAAAGTGTGAGGCAAACTGGACACTCCCTGGCGCCCCGTTGCTAAAGTGTGGCTATCTTAGTGTTTCAAAGATACCAGGAGTAAGATAGTGGGTTGTTGTGGCTGTCGAGAGAAAAGAGTCGGCCAGATGAGTGTGGTGCATTGTCTCATTACACGAGTATCTGTTTTTATGAACGAAAGACCTTTTATATATTCCTTGTTGTTTTATAAATGAATTCTTTCTGCGGTTTAACTATTGATTTTACAAACTGATAATGGAAAAAGGTAAATGGGTATGTTTTACATTTAAAGTCATGTTTTTAATACTCACCAGCTTCTTGAAGCTGACGACGTTGATGCGTCCTGGACATTCGTGTTCAGGCTTTTCAGGATATAACCAGGAGGAATCATACGACTATGCGAATTGAGAATAGCTGCTTTTGGAATGAGAGAACTGTTCCTTAAATATATGCTTTAAGTTTACATGTTTAAGTTTTAAACTGTTTTGCTTTAAGGATGACTGTAACAGACATTAAGCTATTGTTTTAATTCAAGGCGGTCTGTGCCTTTAGATAACCCGTGCTGTAATATTCTTTAAGTTAGAATAATTTTTGTAAGCCTTGATTGCTTTACTCTGATTATTATGTTTTGTTGTTCGACGTTTGGGACGGAATCGATCCTTCAAACTGTCGCGACCTACGGGTCCATAAAGGAAATTAAACGTTTTCCTTATTTATGCTACGTCGGGGCGTGACAGATGGCTAGGTCGCGGTGGATTCGTGTAATCCCAACATTCCTTTTTAATTAAGAAACACACATTTTAAATCGTCGCTTTAGTTGATTAGTTGGTAATTAGTTTAATTTAGTTTAATTGTTTTAGTAGTTGATAAATTGTGGGACTTTGTGTTCTACGCTCCTTTAAAATATTGAATTTTATTTTCCTTTTTGAGATTAATCTAAGTAGTAGTTTAACACCTTCCCTATGGGATCGACCTGGTCTTATCTAGTTACTACTTGCACGATTACCTACACTTGGGTATAGCACACAAGCGCACACAGAAAAATTCTCGTGTCAAGTTTTTGGCGCCGTTGCCGGGGAAGGCGACAAGCTAACGCTTCGATTACCTCAATCTATCCTAATCTCTTTCTGTTTTTCTTTTTCTTTCGATTAAAAACTACTTAGGGTCTTTCCCTTTATGTCTGATAATTCCATCGAAGGAATTTTTGGAAATCCACTCTATTCATCCAGTTTATCTAGTTCTATTAACCCCACAGTTACACCGATCGACTCAATGGCCGACAATCAAAGTGAAAATGGTGATAATGTGGTTGTACCAATCGATGATTCACTTCGTCCTTTGTGCGATCTCATGACACCTAAACATGCGCCTACACCTTCTTGTATTCTCATTCCACCCCATGCAGGCGAATTTCAATTTTGCAATGGAATGATTCAACTCCTTCCTACCTTTCATAGAATGGAGAGCGAGAAGGCATATCTACATGTCAAGGACTTTGAGGATGTGTGTAAAACCTTCTCAAAAAATTGTCCTGTAGGCGTGACACGTTTAATGTTATTTCCTTTCACTCTGAAGGATAAAGCAAAAGCGTGGTTACTCACCTTGAAGCCAAACTCCATCTACACTTGGCATGCGATGAACACCATTTTCTTAAAGAAATTCTTTCCACCTCACATGACCACTGAGCTTAAACGACAAATAAACTCTTACAAACAAAAGAGCAATGAAACGTTCACCCAAACTTGGGAGCGTTTCAAGGATTTGCTACTCTCATGCCCACATCATGGGTATGAGAAATGGCGAACCATCAGCTACTTTTATGAAGGGCTACATGGTGAAACGAAAAAGTTGGTCGAGACCATGAGTTCGGGGCCATTTCTTCGTAAAAACACAGAAGAAGCTGAAGCTCATTTTGAGTGGTTAGCTGAACATGCCCATGAGTGGTCAAATTCAGACGATGTCCCACGCTCACAGATATCCTGTGTGGATGAGAAAAGTTTATACCAACTAAAAAGTGAGGATCATCTGATGAACAAGTATGAAGAACTAGTGAAGAAAGTGGAAGAGTTGGGAATGAAAGGAGAGAGTTCTAGGCGGTTTTTGCCTGAAGAACCATGCGGCACCTGCAACATGCTGGGACACACTAATAAATATTGTCCCAATGTGCCGTATTTTCAAGAACAACCCCCCGTGGAAATGAATGCCATGCAAGGGTATAGGGGGACGGGGAATTCCTACAATAACTACAATTCACAAAATAATAACAATCGATGGAATCACCCCGGGTTTGATTGGAAAAACAATGCTGGGACCCAAAACCAATATCAACAACAACAGCCCTACAATAATAATAATCAATATCAAGGGCAATACAACAGGCAGTCCCAGCCATTCCATCAAAATAGAGCAACTAACTACAACCAAGCTCAACCCTCTAGCAACCAGCAAGCAAATATTTACGTGCCACCTCACAAGAATGTGCAGGAGGAAGATCCACTCTCTAACGCGAATTTAACACAACAGTTAATTCAAATGATGAGTAAAATGTCAGCGACGTTAGAGAGAATGGATGCACGTCAAGAGGGTTCGAGTGGTACGTTTCCTGCTCAACCATTTCCAAACCCTAAGGGACTCAACAATGGTCCCAATAACCATGAGCATGCCAAAGCCATAACAACTCTGAGAAGTGGCAAGGTCATAGAGAAAAACATGCCTCATTCTTCTCCCGAGGAGTATGACGAGGAGGAAGTAGTGACCAGGAACAAACCACCCACTCAAGAAGAGGAGTCGTCTACTAATGATAAACCAGTAGAATCAAATAAGGACACTCCTAAAGAAGAAGAAGAAGTTGAGAGAAGGCCTGGAAAGGAGCCAGTCATTGACACATTACCTAAGTGCCCTTTCCCTGCACCTTACCCTCAAAGGCTTAAGAAACCCCAAAATGAGGCAAAGAATCAGGAGTTCTTGGAGTTGTTCAAACAAGTTAAAATCAATCTCCCACTCCTTGATGCAATTAAACAAGTGCCAGCCTACGCTAAGTATTTGAAAGACTTATGCACGGTCAAAAGGAGGCAAAGTGTAAAGAAACATGCCTATGTAGCTTGCCAAGCAAGCACAATAATTCAAAATGAGTTGCCTCCAAAGCTTAAAGACCCTGGCACCCCAACTGTCTCGTGTAGAATTGGGAATCAAAGGATAGATAACGCACTCCTTGATCTAGGAGCTAGCGTGAACTTGCTGCCATATTCAGTATATAAACAACTAGGGTTGGGTGAACTCAAACCCACTAGAGTTGCATTGTAATTGGCAGACAGGTCAGTCAAATATCCTAGAGGAATACTAGAGGACGTTCTGGTACAGATAGACACTTTTGTCTTCCCGGTTGATTTCGTGATATTGGATACTGAACCCGTGTCTAATCCAGGTTCACAAATCCCAGTGATTTTTGGACGTCCATTCCTCAACACCATTGATGCCACAATCAAGATAAGTACCATGACCATCGTATTCGGGAACATGACTTTGAATGTCAAGATTTTCTCAAATCCCCGACCTGAAGAATACGAGGATGAAGAATAAGTTAACTTCATCGAAACGATCATCGAAGACGAGGCTGATTTGGTTGACTATAAAGATCCTTTGGAGGTGGTAGTGTCACAATTCAACGCTACTTATCAACCCAACGATTCTACCCCATTGGACGCTGCTCTAAATCATGATTGCCTCATGATGGAAACTAAAGAGGAGGATAGAGCTGAATGCATGTGGGTCACCCCATATGAACCCTTGCCTCCAAAAACGAAGTTAACCATGCCTTTGAACTTTCAGTTTCCCGATCTTGAATTAAAGGAGCTTCCAAAAGAGCTCAAATATGTTTTTCTGGGGACTGAAAAGACTTATCCCGTTATAATCTCAGCCACGTTAAGTTCAGAACAAGAGGATAGGTTGATCCAAATGCTCAAACTGCACAAGGGAGCATAGGATGGACTATTGCCGACCTGAAAGGCATAAGCCCATCTATTTGCACCCATAAGATATATCTGGAGGAAGACGCCAAACCTTCGCGACAAATGCAGAGGTGTTTGAATCCCAATATGCAAGAAGTCGTGAAATAGGAGGTCTTAAAACTTCTTGACATTGGGATAATATATCCTATCTCTGACAGCTCTTGGGTTAGTCCAACCCAGGTGGTGCCCAAAAAGGCTAGTATAACAGTTATCCCAAACAAAGATGGCGAGTTAGTACCAACACGCATCACCACTGGATGGCGGATGTGTATTGATTACCGAAAGTTAAATACTGTGACCCGGAAAGACCACTTCCCATTGCCATTCATGGATCAAATGCTAGAAAGAGTGGGGGGTCACAAATTTTATTGCTTCTTGGACGGATATAATGGGTATAACCAAATCGAAATAGCTCCTGAAGATCAGGAGAAGACAACTTTCACTTATCCATTCGGTACATTCGCCTACCGTCGTATGCCTTTTGGGTTATGCAACGCACCTGCCACTTTTCAGCGGTGCATGTTAAGCATATTTAGTGATATGATTGAACAGACATTGGAGGTCTTTATGGATGACTTCTCAGTGTTTGGCCATAGTTTTGACAATTGTCTAGAAAACCTAGAAAATGTGTTAGCGAGATGCGAGGACAAACACTTAGTGTTAAACTGGGAAAAGTGTCACTTCATGGTGACCAAAGGAATTGTCCTCGGCCACATTATCTCTGATATGGGTATCCAAGTCGATAAAGCCAAAATCGATATAATTTCAAATCTACCTGTCCCTCGTACAGTTAAAGACATCCGATCTTTTCTAGGACATGCTGGATTCTATCGACGCTTTATCCAAAATTTTAGTGCTATCTCTCGACCACTGTGCCAACTACTCGTCAAAGATGCACCTTTCGAATGGTCGGAAAACTGTCAAATATCTTTTGATGCACTAAAAGAACACCTTACCTCCGTACCAATAATACAGGCACCCGACTGGAGTTTGCCATTTGAGTTAATGTGCGATGCTAGCGACTACGCCATTGGCGCAGTTCTAGGATAGAGGAAGGATAATAAGCCATATGTAATTTACTATGCCAGCCGAACACTGAACGAAGCTCAAATGAATTATACGACTACTGAGAAAGAGCTACTGGCAATAGTATTCGCTCTAGACAAATTCAGGTCTTATCTGATAGGATCCCCAATCGTCTGTTTTACAGACCATTCGGCCCTTAAGTACCTGTTATCCAAGAAAGATGCGAAACAGAGGCTTATCCGATGGATACTCCTACTCCAGGAATTCGATATCACTATCAAGGATAAAAAAGGGAGTAGAAAATGTGGTCGCCGACCATTTGTCTCGGTTGACATTCACTGACAACACTGAGCCGGTACCTATAAAAGATGAATTCTCAGACGAGCAACTGATGGCTGTCTCCAATTTGCCTTGGTACGCGGATATAATTAATTACCTCGTTACAGGAGAGACCCCGAGCCATTGGTCAAATCAGGACAAGAAAAGGTTCTTTTCGTTCGCACGCCATTTCTTCTTCGATGACCCTTACTTATTCAAGTATTGTGCTGATCAGGTCATCAGGCGTTGCGTCCTGAATGAAGACATAACTGTAATTTTGGCCTCCTGTCATTCTGAAGCCTGCGGTGGCCATTTTGCCTCCCAAAAGACCGCACACAAAGTATTGCACAGCGGTTTCTATTGGCCCACCGTGTTCAAAGATGCCTATGCTTTTTGTAAATCGTGCCAACGATGTCAAAAGCTTGGTACACTTTCTAAAAGGAATTCGATGCCCTTAACTCCCATCATTATAATTAAAATATTCGATTGTTGGGGCATCGACTTCATGGGCCCGTTTCCTAAATCGAATAACTGTGAATATATACTCCTTACTGTGGAATATATATCAAAATGGGTAGAAGCGATACCGACAAGACGCAATGACCATAAAACGGTAATGTCCTTTCTTAAGGAAAATATCTTATCGCGTTTCGGAACCCCAAAAGCTCTAATAATTGACCAAGGCAAACACTTTTGCAATAGGCCTTTGGAATCACTACTCAAGAAATACGGGGTGAATCACAAGATCGCTCTAGCCTACTACCCACAAATGAACGGGCAGGAAGAGTTGGCTAACCGTTAAATCAAGCACATATTAGAAAACACGGTTAGTTTCAATAGAAAAGACTGGGCCTATAAACTGACTGATGCTCTTTGGGCATACCGCACTGCGTACAAGACAGATCTGGGAATGTCCCCATATAGGCTAGTGTATGGTAAGGCATGTCACTTTCCTGTCAAAATCGAGCATAAAGCATATTGGGCAACACGCTCATTAAACTTTGACATTAAAGAGGGAGGACATCTCCGGAAACTACAGTTGGCAGAACTGGAAGAAATTCGACGAGATGCATATGATAATGCCAAACTCCACAATTAACGATTGAAGGCTGGCCATGACAGAACGATTTTTCGAAAATCTTTCGAGTCTGGACAAAAAGTTTTACTATACGATTCGCACCTTCATCTCTTCCCAGGTAAACTCCGATCCCGGTGGACAGGACCCTTCACAGTCAAATCTGTCTTTCCACATGGGGCCATGGAGTTATTTAATCCTAAGAACGATGGAAGTTTCAAGGTCAACGGCCAAAGGATAAAACAGTTCTTAGAAAATTTCCAACCCGAGGTCGAGCACATCCAACTGGATGAGCCCGACTATGCCTCCACCTAGAACGCTCAAGTGCGTTTTATCAATGTTGTTGTACTTTTTCTTTTGATGTTTCTCATTTTGCTTTGTTCTTTTGTTTATCTATTTCTTTTTAGGTGTGATCTTGATCATAATCTGCTATTCCAATTTTATCTCGTGCAGGCTGTCCACCTTGAGAGATGACAATATTCACTCGATAGGGTCATGGGCTGATTCAGAGTATCAGAACCCACAGTGGACTGCTGATGAAATAGCATTTTGCTTATCTCCATACCAAGGGCCAAGAGCCGATGACATCGTTGACTTAACCCACGGATACATCCCGTATGATCCTGCGCTCCTTCAGATCAACCCATTTGTGCACATGGAACTCCCTGAAGAAGACGGAGAGCCGAAAGGATATGCTGTATGGGAGGTCAATGACGCTCTGATGGAACAATGGGAAAATGACTCAATGTGGGAGCCATGGGAAGAAGAGGACTTACAAGATGTGGTGCATGAACGCCACAATGTTGTTTTCATATATGTTGACGACTTCTTGGTCGTCCAAGTGGTTCCCTATATTTATGTCCATTTGAGCTATTTGTTGTTCCGGCTGCAATGCCCTCTACCAGCTAGTGCACCTGGGGATATCCAGCCAATAGTTAGGTTAATTCTGGGTCACATTCCTTTCGTTTTCTTTTCAGTTTGCTTTATTTAATCCTTCCTGTTTGATTTTTCTTTTGCTCTAGTTAATTTATTTTCTTCGTTTCTTTTTGTTTTCCTTTGTCAGGAATATCACTATGAATCCACCATTTCCACCGTTGTACCTTCCACATCAACTCTTTCATGGATTTGGACCATACATAAGGTCCCCGGATACTCCACCGCAAGAGGAATGTCTGATGCGCAATTACACTCCGTTATCCTTGTCTCCATCCAGATCCCCTGTTGTCGGTAGAATCAATTCCTTAGAGAGTTTGGACTTGCTCGATGATGTCCTCGCTGCTTTCCGCTTGTTCTGGGAAAGGGAATCATTAAGTTCAGACTCTACATTTGAAGTTTCGGCAGAGAAGGAAGTTGTGGAAGAAGGAATATTTCTGCTTGAAGAATAGTGCTTGACTCCAATTGTTTTATGTCCTTTCATATTTCTTTCATCAATTGGAGTGTATTCTTAGATGAAGTTTTGTTATTTTCAGTTTTATCCTAGTTTTTCTTTTTCAATAAGGTTTTAACAACCATGTTGGGGGCAATAATATTGCAAGAGGATGCTATTTTAAGGATTTATCTATATACATTTGCAAATTTCTAATATGAGGATGATTTTTCTGGCTTACATGTTCTGTCAATACACTGTTTTATCACTATTATGTATGTCCAGACCAGTGTTGGTTAGTTGGGGGTGTTTAATTTCTCAAATCAGGCATCTTGTAGAATTTCTATGTTCGATCGATCGAACGAATCTCGATCGATCGAGAATATTGGAATCTCGAGCGCTTGAGGATGGCTCAATCGATCGAACCTTCGATCGAATGAACCAACTCGAGCGATCGAACCCTGTATTTAAACGAGGCGTCGCCGAGACACTTCATCAGTTTCTCTTTCTCCCTCACTTCCTCGAGCGATTGAGAACAGAGGGCGACTCCCGCGGATTTTTTTGGACCTCACTTCCAACCACACCAATTGCGGAGCAACCGTTCTCCCTGATCACCATCTTCATCACTGTCATCCCTCTCTCGGTGCGTCTCTCGAGGTACGGCCCCGAGAACTCCCTCATTTTTCTTTTCATTTCATTTTTGTATGGGGGTGCCCCCCCATTGGTTAGTTAACTCTTGTTCTTAAGCTTCTTTATTGTATATATTATTTTCGGGCTCTTCCCGTTCTCAATCGTGAAGACTGCCACTTCGCTGTGTTCGATCGATCGAACTGGTTTCGAGCGATCGAACCCTTCATACGTTCGATCGATCGAACATTCTTGAGCGATCAAACCTGCAATATTCTCGAGCGATCGAACAGGCATCGATCGATCGAAGTAGGGCAGTTTCTTTCTTTTTCTGGTTTCCCTATTTTTAATGTTTCTTTGTTTCTTTCTATTGTTTCAGGGCCTTAAAATGAATCCAATCACTGGGTATCACAAAGCCAATCCGTTCGACCTCGCAATACCCGACCCAATTCCAGACCAATTCCAGACCACGGGTTCAGAAACGAGGAAGACCGTGTTTGGTTCACCAGATATTTTTAATCGCGCAAAGTCATGCTTGAGCGACCCCTCGAGACTGCTTGGCTGGCTACTCCCTGGTATCTTGCACGGATACGCGCCATGCCACAGTGGTACACGCTCTTCTCCCAGCCAAAGCTCGTTAATCTGTCCTGGATCCGGGAGGCGTGTGCTACGATAATCAGGGATCCAGTTGCCCCGTTCACTCTTCGTTCCTTCGTCCGTGGCCGGGAGATCGTTTTTAGTCCGGCCACCGTCTCTGCTACTATTGGGGTACCCGAGGTACCTGATTGTGTTTGTCCGCATCGCCCCGACACACCGTTGCTCTCCCTGACCACTATTATCAGAGAGATCACTGGGGGTGCCCTTCCGAGCTGGGATGGAGAGGTTCTTATTCCTGATGTTTTTCTTACAGATAATTATCACATGTTGCACCTCGCCCTCAGCAACTACCTCCTAGTGACATCCTACCGGGAGAAGATTGCAGCGTGGTATGCTCGGGTATTACATGCGATAAGGACAAGGAAGCCCATCTGTTTGCCTCGCCTCTACATTGATTTCATGCGGCACCCTACTCGCTACATTCAGGCCAAGAAGCACCTGAAGGGTGATTGGGCTATTCATAGGGTGATTGAGCATGCAGGTCTCATTCCTTTGGCGGGTGATGTGACTGCCCAGTCTCGCAGCCGTTTTGGCGAGACTGCTTCCCGCAGGTCTGAGGCACAAAAGAGAAAGAGGAAGGGCAAGGGCAAGGCGACAGTTGGAGAGAAGAGGAGGGGAGGGGGAGGCACCGATACTGAGGGTGCTGCTTTTGGGACGACTACTGAGGCTGAGGAGCGTGATTCTGATGAGGAGGATGATCCCGTAGCGGAGGTTGCCAGATTTGAGCTGAGACAGAGATCTCAGGCTCGTACCCAGGGAGAGTCTTCTTCTGCGCCTCGTACCCAGATTTGATACAGATCGGCGTTGACCAGGCAACTCATGCAGCTACTACACCACCGCCCAGCGATCCACCTACTACTGTTGCTCCTGCCGTTTCCACCGTCCCACCACCTACATCTGCTGTTCCACCATCCACCACCGATCCATCTTCCCCGATTGATCCTGCTGCTTCTACATCATCAGCGTCACCGCTTGTTACGGAGATACCACTTCCACCTCCTCTTGTCGTGGCCGACACACCCTTTTCTATTCCAGCTGCCACGACTACGAGTGACCCAGCAGCACCGACTGTTGCTGAGGGTGGTGGTGGGGATGCTCCTGATATTTTTGTTGAGATATTATCGGATGTCGCCGATGATGTCTAGTTCCTGGGGGATGGGTATTGTTGATTGTTTGTGTATTTTGGTTCTTGTGGTTGGATTTGGAGGTGTTGGTTGGTTGATTGGATATATTTTTGGATATTCTGTATTATTGGATGGTGTATATTTTGTATTTTAGTTTGTCTGGCACATATTATCACTGTTCTGTTCTTTCATCTTATTATCTGTCCAGTGATGCGTTCTGTTTTATGCATGGATCCCTTGCTTTATAGTTAATTCCGGTTTGACTCTTTGCTGTTTGGAGTTTGTATGCTTTCTGTACAGGTTGTTACATTTCTGACTCTTATGATATTATATGTCAGGTGATATCTCTCTATCTATTTTTGAAAATTGTCTACTGAGGACATTGCAATTTTTAGTTGGGGGTGGGATATAGATAGATAATCACCTGTGCATATTAGTTACCTAGCAATCTGGACCACTCTATCTATTGCTTATGCCATACAATCTCCATTCAATGTTAGAATTAACATATAAAAATAAAATAAAATAAAAATTTGGAATTAAATTGGTAGAATAATTTTGAATATTCACTTCTACTTAGTTGTTATCAAGCAATGACACAACCATTTTATTCTCATCCTTTTATGAATTAAGTTCATGCGTTTTCCTAGTTTCTCTAGGATGAATGCATATGCTGATCATTTTTGTATCCAAATCATTTGCACGTGTTAATAGCTATGCGGAAAACTTAAAATAAGAGTGAATACAACTTTTGTACTTTACAGAATGAAGTAGTGAAAACTAGTCACCCTTAGTGAGTTTTTGAATCCAATCTTCAATTTTGAGGGAACTATCACATTATATTCGAATGGTTTTTATTGAATAAGCATAATAAATTCGTTGAATAGTCTCTAATTCTTTATTTTGGCTTCTTAGTAGAGGAGAACGTTCAGGATTTACCAACTAGACTCAATGAACATTGACGTGTAAAGATTAGGAAGTTGGGAAAATGATTTAAGCCTTCGTATTTACTCCTTACCTTCTCCATGTACCTATATTAACATCTCTGAATATGCGTTGTTCTTAACCACACGCCTAATAAATAATGCCGAATCCATTATGAAATTCTAAATCCCTATTGTTCATACCTTGATCTCCATATACCCCATTGCACACCCAATGTGATTAGATTGTTGAAGTATGAGGAGGGAATAGTGGTGAGAAGGGCTGCATATATATAAAATATATATATATATATACAAGAGGATGGTTGGAATAAAGTGAAGAAAGTACTGAACACAGTCACATGAAGATGTGCAACTTCTACCCTTTCATTTCTACCTTATTAAAAAAAATAAAAAAAAATTGAAAAGTCAAAGCCTTAATGATTCACAATAACTTAATTTAAACATGAAAGTGTAATTTGAGTTATCCACGGTATTTCGCTCCTCTAGTAAGTAGTATTCCTTCCATGAGACTATACACTTTAAATGTTCGTCTTCTATAGAGTCAGGTATGAAAGCATTAGTATCCGTAAAAATCATTCCTATCAAAGCTTTCATACCATGTGCGATCATTATTAGCCAAGTTTCGGTGGGATGTTCATTTTTGAGTGTAATAACTATGTGAGGATTGAGTTGAAACTACCAGTTCTGAGAGTATGATTGTTTAAACAACTCTAAATAAAGTTCGATGTATAGCTGTTAATTCCATACACACACGGATACATGGATGTGACACTTATGTTATTTTTATCTTGGTGACATGAGGAACATGTGCATTTCTTTCATGGTTTGAATGAGGATGATATGTTTGTAGAGCTAAATCAATAGTTGAATGAAAAGGGAATGTTTAAAAGTTATTCTATATCTTTTTGAGCTTAATCAGAGAATTTTGTGGGTACATTTACTGCAAACCCTCACGAGACAACACTCGTCCACTAGGGGAAACCTAGGGGTTTAACGGCTTGTTGCATTTGCTAAATGCAACCGCGATTCCTGCGAAAGTGAGTTAGCTAGTTTTCTTTCTTGTTATTTTAGTTTAGCTAATCTGGATCTAGTTATTGTAGTTTTTCTTTTATAGTGTAGTTCAGCTTGTTTTTATTTTCGCTCTATTGCTAGGGACTAGCAAATCGCTAGTTGGGGGTTGTGACAAGCGGGGGTATTTGTAAAATACAACCGCGCTAAAAGAAGAAAATACACTTATTTAGTCTACAACTCCCTTGTTTATCTGCAATTTGAATTATAATGCCAGTTTATACACAATTTGATTAAACTATGATAAGTTGTGTGTTTTAGCTGTAATTTGTGCAGACTACAGTTGCTGTGTGAAGGATTGAAAGACAACGATAAAAGGAAGTGCTGAATTCTAATGAAGACAATCAAAAGCTGAAATACAGAGTTTGATCGATTGAAGACTATTCGATCGATCGAGAGAAGCTCAAGCGCTCAAAGATTTCCGAGTTCAATCGATCGAAACATGTTCGATCGATCAAACATGCCTTTTATCAGAATATACGCGCACGCAACAGTTAACGGGATTAACCCTAGCATTAGGTTTCTGCTATATGTATTTCGTATTATAGACGTCCAGAGGGGATGCCCACCTTACTGTTATCAGTTTTACAGAGAGAGAGTGTGTGTTTTACTTTGATTTTTGTAGGTTGGATATTGAATTCGGTGGAAGTTCGAAGTTTATTAATAGCTTGTTCGTTCCAGGTTTCGTTACATCAGTTTTGTTGGCATTCTTTTAGTAGTTTACGTAGTTTAAATCTGTGTAGATTGTAGTGTTACTTGTTGGTAGCGGTTAAACTATAAGTTTTTCAGTGATTGCATGTTTAAATCTCAACCAAACGCAACCTTAATGAATATTTACATTAAGAATAAAACTGTGACGCTCCAGACCATGTCTGAGTAGTCCCCAGGTTGGGAGATCACGATGAAACCGTGATCTCAGGCCTCTGCCATGCAGCAAAATTATTCCTGTGCTTGATCGATCGAAGTAGTTCGATCGATCGGACCAGAGACACAGTCGAGCGATCGAATATAGTTCGATCGATCGAAAGAAGAAGATGTTCGATCGATCGAAAGCGCGTCGATCGATCGAACACCCTTTTTCTTGAAGACCTTCTATGCAGTATTCCTAGACTTTCTGTTTTACTGGATTGTTATCAAACTGTCCCCAAATGCTCAGTTTGTCAAAACAGTCTGTGAACTTTAAGCCTTGAGGCATTTTTCTTCAATAACTTTTGCAAACCACCCTCAATGCTAACACCATTGTAGGTGAGAGTCTAAACTATTATTTTAAGTGTATTTCAAAATCTATTGTGATGATATAGTCCCGGTCATGAAAGGACTATAGATTCTTTATTCTAAGAGAAATACGGAATACTGTAGAGGATGTACTCCATTGAGCTTCAATGCAACTGCATGGTAGATGGCTAGGTCGCAGTGGATTCGTGTAATCCCAACATTCCTTTTTAATTAAGAAACACACATTTTAAATCGTCGCTTTAGTTGATTAGTTGGTAATTAGTTTAATTTAGTTTAATTGTTTTAGTAGTTGATAAATTGTGGGACTTTGTGTTCTACGCTCCTTTAAAATATTGAATTTTATTTTCCTTTTTGAGATTAATCTAAGTAGTAGTTTAACACCTTCCCTGTGGGATCGACCTGGTCTTATCCAGTTACTACTTGCACGATTACCTACACTTGGGTATAGCACACAAGCGCACACAGAAAAATTCTCGTGTCAACCATCTATGTTGATTATCAAGGATGACTGTCGTTTCATTTGCGAAGGAATGGAGCTACAAATTTCTTTATCCTTCAAGTCTTCATCAAACTATTCTTGGTGCACTTTCTTAGATGAAACACTTGAACCCCAAAGTCTATCAAACACATACTTTTCTTAGATGAAGGTTCGAAGGTCGTACTTGATTACAAGACTCTAACCTTTTAAACACAGAAACATGAGGTTTTGGAGCTTGAATGCAGTCAAACACTGACACTCGACATTCATCTTGCTCTGTCTTTTCTTCAAATTCATTAAAATCCTTTGCAGTGATGTATTGTGCGTCAGCATTATTCTTTCTTTTCCACTGATAAATTCGAAGTAGTTCTTGAGGAGTGAAGCCTAAACCTGCCTTTGAAATTGGTACCTCGTACCCTTTCTGCCTTGGGTAACTATTCAAGGCTTCAACCAAGGAGGTCAACGAGCTATTGGTGTGATCCGGGTAGCTCTTAAAATCAAGGAATTAAAAGCAAGCACTTTATTTCATGTGATTGATGCAAAAACATCCTATAACTTGTTACTAGGTAGACCCTGGGTGCATGAGAACGATGTGGTTCCATCAACCCTCCATCAATGTTTCAAGTTTCCGCAAGGAGAAGATGCTTGTAAAGTAACTGTTGATATCAAGCCATTCACTGAAGCAAAGTCCCCCAAGAAGATGAGCAAGTTATTGAGCAGTGTGCTGAAAATGAGTCTAAGGCAGAAAGTAAAACCCAAATCAAAGACGATCATTCTCTACAAGTTGAAAAGCCTAGTGCCAAATGTCCTACTTTTGAAGTTCTTCGGTACAATCCAAAATCTCAAAGAAAACATGGACAATCCCCATTTATTGAATGCTCCATTGTGCAGTATACAAAGGTAAAACAAATAAGCAAAATGAAAGTGGAAGATATCCAAGTCATAAAGGAAAATATGACAATGTCGCTCGCAAAATTAAGTCAATCCACTACTAATAAGCCACCCTTATCGGGATTCGTTCCAACATCACAAAGTTGAGCAATAGAAGGAAAGTTCGAACCTAAATCATATAAACTCTTGGCCAACTCTGGTTACAACTTCAAAATTCCATCACCGTTGGGTGAGCTTATTCTAGAGGTCACTGGGGAGAAAGTTCATGGTTTAAATGAAACTCAACAAAGGCGACTCTGGGATAAATCACTAACTAATATTTTGAGCTTTCTCATGGTCGATTTGGGCATGATATTCACTGTTGATCCTCCATTAATAAGGATATGGTTGATCTTTTCTTCACGTATATATCCACAAACAAAGAGAGGTTGATTATGTGGCTTAGACCCTAGCAGGAGATCATCATCAGTAAAGACAATTGTAGCACAACAAGTAGCGCACTTTATTCTTCGACCGTTTGGTTGGGTAACTATTTTATCATCAAGAGCGAACTCCCCGGGATTCTGTAAAACTTGAACGAATGCTTTCCTTAAGTTTTTAGGAAGTTGTAAGGCATCACTAACACTAAATAATGGCGGCAAACTTTTTAATAACTCTGCAATCATTGATTTGGAAGGCAATGCGAAGGTCTTATTGAAACTTACAGCAGGAACATTAGGGTCAACTTTCACCTCTTTCCTCAATGACTCATCATCCGACTGGTTATCATCTAACTGGTTGTCATCATAAGTCACCATATGTACGGCTTCGATTTGTTCACAACCCAAAAATTCTTTAGGAAAGAATTCTTTTAGTGTGACAGCGGCACGAGGCTTTTACACAAACGCCTCCTCAATATGAGGTTTTTCTTCAAATTGAGTCATCTTCTTTGTGTTTCTTTTGGGATGCCATTGAAAATTTTGCTTTGATTCATTTCTCTTTGGATGACTTGGTGGTAAAAGAGAAACAAATTGCCTTCGTCGTCTACGCCATGTTACAATCTCCCATCCTTCGTCATCTGATAACGTGTGCCCATCTCCATTAGATGTCTCAATAGGGTGTTCAATTCTTCTTTGAATCAAGACTGGCTCAAAGGACCCGAATCTAATGGGTACAAGACTTGCCCCTGACAGTAAAGTAGGTGGTCTAGGAGCATCCAGTGTGTCAAGATATTTAGAAGTAATGACAGTGTGATTTGACTCTTTCACTTCATCGTCTAACAAAATCTTCCCAGCCTTTGCCAATCCCATGATCTTTTCTTTAAACACGAAGTATTTTTCTCTTAGGTGACCAACAATGCGATGGTATTTGTAGTATTTGGGATCATTGACTTTTTCCATCTCTTCGGGTTGCTTGCACTCTGGCAACTCAATTAACTTATTCTTCAACAACTCCTCAAGCATACTAGCTACATTAGAATCTGGGAACGGGTACTCTTTTTCTTCCAGCACTTTTAAGGTAGGTCGGTACTTTTCCTTTTCCTTTCCGCCATCCTTCTCTTGGTGCTATATGAAATTTTGTCTTCTTTTTTTTATTCTTCCCAGTGATCTTCAGCAGAGTAGTGTTGACGACCATCGAATCTTTGGTCATTTTCTTGAAGGGTTTGTCACTTTTACTTACTTCTTTCCTATCTTTTCTTAGGTCGCTGATAGGAGATGTTTTACCATGGTTGGCAAGACTAAGCTCCATGTCATGAGCGCGAGTTGCCAATTCTTTGAAGGTACGAGGCTTGATTCCTTGAAGAATGTAAAGAAGTCCCCAATGCATGCCCTGTGTGCACATCTCTACAGCAAATTTTTTTTGAAAGTCTATCCTTACAATCGAGACTGAGTGTACGCCATCGATTGATGTAGTCAACAACTAGCTTGTCCTTCCACTATTTAGTACTAGTGAATTCAATCATGCTTACGGTCCGCCTGGTACAGTAGAAGCGATTAAAAAACTCACGTTTTATTTGTTCGCAACTATCGATCAGTTCTGGCTCCAAGTCAGTATACCAATTAAAAGCATTCCCCTTTAGTGAGCGAACAAATTGTTTAACAAGGAGATCACCCTCGGTGCCAGCATTGTTATAGTTTTCAACAAAGTGGGCGACGTGTTGTTTTGGATTACCTCTTCCATCGAATTACTGGAAACTTGGGAGGTTAATATCCGCTTGGCATTCATATGCAATCAATCCTCTTTATGTAAGGTTTAGCATACATGAGCGAACTTTGGGATGGCTCTCCATATTGTGCTCTAATAGTGTTAGCTATCATGTATTGCAATTTTTGGACTGATAGAGAAGCAATAGAAGGAGATTGCATAACCTGATTCATCGTTGGCATTATAACTGACTTTTGTGGAGTCATCTATTATTTTTTGGCTTAGGGAGTGAATCCAGGAGGATGGAATGGATCTTGGCTAGACTCACCAAGTTGCTGAACTTCCAACCTATCTATGAGTTTGGCAATCTGTAGATCCTTCTTTTCCACCATTCTCTTCAGATCTTCGATCGCTTGATGCATCTGAGTCAGTTGTTCGTCTGTTGCACTGGTCATAAACGCAAGCATGGTGATAAAAGTTATGGATGTGGGGGAATGACTGTACCCATAAGAAAAATCTTTCTTTACACTGCCAAAACATGAATCTGAGCACGACCCAAAACTTAAAAATTCATCAGAGACGGAATGGGTAAACTCATCTTCTGAATAGGAACTTTTTGCAACAGATGGAGATTTCCCTGTAGCATTTTTCTTCAAGAAATCCAGGGTGATCACCGGTTGCCATTCAAAACCTTGTTGGGCTAGAGCTTTAGATCTGCTACGAGTCATCGGTCCCGTGAGAGCAGCATTAATAGGAGCAGCTTCTTTGCCATCAACAGATTGAGTCTTCTTGGAAGCTATGCAGATCAAACTAGATCTAATGTTTGGATGAAAGAGAATGAGATGACGGGCAGAGCGAGTCTCACTGGGCGTGCCACAAATTTGTAAGCAACAAATTTCGAGTCCGAAAATCAAGCGGTCAAAACTGCAAATAAATAGTCAAAATATGGAATTTTATTAATCAAGAGAAAGTGGTTATAAACTCTATTTTTTGCATTCTTTATAAAAGAATAACTCCTTATTCTATCTCCTTGATGGTTCTTGATCCGAGGGTTGAAACGGCGTATTCTCAAACAAAGCGATAGAAATATCTTCCTATGACGCTTTTGGTGGACGAAAGGAAGAGAGATCTTTGAAGACAGGATCTGGCTATCGAAGAGTTGATCTGGAAGAATCGCAGAGAATAGTGGTGTGCTCTTCCTTGAATCGATTAGATGATTTGTTGAAGACTGATGTTATTCTCTAGTTGTGTGTAGAGAATGATAGATCTGAAAGCTTGAAACTTGAGTTGTGGTAGGTGGCCGTTGTCTTGTGAGAAAAGGCAGCTTGCTTAGGGTTTTCAATCTCCTATCTCCAGTCTGTGTGTGTGTGTGTTTAGGAGGAGTCTTTTTATAGGCACCAGCTTTTCCATATCCCATAAACTTGCTTCTTAGGTTTGACTTATAAGATAATGACAAGTGTCGAATTTTTATAAGACCAAGTCAATAACCAATTAAATATTGACCCATGATTTATTTTTATAAGCCTAGTATTTAATAAGCCAATTTAATTGACTGGGCCTGGCTCACGTTTTGTCTTAGCAAGCCCAATAATAAATTAATTTATTTTATTAGGTCCATGTATTATTTTAACAAGCCCAATAGTAATAAATTAATATATATTTAATTGGATTTAGCCCATTTCCTTCAGTTAACTAGTCAAAGAAACAAAATGTTGACTTTGACTAGATCAATGGTGATCAAGACACCATTAAAATTTCAATGCCTACAACGTGCATAGTAGAAGAACCCGTATTGAAGTGTTGTTCCCAATGGCTATTTCAATACTAGATTGACACATGACCGTTTAGCCAAAAAACACTATTGTGTTGTGATATCACATTTTGCCCTATCAGTAATCGCGATATGAAATCACTTTGGGTCTCCTAAACGGAGCCAAATAGGATCATTATGCTTTTTATTGCTCTGTGATGTAGTAGGCTAAACGGGTCGAATAGGATCATGTTGGGCCCATAAGCGAACCCAGAAAAAACATCGTTGTGTTGCGAGCAGATTAATTAGCTAATTTTAAATTTGTGCATTGTAAATGACTTATTTTAAAGATATGTTCTGTTGAGGTGGTCAAACGAAAAATTCATTCATTCTCAGTCAAAGTAACTCTTAAGGTGTTTGGGAGTTGTCCTTGGTAAATTGTTGCTCAGAAACTGCCCATATTTTATGGGATTAGACTAGATGTTGCTTTTATGCTCATAATATTCATATATATGGTAGTAACTTAACTCTCAAAACCTAGCCCTATGGTACAAATGTGATAGTAATGCTATACTTACCCAAATTTGTGTCACAAATCTGTATATCAATAAACCGTGATGATAGTAGCAAAGGGCAATCTAAGGAAAGGAGGCTTTGGTGGGATCCTCAAAGATAGAAGATGGACAATGGAAAGAAGGTTATTGATAATTGTACAAGCCTTTTCTCTGAGCTGGATAGCATGGAGAAGTCTTAAATTGGCAATGGACCGAAACCTAAGAGGTGGGATTGTGGAGACAAATTTAGAGATGAGTAATGCTACACCTACACCTAAGAGGTGTCATTATGCTGCAAGTTGTGGAGAGCTAAAGCCAAAGATCTCCCTTGAGGGTTTTGCTCAGTCTCCTCCCATACATTTAACCTAGTTGACAAACCGTGTAAATATACGAATTTTTGTTAAAATGCTCTCGTGCCAGTAGATATACATACATAACGTTAAAGAGTAATATTTGGGCCACAAACAAGTTTTACGAACACACTCTATCTCTCTCCTAGGTGGTACTGTGGGGTTCAAATAATTTTAGTGGACCCCACAGTGCCACCCAGGAGAGAGAGTGTGTGTTTGTAAGTGTTTGTGAAACTTGTTTGTGCCCCTAGCATTGTTGAATGTTAAACTGGAGTATCCAACCCAAAACTAATTGACAATGGGTGAAATAGCCCCTTGAAGTTATATATTGAGTAGCTAGGCTATAAGTTCCTGATGTGGGACAATCTCAACATGCCCCCGCACGTGTGGCATGACTGATAGCCAAACTTGTGGATTACTAAGATAGGGTGGCGTGGAGCACACATGGACAAATTGGGCCAAACATTAACCTGTTCTGATAACATGTTAAATTGGAGCATCCAACCCAAATTGGGTGGAGTTGCCCCTTGAACTTATATATTAAGTAGCTAGGATATAAGTCCCCGATATGGGGACAATCTCAACACATAATACATTTATCCTTTATAGTTGTCTAAAAGATCTTAAGAGTTATTATATTTATAACAAATACATGAATATGCATTTTTATTTTTTATGATAGCCATGAACATACATTGAACATAATTGAACTTGTACGTATTTTCTAATACATGAACCAACATATATATATATATATACATATGTATATGCATTAAATTAACACATTTGAATGTAAAGAGATTTATTTGTCCAATAAAATGTAATTTAATAAGTGAAATTATAAAGTCTCTAGAAGATGAATTTATTAAAATATGGTTATAATTTTGAGAAGTTAAAGAGATTTGATATTAATATATAATAAATATGGTATGATTCACATAAATATATATTTATATATGTGTGTGTGTGTGTGTATGTGTGTGTTATAAAGAAAACAATGAATTTATAAAAAAAGAAAAAGAAATTAAGAAATGCCATGTGGCACATTGTGGAAAGGGTTTTGGCTTTACTCTTTATATAGATACTAGTCGACAACCTGTGCAATGCACAAGAATTTATCAAAAATAGTAAGAGAGAGAGAGAGAAAAAAAATGTCTGGTATAGAGTATAAGCTCCCCATTTTCTTGGCTAGGATGAGATTATGAAACTGAATACAACAAACTTGTCTAAGAATTTTTCATATTTATATGTTTCTCAAAAGTTGAGTACTATCATCTTAGTTCTCAAATGCTTAAACAATTGTACCTCATATTTTGTTAGTAGTTGGTGGTACCACATACATTATAATTTGAGAAACATATTTAGAATTCATATCATTATCCATAAAAAAAATAATAATAAAATAAACAAATTTCAATTGGAAGATGAATGTGAACAGTCATTTGTTGGAGAAACATATGAATTAAATGAGAGAGAGAGAGAGAGAGAGAGAGAGAGAGAGAGAGAGAGAGAGGAATATTGTATACGCCACATAGATTGAAGTCTCTAAGAAGAAAATTTTCACCTAGACACCAATGTGGGAAGGCTAGCTTTTGGCCTTGCTCTTAGATAGATTATATAATAGATAATAGATGTGCGAATATTTTAGCTAACCTAAATACAGATCAAACCTTGGGTTGTATTAATTATCTAGCTAGATGAACCTCCTAATGCTGCTAAGCTATTAAAAAAATGAAGAAGAAAATGACAACTGTCAATGAAAATTCATTGAGACTCACTGTAATTGAAGTTGATCCTCGACCACATTATTTTGGATGTCTCGAATTTGAGAATCATAGAATCAAACAGTTGTACAAAAAAGGTTTTAATTGTTGAAAATAATGTTATGATTTAAAATTTGTATTCCCAAATTAATCCACAAAATGATGTGGCACTAAAAACACAAAATAATTGAATAGTGCTATAATTCTCAAAATTGAGTTCCAAAATTGGATCCCAAGTGAAGAACACTTGAATTTCAAAGGAAGTTATTCTTAATGATCCTAATTTGGGCACAAATTTAGAGACTGTATCATTACGATAGACTATTTTGAATAAGAAAACTATTGTTAGCGAGTTGAGGGCTTTAACACCTTTTGCTTTTTGTTTTTAGTATATTTTATACCAATTTACTTGTTGTCACCTCTTACTTGTTTCTCCTTTGCAACACGATGTGAAGCATACTGAAGTTTCCTATTTTATCGATGGGTCTTCAAGTACTTGGAATGTTTCAGCTGTCCGGGAGAATTTTTTGTTACATGAGAGTAAAGCTATTCTCAGCTTACCTATACACACGACGGCATAGGGAGACTCACTTATTTGGCATTGGGATAGGCGGGGCCTATTCACTGTTCGGTTGGCTTACCATGTGGGTATTCAGATGAAAAGGGAAAAGGCTGGGAGAGGTGAACATTCGGGGCAATGTAATGGTCTTCAGTGGCAACGACTTTGGGACTTACCGATTCCTACAAAAATTAAATCCTTTAGTTGGTCCATTTTTAAAAATTTTATCCCATGTAACAATAATCTGACACAGAGGGGTGTGGATATTTCTCCAAGATGCATCCGGTGTGGAGATTTGGAAACTGTGACACACGCATTGGGTGGATGTTGTTTTACCAGGGAGGTGTGGTCCCGTCATTTTCCACAAAGTCTTGCCAAGTTTGGAGATCTCTTGAGAGTGGATGACTAGCTCGATCAAGTTCTTCAAGTGGACCCAGTGGACCGGGCCTCTTTGTTTTTGATCACTGCTTAGTCAATCTGGGGTAATAGAAATAAAGTGGTCTTTGAGGGTGAGGGCTCTTCGGTTTCCGTTGTGGGTGATTTTGCTGAACGTTATTGTACCAAATTGTCACAACTGCATGAGAGTCGGGTTAGTAGGGGTGGAAGGCCGAGTTTGGATGCATGGGTTGCTCCTTCCCATGGTTGTTTAAAACTCAACGTGGATGGTGCACGGTTTGAGGAGCTGGGAGGATATGGTGTGGGGGGCATTGTTCAGGATCATAGTGACCACATTACCTTTGGCTTTTCATTGTTTGGGCATGGGTTGTTGGACCCCGCTGCGTGTGAGGTTATGGCGGTGCTCCGTGGTTTTGAGGCGGTCGAAGAAGCCGGTCTTTCCAGTGAGTTCATTGAAATGGATGCACTAAATGTTGTTAATCTTTTCACGATCCTGACCCTTGTCTTTATCCCTTTGGTCACATTATTGAAACAGCCAAGCAATTTTTCGCTCGAATGCATGCTACGGATTTTCTCATGTTCGACGTGATGGTAATAAGGTGGCTCAGGATCTTGCACACTACGCAAAAGTTAATCGAGTGGATGTCTTTTTCTTTGATGCTTTACCTCATTGTATCCAATCTTTGGCGTTGTCTGAGCTTGTAACCTCTTGAGTTGTGCAATGAAATTCCCACTTTTCTATCGATTTTTTTTTGGGATGTCAATCTTTATTTTAGCTTGATAGTTTGTTTAATCGTGTGCTTGTGTGCTGATTTTTTTGTCAAGCCAATGCGATATTGGAGGGTGTTGGGATAATACAAAGAACTAATAGATTACATTTTTAGTCACCCCAAAATTGCTCACTCTTTGCTCACCCTCCTCTTTTATTGACTAATGCAGTGGGGTTCAGTATTAAATGAGAATTAATTAATGGTGTAAAGTAAATGACCCCACTACATTAGCCAATGAGAGAAAAGGTGAGCAAATTAATGGTGAGCAATTTTGGGGTGAGCAAAACTACACTTGAATTAATAATAATACGAGTAAAAATGAATTAATTTTATATATTTCTTGACCATGCAGCTCTTTCTTTTTTTTTTTGGTGGGATATTTTATCATAGACTCCTTAAGTGTTATAGCCAAAAATTCACACGATTTGGCCATTTTTTTATAAAGCTCATCGCTACTTTTTGAATTTGGTGAAAAGCCCTTCCTAGAACAGAAAAATAGCTACGGCAATACTATCTGTTAACTTTAAACCATCATAACTCACTCAATTTTTTTAAAACCTTTTTGAGTGATTTTTTATTTTTTAAAATTTTTTTATTTCATGTATTTCTTCGAGATCTACGCAATGGAGTTGAAAATTGTACCCAAAAAAATGTAATTTGGAACTTCTTTTTTTGATTTTATCTGTCAAAACAGAGAATATTATCTGTTTTATATTAATATTATATGTCAACTTTAAACAATCATAATTCACTCGTTTTTTTTTTTTTTTTTTCAGCTTTTGTGATTTTTTTTTGTGTGAGTAAAATGTACTTTGCACCCTTAACTATACCCTGTTTGGCACTTTGGTCCCTAAATAATTTTTTTTCTTCGCATTTTGCTCTGTCAACTAATATTTTGTGGCAGTTTACCCCCTTCGTCACTTTCAATGACGGCAAAAGTGACCCTAAAAGTGACATAGGGGGGAAAATTGTCACAAAATGTTAGTCGAGGGACCAAAATTCAAAAAAAAAATTATTTAGGGACTAAAGAGCCAATCAGGGAATAGTTTGAGGGGTGCAAAAATGCATTTAACCAATTTATTTATTTATTTATTTATTTCATGTATATCTTTCTTCAGGATCTACGCAATGGAGTTGAAAATTGTACAAAAGAAAGTAATTCAGAGCCTTGTTGTTTTATTTTATCTATCAACTTTAAACCACCATAACTCACTCAATATTTTTTTTAGCCTTTTTGTGTGATGCTTTTTTTTTTGTTTTTTTTGTTTTCATGTATATCTTCGAGATCTACACAACGGAGTTGAAAATTATACAAAAGAAAGTAATTTGGAACCTCATTTTTTTATTTTATTTGTCAAAACAGATGATATAATCTGTTTTGACAGATAATATAAAGTTAAACAATCATAATTTTCTTATTTTTGGCCTTTTGGGATGATTTATTTATTTGTTTATTTATAAATTTTTTTCATAGATTTTTCGAGATCTACGCAATGGGGGTGAAAATTTTACAAAAAAATATACGTTGCAGCTTGAGTTTGAGATTTTATGTCTAACAAATAATATTATCTGTTTATATTAACGACGATAATTTTCTCAATTCTTTGGCATTTTGGATGAATTATTTTTTTTTCGAGATCTTTGCACCTATGATGCCAATATTATGAAAGGAATATGATTTTCTTAAATTTGTGCAAAAAACACAGTTTTTACATATTTGCTTAGTTTTTAGTTTTTTTTCCCCAGTGTTTCATGACCAATGTTGATTTCGGTTAATAGATCTCATTTCGTTGATTAAAAATATCAAATTTTACGAAAAATGGATTTGTAGAACAAAAGTTATAGCAATTTAAAGTTATTCAAGCATAAAAAAGATCTAATGAGTTAAAGAAAAGTATGAGTTTTAGTGTAACACCCTGTAATTTCATTTCCTTAATGAATGAATATTTCACTTTTAATTCTCTTTATAATATTTACTTGGGGTCAAACCGTAATTTTCATTAATATAGAGATACATTTACGGATTTGAAAACAATATCTATACTTTTGTATTAACCGGGAATATATTTCCTAAGTTATAAAATTTTCTGTATTTTTTTTATTTCAACCAGAAAATACCAGTTTTGTTTTTATCCTACGACTATATTGCGTTTTTGGTGTGGGAGCACGTGAGCTCAACCACACCGTGTAAAATCTACCCCTTGGGCTCCAAATAATTTTGGTGTTTATATATGTGATATAAACTCACAGACTCTCATCTCTCTCATTCTCACTCACTGTCTATCATTCAATCTCCCTCTAATTCTCTCAAATTCTCTCAATTTCTCTCCTTTCTCTATTGTTCTCTCAAGGAACAAACAATACACACATATTATATATTATATACATACACACAGTCACATACACATACATAGATATATAGCTATATATATATCAAGATCAAGAACGGAGGAGAAATATTCTAACGACGAAATCGACGGCAGAAATTCTCGATCTCAAATTCTCTATATATTTGCCCTCAATGAGTAATTTAAACTCACTCACCATGTTTATATAAGTGTATTTCAGTTTATATATGTGTGTGTATATATAGATACACCATTAAAGCTTGAAAGTTGGAGTTTTATGAAACTTAACCAAAATGAAATCCGTGAATTGGGAATGAAAGATCTTAGTCCCAATAAGCTACAGTTCAAATCCTGCGGGTTAATTCATTCATATAGTGACGTATCATTGATTTAAAGTTTTGTCACTCTAACTTTAATCACAAAAATCGAGAGATACAATCCGTATTATTTTAAATTGATCACATATTCGTAATCTACATGGAAAACCAGAGGAATCCATATATGGCATGATATGGTTGAAACAGAAATTGAAAATGGGTATGTAACAGTTTGGAAATTTGAAAATAGGGGAAAAACGAAGAAGATAAGGTTCTGCAACAACTCGCGCGCGCGACCCGCTCGCGCGAGGCTCGCTCGCGCAGTCCGCTTGCGAGAGCTGTGTATTTTGGGCAGAAAAATATTTTTTAACAAATTTCAGGAAAAAAAGGCAAGATCGCACGCGCGACCCGCTCGAGCGAGGCTCGCTCGCATGACCTGCGTTGTTTTGGGCAGAAAGGAAATTTTAAAAGATTTTACGAAAATGGCCTAATCGCCGCACGGCGCGGCCCGCTCGCGGGACCCCTTGCTCGCGCGACGAGGCAGTTTTGACAGTTTGTTCACTTTTGTATCAGGGACCGTCTGGAAAATATTTTGGGAAGTTTTAAGGAACTATTTGACAGATATACTGTTTTAAAGGCTCACTGTTAGGAATTGGACTTATAAGAACGATTAAGGCCGAGATCTATGTTGAACGAATATCCAGCTTTGAGATTAATAACTGTTACTACAAATTATGAACATTGACATACATATTAGGGTTGAGGTTGTGTCAACATGCATGTGTGTGAGAAAGCGTAAAAAGATTAAAGAGTGGCGGTCTGATGTGCAACCTCAATATTAATCGGATATTATTCCTGGTATTGGAGGCGACAGTGTTGTGTATGACTTAGATATCGATCGGATATTATTCCTTGTATCTAAGACGCGCGTTTCGGATATCGATCGGATTTTATTTCTGGTATCCGAAGCGATGGTTGGTCGTGATCGACCCAGATATCGATCAGATATTATTCCTGGTATCTGAGGCGATAGCGTGGTGTGCGACCTCAATATCGATCGGATATCATTCCTGGTATTGGAGGCGACAGTGTTGTGTACGACTTAGATATCGATCGGATATTACTCCTGGTATCTAAGGCGCGCGTTTCGGATATCGATCGGATATTATTCCTAGTATCCGAAACGATGGTATGGTGTGCGGTTTGGATATCGATCGGATATTATTCCTGGTATCCAAGGCGACGATGTGTTATGCAACCTAGGTACTGAGCGGATATTATTCCTGGTATCTGAGGTAATGGTTTGGTTGAGTCGAATTTGTTGAGGGAAAAGAGTCAGAAAGATGAGATGTTACATTCTTCATGCACGGTCGCATATTTATTGCTTACTCTATTCCCCCGTGACTTATGTTGGAATTGGAACCTTGAATTTATTGCTTTTAAAGTTAAATTGTACCGTTGTTTATTTGCTTATATATACATTACGAGCACTTGTTTATTTTGCTCACCAGCTTTCATAAGCTGACGGCGTTGATGCGTCCTGGACTCTATGTCCAGATTTTCAGGGTCAGGAGCAGCCAGGGTATTTCAACTATGCTAGTTAGAGGCAGGGGACTTTCCAGGAGGCTGCTTTATAGTTCTTATGTCTTTTTATTTTGGAGTTGTAATAGACTTTATGATAGATTTGAATAAGGGCGTTTGTGCCTAAGACCTGGACTTATGTAATAGTTTAGTAAGTTTTAATTTCGGAGCTTATGTTTATTAGTATCCTTTCCTTTAGAAATGATGTTAAGTTATTTGTTGCAGGGACAATTGGTTATACTCACTTGTCACGACCTACGAGTCCATAAAGGAAATTAAATGCTTTCCTGAATTATGCTACGTCGGGGCGTGACATTTAGCTTAGAAGAGTTTTATTTGAGGGGGCCATGGCCGAAGCCCCCATTTTTTTGTTGTTGAGAAAGTGAATTTCATTCATTCACAAAGGTAGATCCTGTGGATACCGGCATTTGGGCCCACGACTTTTTAATTTTAAAATCTTTTTCAAATTTCAAATACAAAACAATGAGTCGCCACTTAATTTTAAAAGAAAAAATTAAGAAACAATTTTAAAGCAACTGATCTTTTTTGCGAAACCAAAGATTAACTAGGTCCGGGAATTATGGAATAAGAAGGGAAGGAGCCCATCAGACTAAAACACCCTTTCTCATCCTATCTCGCGATAGGCCTCTACTCAACATCCTTTTAATCAAATTAACTATCTAAGCATGTCCTCAACTAATACACACATATATATATATATAGATATACGTCACAAAAGCATGTCTAAAAGGGTGTAAGATTGCAAGTGATAAAATATCATTCAAAATCACATAATTCAAGTAGCAAGCAATATTAATATGCTAATAGGGAACTATAAAACTTACCCGGGATCCAAGCCACGAATATTAAACGTGCAATGCATACAAATAGAAAGATCCTAAGAAAAAGTATCTAATCACATATACACATGATCGGGAGAGAACAAATCCTAATTATACGCCTTAATTCACATTTGTTAGTCGTTTTTATCCTGTTTTTGTGTAGTTTTACTTTATTTTCTATTTTCTATCAGGTTTTAGAAGAAAACAAGCATTCAAGTTAAAATAGGTGAAAAAGAAGGAAGAAAGAGGCAGAAAAAGACACATCGCGCGCGCGAAAACCCAGAAATCGCTCGCGCGATCCGCGCGCGCGACCTCCCAAATGACGCGCTCGCGCGGCCCGCTCGCGCGATCCGTACAGAAAGCAAAGTTACGTATTTCAATATTTTGAAGAGTCTTGTGCAAACGAAACTGCTTGAAGAGGTCCAGATTTTAAATAACACCTGTTTTAATCCGTTTCGGGGGAGGAAAGCTTGAAAAAGCCCTTGCAAACTCTATATATATCTAGTTTTTATGCTTTTTTAAGGGTTACACACCTAGAGATCTATTCACATACATTCATTGAAGGCAAGAGGAAGGAGAAGAGCAAGATTGAAGGTTTCTAATGGCTTCCATCAACTCAATCTTCATGCTTTCACCCATCATGAGCAACTAAACTCATAATCTAGGGTTTCAATGAAACCCTAGCTATGTAAAGGGGGATTCTATGTTTTTATATTTTAAGATTTTATGGTTTGGGATAGTGATTGTATGTTGGTGGATTTTATATAATCAGTTTTTAATGTTAATAATCAAGAGTATTTTGGATCTATTCTTGTCTTAGATTTTTCCTTATGCTTATTGAACTCAATAGTCCTTGATTTCTGTGATTGATAGGAGTATTTACATACAATGGTGCTTATGTGATTGTGATGTTTACATCTTTTATAATCCATGCTTAGGAAAGATGAATTATGCTACACCCTAGTTATAGGTAGATAATTCATGTGAACCGTAGATGGATTATGTTTAGATTAAACTAACGATATCTTCTTGACGATATTATTGGGCTTGTAGCTACAATAGATCATAACTATCTAAACATAGAACTTAGAATAAGAAGTATAGATCCCCAATGCATAGTTAGTGGTGGATTTGTAATCCTAGATCCCATCTCCACATATTTAAATCAACTTTGAATTTCGCATATAAGTTAACTTAGATTCGCTTCTAGATTTTGTTTCTAAAATTTCATAGTTTAATTCATAGTTTAAATTAGTATTGATAATCGAAACCTAAATCAATTCAACTTCCGATTTTCTTATAACTAGATAGATTAGATTTTAGTAATTAAAGGATTAAAAGTTAACAATCTCTGTGGGTTCGACCTTTACTTTCCACACTACAAATCTTTTGAAAGTAAAGCATAAGTAAGCATACTTTTATATCTTGATTTTGACGAGATCAACACATAAGGCAAAACCTAATTCTAAGGTGTCGCGCATTAAGTTGAAAAATCGATAAAATCAAGAAATTAAAATAAACTAAAGAGGAGTTCAATGAATCATTCCTTGATAGCGTTACAAAACAAAGGGTTAGTCCACGTGATATACAAGATATAAAGTTGGATCTTAAATAACAATCCTAGACTTTTAGCTTAAATCTATCAAATATAATTAAATCTAAAGCAAACAAGTCCTAATTACAAGCATCAAGCCACATGAACGAGTATGTACATGAACAAGAATAAATTATTGTATTATTCCTTGGTTTGGATCATTTAGCCTCTGTATTTAAGCTTAACTAATCATTATTAACATATGGTTTAAGTCATATGTCATGGAGAGATCATTTAGACTATTGTTTGCAAGATATATTAAAGTTGTGACAGAATTCTGAAAATTGCTGAGAGCAAATCAGAACTTCAAATAAATAAAGAACATACTTCCCGTGGTTTGATCTTGATGATATTTGGACACAAGATTCCTCTGTGTGTCTAGTTTCTAACCCAAAAAGAAAATCGAGGTTTGAACGGTTAGCTCTCCGGGAATTGGACAAACACTAGACATCACTTAGAGACTTACAACTCCCTGTCCAGAGTTTTTGTATGTTTTTCTAAAAATAGTAAAAAAAATCATAAATGCTTTGGTCTTTTTGGGGTAGCTTCCTAACACATTAAACTAACTAGAAAAAATTATTTTGGGTCAATAAAATTTGATTAAGGTTCTGATTTGCTTATTTTAAAAGAGTGTGATTGTTCTGAAACTCTTGGACAGATTGTAGTAGCCTCACAAAACCCTTGATCAAACCACCTTAAACATGAAATCTTCTTAAAACAAAAATTACAGCGGTAGAACTTTGAGTTATAGACACTTTCCCGTTGGTTTCATTCGATTCTAACAGTCCGATGTTTAACTAAAAATCTACGATCAAAAACAGATTGTGAACTCACTGCACATTGGGTTAGTTCATCTTGTTCTTATCAACTTAGACAAATAAGCCATGGAGTTGGGTTTGTCTAAAGCTAACTCTCCTACCATTTGATGGTCATTGGAGACTAAAGATATTCATACTTGTAAATTTCAAAGAAGTATGGAAGAACTTCATGAAACTTAGTCATAACAAACCTCAAACCATGAAGATAGGTTTTGGGTCCATTAGCTAAATATTCTAGTACCAATCTTAATCCTCCCATGAATCATAAGACTACAAAGAGATTAAGGGATTTAAAACCAAAAGATTCAAGTAAGGCATTGAAAGCCTTATGAACCCAAGGGATGAACACAAAAAATGAAAAGGGAAAATTAATGAACTCCATGCATGTTAGAAAAAAACTTGGACAAAAACTAATTATTCTAGAGTTTTACCTCCAAAGTGTCCTCAACTTGGTGATTTTTGAGAACTTCTAAAGACTAATCAAGCTCTTCAACCTTTCATTCACACAACTCCTTCTTTAAACTCCTCTAAACTCACTCCTAATTGTGTTTTAAGAAGGATTTTGAAAGTTAAGACAAAGAGAACACCAATATAACCTCTAGATTCAAAGAAAATCCAACCTTATAGAAGAGGATATTCATCCTCTATTTATAGACAATTTTAGAGGGGTATTTCAGTCATTTCAGAGCAAAAAACCGTAATTCAGGCGTCCTTCTGATAGTACAAAACGTGCTGTATTACAGCTAGCTGTTACAAAAATGCGGCACTCAATGGAGATGGAAGTAGCATTCACTGAATGTCGGAACGGCACTCAGTGAATGTCGGAACGGCACTCAGTGATTGCCGGCGCGGCATTCACCGAATACCGCAGCGACACTCAATGAATGTCGCAGACAACTCCAGGGACTGCCGCCTTTTCTGAAAATTATTTTTTAGCGGCACTTGGTATAACTAAACGACAGTTGGTGACTGCCGTTACGGTTCTCATTGACTACCGATTCAGAAGTTCGCGGCAACCCGTGACTGCCGCAAATTAGCTTGAGTGTCGTTCTGCCTCTTTTCCCTTTTTTCTTTCTTTTTCTTTTTTGTTTAGGTTGGAGAGCCTTTTAAAGAGCTTGAATCATCTTTGGAAGTCCTAGATTGGCCGGACGTTGTCATCATCTGGTTTTGGAGGTATCACTCCCCTTAACTCGACGTTTGGTCAAAATTGGGGTGTCTACAGTTTGCCCTCTTCGACGGAGCTTGTGGAGCAACGCAAACCACAAGTAAACATCGAAGCCTATGTGAAGACAAGCCTTTGACCAAACAATCGGGTTCGGGCAAAAGCAAAATGCGTTGCAAAAAGAAAGCCATCGCGTAACAAAATTCCAATTGGTCGTGCTCTATGATGAGCTGCCTACGTATCCCTTCGGGAATCAGACCAAGACGTAGTTTGGGCAGGAGTTATGCATACGCAAGCACAAGTAATCATACGGATGAATGCTCTTATCCTGTCGTGATGCACATGCTCATGAAATGGTATTTTTCAAATAAACTCGACCGAGCAAGTACCATGCTTACTCTATGTCATGTCTTCTCTATTTGTGACGCATATTTCATGATGCGCTTAGCCAGAGAAGATTTACCAAATGTTGACCGATGCAAAGATTCGTTTGCAAGGGTCGAGAAAATGCATTTCCAAATTCCCAAAACAGCGGTTAACGCAAATTTGTTACGAGAACCGAGAATGCAAATCTGTTACACTCTGAAGGATCAATGTAAATCTGTTACGAGGATCGAGAATAAAAATCTGTTATATTTCCAGAACGAGGGTTAGCGCAAATTTGTTGCGAGAACTGAGAATGCAAATTTGTTACACTCTCAAACGACGGATCAACATAAATCTGTTACGAGGATTGAGAATATAAATCTGTTATATTCCCAGAACGAGGGTTAAGGCAAATCTGTTGCGAGAACTGAGAATGGAAATCCGTTACACTCTCAAACAAAGGATCAACGTAAATCTATTACGAGGATCGAGAATATAAATCTATTATATTCCCAGAACAAGGGTTAACGCAAATTTGTTGCGAGAACCGAGAATGCAAATTCGTTACACTTTTAAACGAAGGATCAACGTAAATCTGTTATGAGGATCGAGAATATAAATCTGTTATATTTCCAGAACAAGGATTAACGCAAATCTGTTGCGAGAACTGAGAATGAAAATCCGTTACACTCTCAAACAAAGGATTAACGGAAATCTGTTACGAGGATCGAGAATATAAATCTGTTATATTCCTAAAATGAGGGTTAACGCAAATCTGTTGCGAGAACCGAGAATGCAAATCCGATACACTCTAAAAAATGGGGTAATCATATTTGGATGAGCCCACGGACTCAAAATCATTCCAATTTTCAAAATTTTGGAGCCCACGGACTCAAAATCATTCTAATTTTCAAAATTTGGAGTCAACAGACTCAATTTTATTTCAATTTTCAAAATTTAAAGTCAACAGACTCAAAGATTTTTTTTCAATTTTTAGAATCTAGAGTCAACAGACTCAAAGATTTTTTTTCAATTTTCGAAATCTAGAGTCCACAGACTCAAAGAATTTTTCAATTTTCAAAATCTAGAGTCAACAGTCTCAAAGAATTTTTTTTTTTTCAATTTTCAAAATCTAGAGTCAACATACTCAATTTTATTTCAATTTTCAAAATTTAAAGTCAACAGACTCAATTTTATTTCAATTTGCAAAATTTGGAGTCCATAGACTCAAATTTATTTCAACTTCACGAAATTGAGGACCAGTTTGATCCTGAAAACCATCCCCGGGGGTTAAAAGCACAATGAGGGAAAAATTTGGGGGTTCAAATTCAATTTTCGGGACCCAATTTGAATTTGGGGAAAAAATGAAGGGTCTGGTAACCGCCTTAAACGCGGAACACACTGGATTTTGTGGCAGTTCGTGACTGCTGCGCGGCACTCACAGAATGACGCTGTAGCATTCAACGAGTGCTGCATGGCATTTCGCTGACTGCCACGCACGAATACTGAGTGCCGCATTTAAGCGGCAGAAGCTTAAACGTTTCATTTCGTTTTCATTTTCATTCACTCTCTCAAGCTCTCTTATCCCGAATCTCTCTGGAGAAATTTTTCCCTCTTCTCTTTTTGCTTGTATTGATCTAGCTAGGACTTATCAGGTTAGTTCTACTCGATCAAAACTCGGATTGTTCTTATTATTTTGTTGTTTTTCTGAATTTTTCACGAATCTAACTTGTGAATTCTCTTTTTATTTGACAGATCATGGCGAGCGGCTCTGGTAGTTTGAAGAAGGCCAAGTACCGGGCCACTCCTCATCCTGACGCTATATTCCTGCTCCGTGATCCGGACGAGCATTTATCTGCCCGCACGTTCAAGCGCGAGGTAAACGTGCTCCTTTCTCTTTGCCTCTCTTGTAACTCTCACGTCGTATGAACTTTATGAATGCAATGTATAATTAATACAACTCCAAATTCCTTATTTCTAATGCAAATGCTATATTTGTAGTGCTCTCGAGCATTCCATTCAACCGATGCTCAAAAAATCTTTTGTATCCTTCGTCTTTCCTCCTATGAACTTTATGAATGAGTACATGACAAATGAATCTCTATGAGTATGCTATGCTTACGAATTCTTGGGTGTTTTACCTATACCTGTGCAAATTTCATTAAATTTCTTTCAACTTCTCCAAAAGATTTTTGAATGCAATGTATGCCAATCAAAATCTCGCACATCCCCAAATAATGACTACAATTTTTCCGAGCGCTACCGCTACCTTTTAATTTTGACTTGGATACTTTTTGAACCTAAATTTCTTTTGAACCTTCACATGTTTTTTTTCTTATTATTTTTCAAGAATGTGAACACACTTTTCTCTCTTTTTTTCTTTTCTTTTTGAAATCTCTCTTAGTATTTTAAATGCCTTCATTATTCATTTCTCTTTTTATTATTCTGTAAATGACTGCCAAACTTTATATAAATGCAAATGAGTGCCATGCTCATGAAATTCTTACGAGTATTCCAGATTCTCCCTTTCTCTCTCTTTTATTATTCACTTTTACTATTCATTGCTTGCCTCCCCTTTCCTTATTATCACATATGTATATTTTCACTGCTTTTTCTTTCTTTATTCATTTACTGATCTTGAATCTTTCAACTTTTGCAACTTTTGAAGGACGTGCTAAAAGGGCACGGCAGCCTAGCCTATGACTTTCAGTGGTATGGAGAGCTGAACGAGACGGTGAAGGGCTACGTTATTGCGGCAGGTTTTGGGGACTTCGTCAAACTCCTGACGAAGAGCTCCAACGACTTGAGACAGATTCATGCTCTCGCTGAGCGGTGGTAGGACACCACTAGCACATTCCACTTCCCATTCGGAGAGATGATGATGACGCCATTGGATTTCTTTATGATCACTGGGATCCCATTCGGAGGAGAGCTCCTACGGTACTTGGATGTAGTCACTGAGTGGGATAGGGTGCAGGAGCTACTTGGAGCGGTCCCGAAAGAGCCCTTGGTTACGGTCAAGTGTTCATGGACACTTTCAGATGCCAGCCGGGCTTCACTGATGAGCAGATGGCTCGAGGCTTTTTGATGTATGTGCTGGGGTGCTCCCTACTGAGCACCAAGGGAGACCAGATCTCCGTGACGCTACTGGGGTCCTTGGAGCGCATGGACCAGATATACTAGTATGACTGGGCTGTTGCAGGATTAGCCATCCTGTATCAGCACATGGGGGGCATCTCCCGAGACCGGCCAACCTCTACTAGCGGCTTCTGGAGGGCTTAGGAGGTATACTTCTTCTGTTTTATTAATTTCCATCCCTGAATTAAATTTCGCATTCTTATTTCAAATTTCTTTATTCATGATTCTCAAAACTTATGCTCTTCTCTCTTTCTTGCAGATTTGGTCCCATGAGTACTTGCATATGATGTCGCCTGATACGCGGCCAGCGGACGCCCTCATCATGCCCCAGGGGCTGAAGTGGGCGAAGGATTGGGTCGGGGGGAAGACCGGGGCTCATGATTTCATCTCGTTTAGGAACTTTCTGACGAATCTACGAGAGTCGCACGTCCGATGGCAGCCCTGGCTCAACGTGCTTCCCGAGGCCCCCCAGGGGATACGGGAGTCGGCTGGGTATGCCCCACAGAGGATCTTGCTGGACGGACCAGAGGCTCGGGCATGGTACCTGGGAGAGAGGGTGACCAGATAGGCACTGGCGGCTGAGTCTTTCTTCATGCCACATCTTTCGCCTGAGTCCATGAGAGCTACGGATACCCTCCAGGATTCTGCGCTCACGATTGTCCTAGCTGGATTGTCTCTTCAGGGTTTCGTGGAGTCTTTAGAGGGATACGCAGCTTTCTGTGTTGCGAAGTTGATGGGGAACTTCCCTCTGATGGAGGTGACCCGGGTGAGTTTCTTTCAGTTTTTTCAAACTTTCTTTCAATTTCTAAAACATGCGTATTTATCTCCTTATTGGATTCATTCTTCTTTGCAGCCCGTTCCTGCTGCAGCTTGGGCTCTCACTTTACCGCCTTGGGATTGGGATGGTCTCTTACGGTGAGCAGACCACTACTACGGTCCCCAGGTATCAGGCGGGTGCTCCTACCATTCTGCTCCAGTATGATCATGTCCTACGGGACTATGCGGAGGAGGGCTTACTCTACGCTCACAGTGTGAGAGAGTGGATTTATGGCAGAGAGTGGATGGTAATTTCTAAATCTTGCTTTTTGTTTTAAAATTGTAGTTTTATTCTGACATTCTAACCTTTCTTCCTTTGACTCAAGCTGACGGGGCGCGGGCAGCTGCTGAGGTTCACACGAGAGCTCTGGTAAAACAAAGCTCCTTTTTATTTTGCTTTTAGCTTTCCAATCAATTTTATTACAAACTGGTAATTTGATTTGTTCCCTTCGTCCATGAGGAACAGGTTGGGGCTCTGTCCCGGCAGGTGTGAGAGCTCTAGCAGCGACTTCAGCAGTTTGGCATCCATCTCAGTGATGCCCCTGGAGGTAGCAGTGCTGGACGTGGTGGAGGCGATGGTGAGGGCACTAGCAGCGGCAGAGGTGGAGGCAGAGGCAGAGTAGGAGGCGGTCGTAGAGGGAGCGGTACAGAGTCAGAGGAGGAGCCCCTCAGGCGTGTGACCCGCCAGACTCGAGGCCGGGGCCGGGTTATATTCGTCTCTCTCTCTTTTTTTTTTTTATACTTTGAGTGCTTCTGGAGAGGACTCATACTTTATTTGGATGATTGTATATACATATGCACACACTTATTCTTGATGACGGCTTCAGGATAGCCGGTAGGATAGGCACTTGCATTACCTTTATATTTTCCGCTTTTACTTCACTGAACTCTCTTATTATGCTTGATATATATTTCTTTCCTGCCGTATGTGGGACCATAGCTTGGTCCCCCCCTTTATTTTAACCTTGAATGCTTCTATCTCCTTTATTTATTTTGAAATGAATGAATGAATGAATAAGTGAATGAATGAATGTATGTGACCATGGCCTGGTCTTGCTTGTATGTACTGCATGATGCGCACATTTATTCTATTTTCTGTTTGTAGGTGTGTAGACACCCCATTTTGTCGGCTATCAGATTTAGGAGACCCATAGCTTGGTGGATCACAATGATCGTAAAAGATTCAAAAGGACTCTCGGAAGTCAGCTCTATCTCTCAGAATGCTCAGAATGACCAAAATGCCCTTGAAAGTCCGAAAACTCCCAGATTTGGTCCCAAAGTTCTGAAAACATACTATGTCATAAGAAAAGCGATAAAAAGAGTTTTAAAGAGAAATCAGATAAAATCGTCGGCTCCCAGAGACCCCCGGAAGTCCCGGAAGTTCTCGGAAAGTCCCCGTTGACCGGTTTGACCAAGGTTTGACCAGGTTTGACCAAGGTTTGACCAGGTTTGACCAAGTTTGACCGAAATCGTCCGAATTCACCAAAATCATTTTAAATCACGGGAAAAGTGTTAAAACAAGTTCCAAAAAGAAAATCGAGCGAAAACACCAACTCCCGGGAACTCCCGGAGGTTTCTAGAACTTCCCGGGAATCCCAGGTTTGACCAGTTTGACCAGAATTTGACTTTGGAACCGGGGTGCCGAAACAATTTTCAAATATTTTTCATGGATACTAGAGGTCAATAGCTTCCCAACGGTATATCGCACATAATTTCTGGATTTAAAACGAATTTATTATGAATTTCAAAAGGTGAAAAAGGCGATCAAATCGGCTTTTATCGCGAATACCGCAAAACTTTTCAAAGTGACCTATCCCCGAACTATTTTTTATGTAAAGTAGACTCCATTACCTTTCCAACGGTATATCACAACCTCAATTTGGAGTTCATACGCATTTTCTGTGAATTTCGGACGAAATAGGGCCTTTTCGCGAATACCGGAACATCAGGGGGCCTAAACAGCATTATCCAGACGAAGGGAGGAGCAGTGCCGCCGCGGCACTGGCCCACTGCCGCCGCGGCAGTGGCCCAGTGCCGCCGCGGCACTCTCCCCCAGAACAGTGAGTTTTTGTAATTATTTTTGTGGTCCCATTTTGATTAATTAAAAGCCAAAACGACATAGTTTTATGATTTCAGATGTTTGGAGCCAATGGGAACACTTTTAAAACCCCAAAACCACCCCAAGTTGGCCTATATAAACACCCCATTACTCCTCATTTGGGGGGGAGTCAAATGCAAGTTTAGAGAAAGTTTGGGAGAGAAAGTGTAGAGATAAGGTTAGAGTGGAGAGAAAAGAAGCTTTCTTCTTTGATTTTTCAAAACAAAAGTGAGTTTCTAACTTTGTTTTTACTTCATTACTTCCATTTACTTCAACATTCAATACTCCCAACCACCATTTTAGTGAGCATTCAAGAGTGTGGAAGCTTCTTCCATGTCTAGTGTCATTACATATGAGTGATACACCAATCTACAAGTCTCATGCTTCATGAATATCATCTATTGATTATCATCTACTTGCTTGATTATATATATGTTCATCTCTCCTCATCTCATTTCTTTTTATTTTCTTTATTTACTTACTAGTTCATCATCATCTAAGTGATGACATGAAGTTTGGGGTGAGTGAATCCTTATGGATAGTAGCTCTTGACCTCAAAAACATGTTTGATAGATGATGATCATAACCTCAATACTTCCAAGGCATTCTTGGAATGTATTGAAGTTATGCCCAAAAATAAAATAAATCTCTCCAACAATCTTGGAGATTCTTAAATGATGAGTTTGGTGTTAGTATTCTAAGTGGTCATAATCCTTATTGAGTGTTGGAAATATGTTTTCAAAACATCTATTTCAAAACCTCCTCTCAATCCCTCTCATTTGATTTCAAGAAATAAAACTTTGTTTTCTTCAATATCTCTAAACAATGACCCAAAACAGTGAGCTGTTCAGATTCAGAGATTTGTTTTGAATTAAATACTCAAGTTATGATGATGAAACCACTTGGAAAACCTTCCTAATACATCATAGTTTATCCCTAAATTTTCCCATCAATTATAGAAATATGAGAGTATTTGTTTTGGATGTGAGAAGTTCACATTCATAATCTGCCTCTGTTCTCACAGAATGTTCACCCAACTTCTTGCACTTATTCTGGACATTTTCATCACTGTACATATACAGTTTCTATTTTTTTTATAAAACTTGGGTGTCTTAGGAAACTTTTGGTATATAATGGGTCATCATAAACCTTTTCTTTGATTTATGAAAAATCATACAAAATCAGTCAACAGTGCAGCTTTTGTTTCTGAGTCATGTGTATATTCTGATTTTTTTCTTTTAATCTGTGATAGCTATCGATGTTTGGCTTTTTGGGTTATTTTCTAGACACAATAAGAATGATCTCAGATTTTTCTCACATTTTTCTAGGCACGTTTGACCTCCCATTATAATGTTGCAAAGTGCCATATGCAGTCTGTCCACTATTCACAGCAAGCACATTTCAACTTTTATTCTTTGATTTGATGCTCATATGCATTCCAAATTAGCTCACATCTTAGGAAGTAGTTCATACTACATTTGTACACATCCCATGTTAATTTCATTCATTCATTCATACACATTTTAGACTTCTAAGTCATTTTAGAAATCCATGAACACAAAACACACTACAACCTTTGCACATTTTTAGGTTCATACAATACATTCATGCAAGATTTGGGGTTTTTGTAACTCTTAATCCAAGAAGATTATAAGGAATGAACTTGATCACACGTTCATGCTTCCCCTCGATCTAATCATCCTTTCTCATCCGTCCCGGGGATTGAGAGATCTTCTTTTCTCAAAAAAATAACATGCATCATTCTAGTTTGCTAAGCATATTTTGATTTCTTTAATTATTTGCTTCAAGAACAATTTATGTCCCCTTTAGATTAGGAAAACTTGATTAATTGATATATGATTAGACGATTTTTCCTAGGTTTATTTGTGTGATCTTTCACTTTACATTGTATGATATTTGGCTTAGATCTTATGAATGATATCTTATCTTTAGATCTTCCATTTCGAATTTTCTTATGTGATGTAATATACTATCATAGTATTAATTGCCGAACCAAACCTAGTATAAGATGATTATTTGGATGCTAATTGAGGCCCGTCGAAAGACGGGGCGAGTAGAGGGTGTTTTAGTCGCGACAAAGGCTCCTTCCTCTCTCGTACCAAAACCCCGAACCAAGTTCTTTGGTTATGAAGGGCCGGTGCCCTTATCCGCTTGGGTGAGTCAAAATTAGGTTTCTTGGTTCCTTAAAGACCAAGTGGCGACTCTGTATCTGTTTTCAACAGACCTATTTTCTTTCTTTGATTCAAATCAATTTCAAAACAATCTCAAACAAGAGAGAGAAGTGGTCCGAAGCCCGGTATCCACAATCTGGCGACTCTGCTGGGGATTTTTATTTTAAAACAAAATAATACAGAGGTTTGACTCATAAGAAGCATCCTTAAAATCATCTTTTTACTGTGTTTGGCTCACCACATTGCACTCTTGCATTTTCCCCTTCGACTGTGTCTGAAACGCGGCGCTGACATTGTTCAGGTCTTGCTGTGCCAGGGCACAAGTCACCGTTGATACTGTACCTTCCAAGGTATATCAAAAAGAGTAAAAACCTCCGTACTGTCTCCCTGACGGTATATTGGAACTCTCGTCAACGGACCCTCTTTGACTAAACCCTGCCTTTGCATATAGATTCCTGTAGCACCTTTCATAGGACTGTTCATTTATCTTTTCAGATAGGACAATGTGATATAACTGTTGTATGCCCTAGCGGGATTACCTGCGCGGTGTAGACGCTTATGTGGCATAGAACAGAACCTCTTTCTTATGATTCCCAAGGTAATCACTCACATGTGATCACATTGAGTTGACTTGCCTAGGCACCATGACAAGGATGTCTGCTCCATGTTCACAAAGATATACACCGCAAACCTTGTTTGTTGGTCCTAGGACATAGGAGTATGAAAACTAGCTAGACAGTATGATTATCATCATAACCTGTTTCCCCCAGAAACTCTGTCCAGATATCCCAGATATAACCATGCTAACCCGTTTTTCCAAGAAACCTTGTCTAAATCTCCCTGATTTCCCAGATATACCAGTTTCTCCCAGAAACTCTATCCAAATTTCCTAGAAATACCCAAAGTACCTGTTTTCTCAGGAGCTTTGCCCAAACCTCCCAGATTCTCCAAAAATTCCAGTAGCTCTGCCCAAATCACCTAGAAATGCCCGGATATACTCGTGTCTCCTAGAAACTCTATCCATATTTCTCATAAATGCCCAAAATACCAGTTTCTCCTAGAAGCTCAGTCCAAATCAACCAGAAATCCTTATTTCTCCTAGAAACTCAAATGACTTCTAGAAATGTCTCTGAATCTTCCAAATCCATGTTTCTCCCAGAAACTCTATCCAAAATTCCCGAAGTATCCCGGAAATCCCTGTTATCCCTTGGTGATCATACTGGAAAGTAAGGTTAGCACACTCTGTATGGCTAGGACCTTATTTGTTTGACTGCTATCTGTTAGAAGTAGGGGCATCATATAGATTAGGGCTTGCATCCGCATGCTTGTCCCATATGCATACACCATTCCTATCGGTCTGCACGCACTGTTTCAGTCAGGCTGTACACGAGTCAGTCCACGTCTGTTAACATCACTATAGTTGTCATCTCAATCATCACTGTTACAAGTCTAACACAGTCTTTTCACACCTATATGTCAGTACAAGTTTTGAGCACCCAGGATCTGCATTTGTGAGTCAGAGGATTAGGGAGTCACCTTGTCAGAATCACTCAGCCGAAAGTCAGCTTTATGGATCCAGAAGGTTTGGAAGCAAGAATGACAGAAATGATCAATCAACAGTCTGAACGGTTGGCCCAAGTTTTATCCTTTATGGAGGAATTGAAGCAGCAGCGGCCGCAGCCTCCACCTGGGTTTGAACCACCCCTACATGAGAACGACGGAGAAGAAGTATGGTTTCAAGGGATCCCGCCGCCTGCATATGAGAAAAAGCTCCAAGAGAAAATGGATAAGGTCGACAAGCTCGAGAACATACTGAGGAAAAGTAAGGGGGTCGATGATTACATGCTAGACCTGGAAGGTCTCTTTGAGCCTGTTAAGCTGAAACTGCCGGAGAACTTCAAGATGCCTGAAATTGATCGTTTTGATGGAACTGGGAATCCAAAGAGCCACATAAAGTTCTGCATGAGTGTTTTCCAATCAATGGGCTGCACCCATGAACACATTGCAATGTTGTTCCCTCAAACCCTTGCCAAGGCCGCTCTATCCTGGTTTCTGACCTTGGAGGTTTCTAAGACGCGGACTTGGGAAGATATAGTCCAGGTCTTCATTGATCATTACTCCTACAACCAAGAGCTCGATGTCACCATCCGGGATCTGGAGACTACCCGGCAGAACCTCAATGAGTCCTTCGCTGCGTTCTTGAGCAGATGGAGGAACAAAGTGGCCCAAATGACCCACCGACCAGTCGAAAAGGAACAAGTCCGGATGTTGATCAAGAATCTACAACCGCTGTACCATGAGAAACTATTCTACCAGTCCATCTCAACATTTGAAGAACTGTTTGAGATTGGGACTAGAATTGAGGATGCAATCAGGGAAGGGAAAATCAAGAATGAAGGATCACAAAGCCAGTCCAAGAGGCCAGACTACTCCCGAAACTCTTCGGATGTCAACGCCCTTAGTAACCAACCCATGGCCTATTCTCCCCAATCATACCAGCTCAAAAACCAAACCAGCTCGCCTAGCCGCCCTTACCAAAATAGGGTACCCCGTGAATTTTCCAAGCTAGATATCTCTCCCTCTGTAGCCTTAGGCCGCCTGCTAAGAAAGGGACACCTCCAACTCCTTCAGCCTCGTGCCGATCCCCCACCACCTAACTGTGACGTGTCCAAACGATGTGCCTATCACCAAGGCCCAGGCCATGACACCGACCGGTGCATACGTCTCCGCCATGATATCCAAGACCTCATTGATCGAGGAATCATCAAGCCACCACCCATTCAACCCCATCTCACCTAAGCCCATGGCCTATCCTTTCAAATGGTCCCTTTTATTGACACCCATGAATGTTGAATCCGTGCAGTGGAGTGATAGTGTTTGGAACTTCTGCTTAAAAAAAAAAAAAAAAAAAAAAAAAATGATAATAAATGGGTCACAAAGACACTCCATTTGAGACCAAGTCGAGTCTGCTCTATGTTTTGAGTCTATTTCAAGTTTGATCTTGTGGTTGAGTCTGTCTATCACCGAGTTGTTGTGAGTCTGTATCGAGTAATGTAATCGTTCTCTTCTAATGGAATGAAGTCTCATTTTGCCTAATCTGATGTGTATATTCATAAGTGCATGAATCGCTGAACTAAAAATGTCACTTTTCAAATTACCATGGACATTACTCTGCTAATAAATTTTTGCATCAAACAAAAAAAAAGAGAGAATCCCAAACAGGCCAAAGTTGATTTCGCGCTGACCCCAAAGAAGAGCTGAGAATTGAATAGTCTTACTTTAAGAATTTAAAGATGATTTTGCTCAAATCTCGAAAAGACACTTGAGACTGATTTAGGGCTTGCCCAATACCTTTTTCTACCATTTTAAAGCCTTGAGAGCCATACAAACCTGTCCAATGCGGACTTGGTCCTTGTTGGTAGCCAAACGTTTCAGTGAGTTTTATCTCCACTTTCAAAAAAAAAAAAGGGAAAAGAAAAGAAAAGGCTCGCTAGGTTAAAAACCCGAAAGGGCACCTAGGCAAAAGTTAGAGCTGAAAAAGGTGTTGATTTCCAAAATCTGACCCTAGCCAGTCAAAATGTTGGAGAAAATTTTGATGAAACAAATAAGAGAATCATACGCTTCAAGATACATCTTAAGAACGTGCCAAGATCACATTTCAAAAGGCACGGAATGACCACAAAAAAATTCCGAGAGCTGACATGCACATTCTGGAATTCTGAGATTGCGATTGAAAGATCTCACAAGAATCAACTACATTAAAAAGCAAAATTGACTGGCTAGGCGAAAGTGAAAAGGATCAATCCTCAAAACAAAACAAAAAGAAAAAGAAAAAGAAAAGAAAGGGGGATTGGAACTAAATCCTTTTATTCAAAGCTACCACAAGTGGCTTAAGTTTGAACTTCTTCGACGATTGGCTTGAAAATACCATCATAATCAAACCAATTTCCTTCAAGCCTTGCCTTGAACTACGCTCGACCTGATTCCCGCTCGGGGATACGTAGGCAACCACAACGGTTCGGTCACCCCACCTACCTAAAAATCAACCCGCTTCTTTTCAACCATGGCCCGAACTACGTTGGACCTGATCCCCACTTGGGGGTACGTAGGCAGACTTTCAAAAAGAAAAGAAGGATGGCTCGCTAGGTCGAAAATCCGAAAGGACGCCTAGGCAAAAGTTAGAGCTAAATCTAAGGTGAGCAATAACAAAAGAGAGAAAAGAGCTCGCTAGGTTACCTCACTGGTGCCTAGGCAAAAATTTATGAGCATTTGAGAGATTAAAGTCACGGTCCATGCCTCAAACCAGAAAATCACCTTCCACACTAGGGGCAAACTTCGGCTACCCGCCTCGTTTGCCTGACTTTTACTATCTACCCTTCACACAAGGGGCAAACTTCGGTCACCTACCTCGTTTGCCCAAAACCTCCAATGAACCTTCCTCCAAACTAGGGGCAAACTTCGGTCATTTACCTCGTTTGCCTACCGATCCCACTTCATGCCCTTCAAACTAGGGGCAAACTTCGTTTGCCACCCGATCCCTATACACCAATGGTAAGCCTTCAAGTCACAAACATTGTCTTGGACAGATGGAAATGGAGCATCTTTTATTCTATAAGCTAAGGCACTAATTCAAAGCACATCTTGGGAGAAGCAAAGAAATTGATTAGATCAGTAGGGAGAAATTTTCAAAAAAAAAAACCAGATTTATTAGCAAAGTGCTGACATATCAAGATGAGGAGTGAACATAAAAGATGAGCGGTACATCATTCATGGTAAAGGCACTTTGGATCGTGGCAATTTGAGAATTTTATGTCCAAGTCAATCCTTCTTTATTTGAGTCAGTAGTAATCTGATCACAAGTGTGTCAGAGACCAAGGTTTCATACAAACTAACCCAACTTTCCTTGTCGTTCCTGTTAAGTCCATTTGTCCTGATGGTCTCAAATGTGTGGGTTAAAGGTGATTCCTAATTATAAAAAAAAAAAAAAAAAAAAAACTTTGGATATAAGCAGAAGTGCCAAACATTATTACTACACCAGTCAAGGTCACAACATGAGAATGTCCTAGGTACGAGTAGCATAAACTCGTAAGTGGTTGCAAACTACAAACCGACAGTTGTTTCTCAAGGCGGCCGATCGGAGGAAATATCGCCAACACCGAGAAACTATTGCTGATAAGGTGTGTCGATGAGACGTGTTGTTGAGGTGTTTTAGGGCCCAAAGTCTAGATGTGTTGATGAGGAGTGTTGATAAGATGTGTTTTAGTGCCCAAAGTCCAAGCGTCGTTGAAGAGTTGAAGAGAACATCGGATGTATTGAGGAACATCAGATTTGTTGAGAAGCGTCGTTGAAGAGTTGAGGAATATCGGATGAGTTGAGGAACATCAGATTTGTTGAGAAGCGTCGTTAAAGAGTTGAAGAGACCATCGGATGTGTTGAGGAACATCAGATTTGTTGAGAAGCGTCGTTGAGGAACATCAGATTTGTTGAGAAGCGTCGTTGAGGAACATCAGATTTGTTGAGAAGCGTCGTTGAAGAGTTGAAGAGAACATCGGATGTGTTGAGGAACATCAGATTTGTTGAGAAGCGTCGTTGAGGAACATCAGATTTGTTGAGAAGCGTCGTTGAAGAGTTGAAGAGAACATCGGATGTGTTGAGGAACATCAGATTTGTTGAGAAGCGTCGTTGAGGAACATCAGATTTGTTGAGAAGCGTCGTTGAAGAGTTGAGGAATATCGGATGGGTTGAGGAACATCAGATTTGTTGAGAAGCATCATGGAAAAGTCGAGAAGCATCGTTAAGATTTGAAGAACACCGTTGACAATCAAGAAGCCTTGAGAAAGCACCATCGAAGATTTGAGGAACAACATAAGCGCCGTCAAGAATCGAGGATCTTCATTGAAATTTGAGAAGCACTGTTGAGACTTTGAGAGTCACCAGGTCCATAGTATCACGATTAAGGGGAGCACGAGTCTAGAGAGTCACTTCGCCCAACACAACAAATTGGCCATAACATGACACATAGCCCATCGGTCGCAGCACATACAAATCACAAAGCCCACTAGGAGTGGCAAACACACCATAAGCGTTCTTTTGAGCACCACAGCGTTCCTTTGAGCACCATGCTCTTCCTTGAGTAAGACCTCCAGGTCGAGCTCCCTCAAAAGTCTATTAGTCGTAGCGAAGCATAGATCACCAAGCCCACTGAGAGTGGCAAATACACTGAACACATGTACTAGGACCACAAGTGTTTTAGAACACAATACAGGCACGACACAAGTCCACTCAGAGTGGTACACCCCATAGCACCAATTCATGCTAGGGTCACAACACTAGGCATGATAGGACTCATGACATAATTCATATCACATCCATGCATTGCATATCATCCTCATAGCATAGCATCCGCATGTCTTGTTGTGCATATGTGATTTGTTCTTTTGTGTCCTGAACTACGTCCTGGTCTGATTCCCCTTGGGATACGTAGGCAGCTCACGCGAAGCACGACCAGCATCATCCTTCCATCTTTTGCAACGCTGTTTGTCCTAAATCTATAGCCTCCAAAAAGTCCTGTCTCTTCAAAACTTTGGCACTCGCTTACGACATGCGTTGCCTCGCAAGTTCCTGCCAAAGAGGGGCAAACTGTAGACACCCCATTTTGTCGGCTATCAGATTTAGGAGACCCATAGCTTGGTGGATCACAATGATCGTAAAAGATTCAAAAGGACTCTCGGAAGTCAGCTCTATCTCTCAGAATGCTCAGAATGACCAAAATGCCCTTGAAAGTCCGAAAACTCCCAGATTTGGTCCCAAAGTTTTGAAAACATACTATGTCATAAGAAAAGCGATAAAAAGAGTTTTAAAGAGAAATCAGATAAAATCGTCGGCTCCCAGAGACCCCCGGAAGTCCCGGAAGTTCTCGGAAAGTCCCCGTTGACCGGTTTGACCAAGGTTTGACCAGGTTTGACCAAGGTTTGACCAGGTTTGACCAAGTTTGACCGAAATCGTCCGAATTCACCAAAATCATTTTAAATCACGGGAAAAGTGTTAAAACAAGTTCCAAAAAGAAAATCGAGCGAAAACACCAACTCCCGGGAACTCCCGGAGGTTTCTAGAACTTCCCGGGAATCCCAGGTTTGACCAGTTTGACCAGAATTTGACTTTGGAACCGGGGTGCCGAAACAATTTTCAAATATTTTTCATGGATACTAGAGGTCAATAGCTTCCCAACGGTATATCGCACATAATTTCTGGATTTAAAACGAATTTATTATGAATTTCAAAAGGTGAAAAAGGCGATCAAATCGGCTTTTATCGCGAATACCGCAAAACTTTTCAAAGTGACCTATCCCCGAACTATTTTTTATGTAAAGTAGACTCCATTACCTTTCCAACGGTATATCACAACCTCAATTTGGAGTTCATACGCATTTTCTGTGAATTTCGGACGAAATAGGGCCTTTTCGCGAATACCGGAACATCAGGGGGCCTAAACAGCATTATCCAGACGAAGGGAGGAGCAGTGCCGCCGCGGCACTGGCCCACTGCCGCCGCGGCAGTGGCCCAGTGCCGCCGCGGCACTCTCCCCCAGAACAGTGAGTTTTTGTAATTATTTTTGTGGTCCCATTTTGATTAATTAAAAGCCAAAACGACATAGTTTTATGATTTCAGATGTTTGGAGCCAATGGGAACACTTTTAAAACCCCAAAACCACCCCAAGTTGGCCTATATAAACACCCCATTACTCCTCATTTGGGGGGGAGTCAAATGCAAGTTTAGAGAAAGTTTGGGAGAGAAAGTGTAGAGATAAGGTTAGAGTGGAGAGAAAAGAAGCTTTCTTCTTTGATTTTTCAAAACAAAAGTGAGTTTCTAACTTTGTTTTTACTTCATTACTTCCATTTACTTCAACATTCAATACTCCCAACCACCATTTTAGTGAGCATTCAAGAGTGTGGAAGCTTCTTCCATGTCTAGTGTCATTACATATGAGTGATACACCAATCTACAAGTCTCATGCTTCATGAATATCATCTATTGATTATCATCTACTTGCTTGATTATATATATGTTCATCTCTCCTCATCTCATTTCTTTTTATTTTCTTTATTTATTTACTAGTTCATCATCATCTAAGTGATGACATGAAGTTTGGGGTGAGTGAATCCTTATGGATAGTAGCTCTTGACCTCAAAAACATGTTTGATAGATGATGATCATAACCTCAATACTTCCAAGGCATTCTTGGAATGTATTGAAGTTATGCCCAAAAATAAAATAAATCTCTCCAACAATCTTGGAGATTCTTAAATGATGAGTTTGGTGTTAGTATTCTAAGTGGTCATAATCCTTATTGAGTGTTGGAAATATGTTTTCAAAACATCTATTTCAAAACCTCCTCTCAATCCCTCTCATTTGATTTCAAGAAATAAAACTTTGTTTTCTTCAATATCTCTAAACAATGACCCAAAACAGTGAGCTGTTCAGATTCAGAGATTTGTTTTGAATTAAATACTCAAGTTATGATGATGAAACCACTTGGAAAACCTTCCTAATACATCATAGTTTGTCCCTAATTTTTCCCATCAATTATAGAAATATGAGAGTATTTGTTTTGGATGTGAGAAGTTCACATTCATAATCTGCCTCTGTTCTCACAGAATGTTCACCCAACTTCTTGCACTTATTCTGGACATTTTCATCACTGTACATATACATTTTCTATTTTTTTTATAAAACTTGGGTGTCTTAGGAAACTTTTGGTATATAATGGGTCATCATAAACCTTTTCTTTGATTTATGAAAAATCATACAAAATCAGTCAACAGTGCAGCTTTTGTTTCTGAGTCATGTGTATATTCTGATTTTTTTCTTTTAATCTGTGATAGCTATCGATGTTTGGCTTTTTGGGTTATTTTCTAGACACAATAAGAATGATCTCAGAGTTTTCTCACATTTTTCTAGGCACGTTTGACCTCCCATTATAATGTTGCAAAGTGCCATATGCAGTCTGTCCACTATTCACAGCAAGCACATTTCAACTTTTATTCTTTGATTTGATGCTCATATGCATTCCAAATTAGCTCACATCTTAGGAAGTAGTTCATACTACATTTGTACACATCCCATGTTAATTTCATTCATTCATTCATACACATTTTAGACTTCTAAGTCATTTTAGAAATCCATGAACACAAAACACACTACAACCTTTGCACATTTTTAGGTTCATACAATACATTCATGCAAGATTTGGGGTTTTTGTAACTCTTAATCCAAGAAGATTATAAGGAATGAACTTGATCACACGTTCATGCTTCCCCTCGATCTAATCATCCTTTCTCATCCGTCCCGGGGATTGAGAGATCTTCTTTTCTCAAAAAAATAACATGCATCATTCTAGTTTGCTAAGCATATTTTGATTTCTTTAATTATTTGCTTCAAGAACAATTTATGTCCCCTTTAGATTAGGAAAACTTGATTAATTGATATATGATTAGACGATTTTTCCTAGGTTTATTTGTGTGATCTTTCACTTTACATTGTATGATATTTGGCTTAGATCTTATGAATGATATCTTATCTTTAGATCTTCCATTTCGAATTTTCTTATGTGATGTAATATACTATCATAGTATTAATTGCCGAACCAAACCTAGTATAAGATGATTATTTGGATGCTAATTGAGGCCCGTCGAAAGACGGGGCGAGTAGAGGGTGTTTTAGTCGCGACAAAGGCTCCTTCCTCTCTCGTACCAAAACCCCGAACCAAGTTCTTTGGTTATGAAGGGCCGGTGCCCTTATCCGCTTGGGTGAGTCAAAATTAGGTTTCTTGGTTCCTTAAAGACCAAGTGGCGACTCTGTATCTGTTTTCAACAGACCTATTTTCTTTCTTTGATTCAAATCAATTTCAAAACAATCTCAAACAAGAGAGAGAAGTGGTCCGAAGCCCGGTATCCACAAGGTGGATTGAGAACATTACAAACAAACCCTGGCCAAAATGAGACTCAAAACGGAGCGGAAGTCAGTGAATGCCACAATGGCATTCACGGACTGTCGCGCGGCACTTCGTTGAGTGCCGTTCCACTTTATTGAGTGCCGCGGGTAGGTAGGCAGCTTTATTCCCCTATTTATACCCCTTTCTTCCCCCAATACTCCGCGAAAACATTCTTCTCTCCTCTTCACTTCTTCTCAAATGGCCCCTATTAGTTCCCAAATCCTATTCCCATGGATAGATACCCTCTCTGGCATCGACAGGCTCAACTTCGAGTGTTTTAGACTAAATGATCTCTTCTCTTTCTGACGGATGAATTTGAATGAGGGCCTACTTCAAGCTGCGATTCAGTGTTGGGATCCCTCCTTTCATGTCTTTCGTTTTGGTTCCCATGAGGTCTGCCCTTTATTTGAGGAGTTCGGCGCTATCATTCACACCGACCCCTTTGCGGATCTGATAGTTCCACCGGTGCAGGCGGGCTATGTTCAAGATTTGTCCACCCTACTCCACATATCCCGTAACATTGCGGGCTCTTTCATTTGTGACAGGCAGATTGACTTCGAGCGACTTTCCTTGGTTTATGCCACCGTGGGAGATCCCTATGACGGTGAATATCATATTATCTAGTGCAGTACACTATCGATTGTCATGCTCTCTTACTTCCTCTTCCAATTATCCTCCGACATCCTCATACCCATTGTCCATGGTCTACGAGAGATGAAGAGTGCCGTCATGCTAGTCCTTGGCGAGACCCTGATTGGATTGGATCAAGCTCATGCCACCAGGGCCATGTTATCCGTGGGAGCCCCTTTCGTCTTGCAGCTTTGGCTCATGGAGCGCTTGGATCTCTTCGTGCATCCTTCACATCTTTGTGGGTCACTTCCCTACGATCACATTGAGGTTCATCATTTGTTCCGTTCGGACGATGCATGGCTTAATTGGCTCCAAAACCCTGCTTCTGGTGATATTCGCTGGTTTTGCTCGAACTGGTCTTATTGCTCTGTCGCCGTGTGGCTTCCTGGGAAGCCTGGTATCTGGTTGCCTGGTTTGCACGCCACTATTTTCTACATTCCCGACCGAGTGGTCTGTCAGTATGGATTACTTCAGGATGTTACTGAAGATATTGTTGTGGATTTTACAAGGAGTTCGATCATACGCTCCTCTACTGTGAGGGCTTTTGTTGAGGCTTGGCATGACAGGGTAGCTGCTCCCTTTCAGAGGATTCCTGCTTCGGTCGTTCCTACTGCTGAGTACCTCTCGCAGATTCAGACCCTAGTTGAGAGACGGACTTCATAGACATTCATAGATAAAAGCAAGACAGGGCGAAGCTTTATTTTTACAAAATTTCAGACGGATCCTGTCTACTTTCTTGCGCATCTGAATGTGATGTTCTTCTTTCATTTCCAGAAAATGTTTTTATGTTAAAAAAAGGCGTGCTCTAGCATGTTTAATCAATGTATTCACTCTTTCAATTTATCTTTAAGTTATGAAAATTCTCCTTTCAAAATCTCTTTCCGGCTTTTGTCACTTTGCTTTGAATCCTTGCTTGAAGCTTTAATCATCCTATACCATGAATCCTCATTTGTTCTTTTATATTACTTATTTTGACGACCAGGAGATCCAGAGAAGGGTTTAGACATTATCTGAGTTCTTCAGTTTGGCAAACGAAGTTTGCCCTAGTTATGGGGCTCTGAAGTGATTCTGGGCAAACGGGAGTTTGCCCCTAGTTTGGCGTAGGCTTTTTTTTTTGTATGGACCGAAGGCTTTTGAGAGCCCGCCTACTTATCCCCAAATGGGTATCAGGTCCACAGTAGTTTGGTTTTAAGGCTTGACAGAAGGTGCTACTCGGGCGATTTATTAATGACCGAACCAAGCTGGTTGCCTACGTATCCCCTAGTGGGAATCAGGTCGAGCGTAATTCATCTAGGTAGGAGGTTTTGAAAGAAGCGGTTTCAAGCAAAGTATTTTTTTGAGGCGATCGAGGTTGATTTGAATTCAACCCCATCTAGGTCCATGAGATAGGCTGCACCTCCAGAGAGGAGAGTCTTAATGATGTACGGCCCGACCCAGTTGGGTTTGAATTTTCCTCTGGGGTCATAAATGGGCACTTTCAGTTCTTTGAGGACCAGGTCACCCTCAGCAAGCTTCCTTGGGTGGACCTTTTTGTTGAAAGCACGAGTTATCCTCTTTTGGTACCTTCGAGTATGGTTTATTGCAGCCAACCTTTTCTCATCAAGCAATATTAGTTCCTCATACCTCCCTCGCATCCATTCCAACTCAGTCACTTCACACTCCGCTAAGATTCTCAAAGAAGGTATTTCTACTTCAATTGGAAGAACGACTTCCATCCCGTAAACTAATGAGTATGGCGTAGCTCCCATGGAAGTTCTTACAGAGGTGCGGTATCCCCACAATGCAAATTGTAACTTCTCGTGCCAATCTTTGTATGCATCGGTTGTTTTCTCCAAGATTGCTTTAACATTCTTATTTGCCGCTTCTACTGCTCCGTTCGTTTGAGGCATATAAGGGGAAGACTGGTGGCGGGTGATCTTGTACTTTTCTAGGAGTGGGATAACTTTTCCTTGGAAATGGCTACCATGGTCTAAAATGAACTCATTTAGGACTCCATATCTACAAATTATGTTCTTTTCTATTAAGCTCACCACATCCTTGGCCTTCAAAGTGGTGTATAACGCTGCCTCTACCCATTTGGTGAAATAATCAATTGCCACGATTATGTATCGATGTCCGTTGGATGCCTTTGGAACTATCTCACCGATGATATCAATGCCCCAGACAGAGAAAGGCCACGGCGTGGTCATGCTATAGAACTGGGAAGGTGGAGTATGCATTAGATTTGCATGGATCTGACACTTATGGCATCTTCTGACGTATTCACAACAGTCTTTGTCCAAAGTGGTCCAGTAGTACCCCTGTCGAATTATCTTCTTGGCCAGCATATGTCCATTCATGTGGGGCTCACAGACTCCTTCATGTATTTCTTCCATCATCCTCCTAGCCTCTCTTCCATATAGACACTCCAGATTGAACCCGGTATACGATTTCTTCCATAACTTATCCGCATAGATCACAAATTGGGCGGAGAACCTTCGGATCGCCTTTCTGTCCTTCTCTGAAGTTCCCTTGGGGTATTCTCCTTTCTTAATAAAATTCCAAACATCTACGTACCAAGGCAACTCACCTCCTTCCTCTATTGTTGCGATCATCTCGAATGAAGGTTGGTTCCTGATTTCTAGGGATAACGGTATCATGGTGACTCCCGAAGGGATTTGTATCATCGAGGCCAAGGTGGCTAGGGAATCGGCTAACTGGTTCTCTTCACGGGGAAGGTAGTGGAATGATATCTCTTTGAACTGTACTTTTAGGCTCTCTAGGTAGTCATGGTAAGGCCTCAACTTCTCATGCTTCACCCTCCAATCACCTCGCACTTGGGATATGATCAGGTTAGAGTCTCCGAAGACATCGATCCTTCCAACTTTTAGAGTTAAGGCTGCTTCCATCCCAATTATGCAGGCCTCGTATTCGGCCGTGTTGTTGGTTGAATTATACTTAAGCTTGACGGCTAATGGGGTAGGTGTTCCATCGGGTGCCACGAGGATGATTCCAACCCCATAGCCTAGTTGGTTGGCGGCTCCATCGAAATACATCTTCCACAGATTCTCTTTCAACTCCATTACCCCTTCGTCAGGAAACTTGAACTCTCCTTTCTCCTCAGATTCTATGGCAAGGTCGACTAGGTATTCAGCAACGGCTCTTCCTTTGACCGACTTAGAAGTGACATATCTAATATCGAATTCGGCCAGCAGCATGGTCCAACGAGAAATTCTACTGATCAAGATAGGCTTTTCGAATAGGTATTTGAGTGGGTCCATTCGGGAGATTAGGACAACGGGAAAGGCTAACATGTAATGCCTAGGACGACAGGTACACCAGACTAGGGCCCAACATGCTTTTTCTAAAGGTGAGTATTTCAGCTCGTATCCGGTCATTCTCTTGCTCAAATAATAAATGGCTTTTTCCACATGCCCTTCTTTCCCTTCTTGGGCCAACATGCACCCCATTGAATCCTCAGACACAGAAAGGTACAACAATAAAGGTCTCCCGGGTGAGGGTAGTGACAGGACAGGTGGGTTTTGGAGGTAGGTTTTAATCTTATCAAAGGCTTGTTGACATAGGGTATCCCATTCAAATTTCTCTCCTTTTCTGAGTAACCTAAACAACGGGTCACAGGTTAAGGTGAGCTTCGAGATGAAGCGGCTTCTGAACTGTATTCTACCCAAAAATCCCCTTAACTCTTTTTCGTTCTTGGGGAGCTGCATTTCGACTATGGCCTTTATCTTGGCCGGGTCCACCTCTATCCCTCTCTGAGTAATGAGAAATCCTAACAATTTTTCGGTAGTGACTCCGAAGGTGCACTTCTGGGGGTTCAACCTCATTCTGAATTCCCTCAACCTCCCGAAGAATTTTCTTAATGCCTCTAAGTGACCTCCTCTCTCTTTAGATTTTACAATCATATCGTCCACGTACACCTCTACCTCTTTATGGATCATGTCGTGCAATAATGTAGTAGCGGCTCGCTAATACGTCGCCCCTACATTCTTAAGCCCAAATGGCATCACCCTATAGCAGTATGTCCCCTATGGTGTGATGAAAGTGGTCTTCTCCATATCTTTGGGTGCCATGAGGATCTGGTTGTATCCTGAGAACCCATCCATGAAGGACAAAAGTTTATGTCCGGCGGTGTTATCAACAAGGACATCGATATGTGGTAAAGGGAAATCGTCTTTAGGGCTTGCTTTGTTTAGGTCTCGGAAATCAACACAAACCCTAACACGACCATCCTTTTTCGGGACAGGCACAATATTGGCGATCCATTCTGGATACTCGGTGACCATTAAGAATCCGGCTCTTAACTGCTTTTCAACCTCCTCTTTGACTTTGAGTGCCCATTCAGGCCTCATTCGCCTCAATTTTTGTTTTACAGGTTTGGAATTGGGGAAGACGGGGATGTGGTATTGGACTATTTCTGGATCAATGCCTGGCATATCATTATAAGGCCATGCAAAAACATCTTTGAATTCAATTAATAGTTTGATTGATTCTTCGCTTACTTCTTTGCTAAGTGTAGAGCCGATAAAGACATTTTGAGGATTATTTTCATTTCCTAGATTAATTGTTAGAGTGTCCTCGATGATTTTACATGCAGATTCTTTTTCTTTTTTAATTAATTTTTGCAATTCAATGGGTATTTCATGATCATCACATTCATCACATTCATTAAGCGCATTCGAGTAGGCAGAATTAGTCATGCTTTCATTAATTTTCTTTGGAGTGATTACAATAGACATGGAAATTGAAAGACGCCTCATTTGGGCCATTACAGACTCTGGGTGTGGGGGATACCTATCACTAGACTCAAAAACCCACTCTTTCTTGCTTTCTCCTCCCAGATCGATGATGAAGCATTCTTCCAGATCCCCTGTCTTGGTAATTTCCTCCATCTCTTCTTTCCCGGGTCCTCCTTTGTCGGTCTTCTCTTGATCTTCCCAATTTTCCTCACTCTCAGCTGCCACCTCAACCAGACCCTCAACGTATTCTTCTTTGGCCTTTCCATGACCCGCTTCTATAACTTCTGTGCTCCTTTCGCCCAACAGGTCTTTCATGACCGAGCCATCTAGCGCACCAATCCAATCTTTGGCAGTAACTGACTTAACAGGCATCTGCAAGTATGGATCTTCATACGCAGAGAACTCATGGGAGAAGAAGATCTCAAACCCTGGCTTCAAACACTTATCTCTCTGATCCACCCATGGTTCTGGGAAGCCGCAAAAGGGGAAATCTTTTTCTTCCTTCATAAAGTATCCGTTGAGCATTTTCAGGTAAGGGTCCAACGGTGCATCAGTCGCTTTCTTCTTCTCTCTCAGCTCTTTCTTTGGTGGTTGATACCCTAGACCATGAGTGTGAGTCTGAGTGGCGATACTCGGAAATTCCGGAAGACTTTGATGATTCTTACCCAATCCCATGCCTAGAAAGAAACTCATCTTCTTCATGATCCATGCGACCAATGGGCTTGCATACTGATCGAAGTAAAGTGGTAGGAACTCTCTCAGCTTCTCACCTTCCAACATATTAATGAATTCGAACCCTCCCAGACCTGTCTCTTCTTCTTGGAATTGTACCTCCAAAACCGGCGCGCTTGATGAAGCTTCAGACGGACGAACCCAACTATCCCCGAGAATATCACAGACCTTGATCTTCCAGACGCACTTGACTTTCTGATGAACCGTAGATGGTATGGCGCCCAAACTGTCTAGCCACGGCCTTCCCAACAGTAAATTGAAAGAAGCAGGTATGTCGATGACCTGAAATTCGGCTTCCTTTTCCACAGGCCCGACAACTAAATAGAGGAGAATTATTCCCATGACCGTTCTCTGAGTGTTGTCGTATGCCCTTATCTTCTGCTCGGATGGTACGAACGTTGTTTCATCCAAACCCATGTGTTTGGCTGTTCGGAACGGACACACGTTTAGAGCGAATCCATTATCAACAAGGTAGGCAGATACAGTGTTCCCCAGACATTCAACAGTGACATACAATGGCTTATTGTGAGCAGGCCCTCCTGGAGGTAGGTCGTCTGATGAGAAGGTAATAGCCAGAGTCGGAATTCTACTGATCATTCCCACGAGGTCTTCTGGTGTTGCATCGATGGAAACGTCAGATTGGTTCAAAACATCCAAGACTGACTGACTGCCTATAACGTTTTAAAGCAATCAGTAAGCCCCAAACAGTGATGTTAGCCTGAGTTTTCTTCAATTATTTCAGGACCCTGTCTTCCTTTGCTTCTTCATCTATTTTTCCTTTTCCCTTGTCTAGATCCCTCCCTGGGTGATCTTCCTCCAGTTCATACGGCTTAAAGTGTCTGCCTGATTGGGTCAGATGACTGACTTCTTCTCTCATCCACAAATTGCCGGCCTTCGAAACTCTTCCCAAACTCTCGTTTTTGGTTCCCGCTTCTTCATTACTCTTGTACCACAAATCATCCTCTATCTGATCTATATTGCCCATTTCCTGAACCCACCAATACAGATCGTCGGATTCCCCATCAGTTGATAAGGCCTTCTTGGTGTCCTAGACCTAGTGATTAGCCTAGACGGATCGAAGATGGTTTCTTTTATCCCCAAGAAATAGAGGCCTTGCGGTGGTGGTACATCATGGTGGTTTGGTAGTGGATTTCTTGTGACATTCGGGGCTCTGGTGGGCGGTTCTGACATCACCTTGTTATCGATTAGATCTTGGATTTCGTGCCTTAACCTCATGCATGATCCGTTGAGTGACCCTTCTGTTGGTAAAATTTGAAAAAGAGATCCCCTTGAAAATTTGACGGAGGCGGATTTGGTAGAGGTCGAGGTTCCAACTGACGAAAATGCCCTTTTGCTAACAATCTGTCGAGAGCGATTGACAGTGACTCTCCCAGATCTGAGAATTTTCTTGGTGTTTTGTCCCCTCCTCTCCTCGGTGTTATGTCAAATTTCCTCTCCGGCCCGTTCAGTACGTTGACATCGGTGGGGCCAGAGTGACCCCCCGACTGTCCCCCGTTGGATCCATAGTTCGGCCTTCTGTACCGATTTGGTTGTTCCTCCTTCTTTATCACTCCCTCTTGGATTGCATCTTCGATCTGAGTCCCTACATCAAATACTTTAGCAAAAGTGTTGATCAACTGCAATCTCATTTTCTCTTGGTAAACATGTTGGAGGTTCTTCATTAACATTCGGATCTGGTCTTTCTCGGACAGCCTCTGTATCATCTTAGCTGCTTTTCCTCTCCAACGGCTCAAGTATTCAGCGAAAGACTCTTTATTTCCTTGCCTGGTAGTCTCCAGATCTCTGACGGTAACATCCAGGTCCTGATTGTACTCATATTGCGCCACGAATGCTTTGATCACTTCTTCCCAAACCTGGGTTTTGCTTGGTTCGAGAGTGAGGTATCAGGATAAGGCAGCTCCGGTTAAAGTTTGTTGGAACAAGACGGCCATCATGGTGGTGCTTAGTTCGCTTGGTTGGAAAGCTCCTATACACATCCTTACATGACTGCGAGGGTTTCCCGTTCCGTCGAACTTATCAAAAACTGGCATCTTAAAGCCGGCAGGCAGCGTCTCGTGGACCCCATCGTACAGACCTTCCAACTCCATCAGATAAGTGTCGATCCCTTGAGCCTTACGCATCACCCTTTCCAGCTTCTCGATCTTCTCTGTCAGTAGCCTCTCCTTCTCAGCTTTCTCCCTTTCCTTGTTGGCCTGCTGCGCATCAGTCCACTGTGCCTCCTGACCATCAAACCAATCTTCTTCCCCCCTAGAGGTGGGTCCATAACCGGCGGAATTACATGCGGTGGTCGGCGATTCAGTGCTTCTATCATTCCCATCATACGGTTCATATTTTCGGCTTGGCGCCTCATTTGCTCTGCTTTGTTCTACCAGTGTCCTCAACTCGGCTACTTCCTTATTGTCCCTTTCTTTTGTCATTTCAGCGTCTTTTCTTCTTACTAACCTTGCTGTGGGATCCCTAAACCAGGCTTGATTTGAACTTGATGCTATTTTTATCCCTACAAAAAGGTTTAAATTTTCCCTTTAAAAACTTTTATTCACTTCTTTTTGTCACACACACATATATATATTTTTAAAAGACCCTTGGTAAAAACTTTTTTTTATATGTCACACGGATGCAATGCATGTGTGTGTGTGTGCCTATTCTATATGCCAAAGAAAAGAAAATCCTAATCCTAACACGTAAACACATAAGCACATAAGATCCTCACCCATGTCAAGTGCGCCAACTTCTCCTTTCATTGTGATCTTCACTACCCTCTCAAAGGTTGGATATTCAAAAAAAATTTGAAATTCATTTGAAAACATTTCTTTAAATGATGAGATCTTTCAAAAACGATTCTCAAGGATTTTGAATCTTTTAAAAAAAAAATGAGGATGTGAAAATATTTCTCAATAAAGGTGATTGGGTTGAAATTTTGCTTTGAAATCCATTTGAAGAGCATTTCTTCCAAAAACAATTCCCAAAATTTTTGGATTTTTTTCCTTAGAAGATGATCATGTGAAAATATACCTTAACAGAGGTTAGTTTGGATCTTTGCTTCACCGAAAAACATTTTGGGATAAAGAATGGTGGTTTATCAAAATCTTGTTTGTTCTCAAAAGTGAATTTTAAAACTTTTGGATAGAAGGATCACACGATCGGATTGCCACCGTACTTTTCTTGAATTTTGATGCATACAAGGTCAATGATGCTTAGTAACATGATATAAGAAGTATAATCGTATAATCAAGATTCGGCATGTTCTCCAAATGTCGTGGAACATGAGGAGAAATTGCTAAAAGGTGATTAAAAGACTATACATCTTTCATCAAGCAAGCATCGTTATCATCTCAAGTAATCCCTTCCGGGCATAAAAAACTTCCTAGCACATAAATCCTAATCAAGAATTGAATTCCTAAGATTTGAAAGGTTCTATGAAAGCTACTATGCAAAAGCTGGGTGTTTTGATCAAATAAGGGACCCTTGACACACACCCGATAGATGCTTCATATACCAACACATGGTACGAGATCAAGGGTGATCACACAATCCCATGATGGCTTGACCGACCGGGTTGCCCCAAGCCTCCAAGGTCATAGTTTCGTGCAATCGACTGGCTGGACATACAAGTGAAATGCAACAGGCACACAAAGATTGATTAATCCGATTAAAAGGATGCTTTCAAGTCTAATCCTCGAGTGAACCCAAAATCAGAATTCTGGTCTGCGAAACCAGAGATTCTGGGTTCGATCCCCAGCAGAGTCGCCAGATTGTGGATATCGGCATTTGGGCCCACGACTTTTTAATTTTAAAATCTTTTTCAAATTTCAAACACAAAATAATGAGTCGCCACTTAATTTTAAAAGGAAAAATTAAGAACCATTTTAAAGCAACTGATCTTTTTTGCGAAACCAAAGATTAAACTAGGTCAGGGGATTATGGAATGAGAAGGGAAGGAGCCCATCGGACTAAAACACACCTTTCTCATCCTATCTCGCGATAGGCCTCTACTCAACATCCTTTTAATTGAATTAACTATCTAAGTATGTCCTCAACTAATACATATATATAGATATACGTCACAAAAGCATGTTTAAAAGGGTGTAAGATTGTAAGTGATAAAATATCATTCAAAAACCACATAATTCAAGTAGCAAGCAATATGAATATGCAAATAGGAAACTATAGAACTTACCCGGGATCCATGCCGCGAATATTAAACGTGCAATGCATACAAATAGAAAGATCCTAAGAAAAGGTATCTAATCACATATACACATAAGGCAAAACCCAATTCTAAAGTGTCACGCAATAAGTTGAAAAATCAATAAAATTAAGAAATTAAAATAGACTAAAGAGGAGTTCAATGAATCATACCTTGATAGCGCTACAAAACAAAGGGTTAGTCCACGTGATATGCAAGATATAGTGTTTGATCTTAAATAACAATTCTAGACTTTTAGCTTAAATCTATCAAATGTAATTAAATCAAAAGCAAACAAGTCCTAATTACAAGCATCAAGCCACATGGATGAATATGTACATGAACAAGAATAAATTATTGTAGTATTCCTTGGTTTGGATCATTTAGCCTCTGTATTTAAGCTTAACTAATCATTATTAATATATGGTTTAAGTCCTAGGTCATGGAGAGATCATTTAGACTATTGTTTGCAAGATATATCAAAATTGTGACAGAATTCTAAAAATTGCTGAGAGCAGATCAGAACTTCAAAGAAATAAAGAACATACTTCCCGTGGTTTGATCTTGATGATATTTTGACACACGATGCCTCTGTGTGTCTAGTTTCTAACCCAAAAAGAAAATCATGGTTTGAACGGTTAGATCTCCGAGAATTGGACAAACACTAGAAATCACTCAGAGACTTACAACTCCCTGTCTAGAGTTTTTATATGATTTTATAAAAATAGTAAAAAAATTATAAATACTTTGGTCTTTTTAGGGTAGCTTCCTAACACATTAAACTAACTAGAAAAAATTATTTTGGGTCAATAAAATTTGATTAAGGTTCTGATTTGCTTATTTCAAAAGAGTGTGATTGTTCTGAAACTCTTGGACAAATTGTAGTAGCCTCACAAAACCCTTGATCAAACCACCTTAAACATGCAATCCTCTTAAAACAAAAATTACAGTGGTAGAACTTTGAGTTATGGACACTTTCCCGTTGGTTTCATTTGATCCCAACGGTCCGATGTTTAACTAAAAGTCTACGATCAAAAACAGACTGTGAACTCACTGCACATTGGGTTAGTTCATCTTGTTCTTATCAACTTAGACAAACAAGCCATGGAGTTGGGCTTGTCTAAAGCTAACTCTCCTACCATTTGATGGTCATTGGAGACTAAAGATATTCATGCTTGTAAATTTCAAAGAAGTATGGAAGAACTTCATGAAACTTAGTCATAACAAACCTCAAACCATGAGGTTTTGGGTCCATTAGCTAAATATTCTAGTACCAATCTTAATCCTCCCATGAATCATAAGACTGCAAAGAGATTAAGAGATTTCAATCCAAAAGATTCAAGTAAGGCATTGAATGCCTTATGAACACAAGGGTCATACACAAAAAATGAAAAGGGAAAATTAATGAACTCCATGCATGTTAAAAAAAAACTTGGACAAAAACTAATTATTCTAGAGTTTTACCTCCAAAGTGTCCTCAACTTGGTGATTTTTGAGAACTTCTAAAGACTAATCAAGCTCTTCAACCTTTCATTCACACAACTCCTTCTTTAAACTCCTCTAAACTCACTCCTAATTGTGTTTTAAGAAGGATTTTGAAAGTTAAGACAAAGAGAACACCAATAAAACCTCTAAATTCAAAGAAAATCCAACCTTATGCAAGAGGATATTCATCCTCTATTTATAGACAATTTTAGAGAGGTATTTTACTCATTTCAGAGCAGAAAACCCTAATTCAGGCGTCCTTTTGATAGTACAAAACGTTCTGTATTACAGCTGGCTGTTACAAAAACACGGCACTCAATGGAGATGGAAGCGGCATTCATTGAATGCTGGAACGGCACTCAGTGATTGCCGGCGCGACATTCACCGAATACCGCAGCGGCACTCAATGAATGCCGCAGACAACTCCAGGGACTGAAGCCTTTTCTGAAAATCATTTTTTAGCGGCACTTGATACAACTAAACAGCAGTTGGTGACTGACGTTACGGTTCTCACTGAATGCCGATTCAGAAGTTCACGGCAACCTGTGAGTGCCGCAAATTAGCTTGAGTGCCGTTCTGGCTCTTTTTCTTTTTTTCTTTCTTTTTCTTTTTTTGTTTAGGTTGGAGAGCCTCTTTGGAAGTCCTAGATTGGCCGGACGCTGTCATCATCGGGTCTTGGAGGTATCATTCCCCTTAACTCGATGTTTGGTCAAAATTGGGCTGCCTACAGATCCCAACAAAGGACCAGTACATGCACACAAAAAAGTAAGAAAAGATTAAAATAACACCACAAACTTCAGGAGCTGTACTACAAACCTCTCCAATCTTGGATAAAAAAGCAAAACTGACTGAGGTACTGCTGGTTGAGGGAGGAGCTATCAAAACCCATACCATAGATCGTCCAAAAGTGCACCGTGACTACAATGAAACCCTACCAGACGCAAAATTTGCACGATAAAATACCATAGCGACATGAGAGAGCACTAAATCTGAAAGAAAAAGCCGAAACTACGAGGGAAGGAGCCGAATCACGCCACAAGAAAAGAGAGCAAAAAATGAGATCTAGATGGAGAATTCAAACCAAAAACAAAAAAAAACCCTCAAAAAGAGAGACTAAACCCCCATAGAGAAGGGATATACACAACTCTCCCACAGAGGAGGGACAAGACCCTCATATAGGGCAAGATTATTAGAAAGGAAAAAACAAGAGTAAAACACAGGAGCCAAGGCCTCTCCCCTAGTGGGAGAGCCATGGAGAGGAGAGCTCTGCTTGTGAGTTTTTGTTGGGTAAAGAGAAGGTGGAGCCTTTTAAGTTAACTTCAAATTTACAATATGTAACTATGCATATGGCACTTTGGTCTCTAAACAAATTTTTTTCTTTACATTTTGGTTCCTCAACTGACATTTTGTGGCAGTTTGCCCCTTTTCGTCCCTTTTTTAGTGACGGAGGGGGGCAAACTGTCACAAAATGTTAGTTGATGGACCAAAATGCAAAAAAAAATATGTTTAGGGACTAAAGTACCAAACAAGGTATAGTTTGATGGTGCAAATTGCATTTTACCCTTTTTTATTTTTATTTTTATTTTTTAGTACACTTAAGTCTTAAAAAAAAAAAAAAAACTCTAAAAATGCAATTCTTTATCAAACCAAACAATACTGACTTTATAAAATCAAATCAAATAATAATAAAACTAGTTCCGAACGTGATCATGTTTTAAGAATTTCCCAAACAAGACCCTTGTGCAAATTTCTCTAGATTAAAGAGCGAGATTTGGTAGAATCTAAATGTCTAATACTGTGTCAACCATTTCCCAAACAGTCCCTAAAATGTGTTGCTTAAGTAAATCCAATCTAACTCGTTATTGTTGTCGCCGAGTTGCAACCCAGAACTATATCGCAAGCAAAGCTACGCAGAGAAATTCTAGGGTTCAGTCTCTGCGTTCGATCAAATTTTCAATATCAAATTCAATCGTCCATTGAGTTCACTCTCCAAGAATCCTTTTTTTTTTTTTTTTTTTAAATTCGATCTGTACTCATGAACTGCGAAGTTTGTCAACTCAACGAACTGGTAAGCTCCCCCAATCTCTCTCTCTCTCTCTTTATATGTATATATATATATGTATGGCGCTCGTAATTTTGTATCATCCGACTAGTTATGAGATTGGGGTCTCCTTATGTGTTTCATAAGAAGCATTGCTAATTCTAGTTTTGATCACGAGCATATATAATAATCTATATATATATATGGGTCTGTGGAGGTTACTTGCTATAGAATGTTTTTGTGTTGATAGATTTTTGTTAACTGATTATATGAAACTTTTATGTTTGTAGGAAGTGGAGCACTTTGAGATTCGAGAAGTTCTCCGATGTAAGTTTGAGCTTGAAATTAGGGGTTTGCTATGTTGATTCATTATAAATATTGAAAATGTATTTTTTTTTTTTTTCCTTTTTTTGTGGGGTGGTGGTACTTTATATGTATTGTAGTGTATTTCTCCATGTTCAATCCCTCTAGCAGTTTGATTTAGTAATGTAAATTTTAGCATGAAATTAGGGGTTTGGTTTCTTGATTCATTAGAAAATATTTAAGATGAAGTTTTTTTTTTTGGTACTTTCTTATGCACAACTGTGTCTTCTCCATGTTCAACTCATCTATCAGTTTGCTAGTAAAGTACAATCATCACTTCGACCAAAACACTTACTATTGTACGTGCTTGCTCCGGAGATATACTTGTGTGGACTCTCAAAGTACCTCGTGCAATGTACTTTTCCACTTCTCTTTTGTCCCCACAACTCATTTCGAGGATCCTATGCTTCCAATGGGAATCCCGACTCATTTATGATCTATAATGAACACTTCCATCCACGTAGTGGATATATTACCCAAATGTTTTAGAAATACACAAATTTATGAGTGGGTTCTTTTACATTGATATCTCGTGTGTGTTCTTTCTTCATATTTGAATGGCCAACGAATAACAAATTGCAAGCATACGGCTTATAGCATTCCTTTGTTCAAGCATATATTACAAGGACTCGAATAAGAGTTTGGGTGTAGGTACGTGTATAAGGGTTGAACTTCCCAAATTCATGAATCTAAGACATGGGTACACCACCACAAATCTATATTTCCTTGTATTTTTAAAATAGTGTTTCTATGTAAAATAAGAGTTTAGCATGAGCATTTCATCCATTTTGAAGGAACATTTTGCCAAAAGGAACATAATTAGAGACTCTACGATATTGTTACCAAGTAGCTGACATGCTTCTTGGTGTATGTCCAACCAGAAGAGTATGACAAGTTGCTATAGAAATGTCCGAGTGTCAAATATCCGACATTGGAAGTATCCATTTTTAACGAAGCTTCAAGCAAGTTGAATATCTCACATTCTCTTGCCAGCTTTTCAAAACTTTCCACACTCGTTTCATCTCCACGAACTTTCTCCCGACTTTGCTATCTTTGTGATTTTTTGGGCATTATGGCCAAATATGTCCAACTATACGATCAAATTTGGTTAGGGAACCTCAAGACTTGGTGAGACTGTGAGAAATGTAGAGATTTGCAGAGACATACAAAATACTATTTCCTGTCTTAGGCGACCTCAAGGCTTAGCCTTTTTAACCTATTTAAGCGGCTGTAGTTCCAAGATTGGAATATATTTGGGCCTCGATTCCCTGTTTGTCTCTATATGCTTGCCTCATATCGAAACTTCAGAAATGATGAAGAGATGCTAGATTCAAAATTGATAATCCTTGACAATCATCAACTAAAATAAACCAGGGTGGAATCCAGGTTGCTGGTTACAATCGTTTGGATAGGGAAAGTTTTGGCGAGACCACGAGAGCCGTAGGCATTGGTAGAAACATATCTAAAAAAGCTATTTCTTTTCTAAGAGGTCCTTGAGGCTTGGCCTTTTATATCCATTTCAGCGGCTGTACTTCCAAAATTCAAATGTGTTGGAATGGTGATTGATGATTTCCCCCGTTGTTGCTATTTAGGTCATCCAAACTTTGGAAATGATGAAGATATGCTAATTTAAATTCGATAATCTTCGTCAATCGTTAACTTATCTAAACTAGGGAGGACTCCAGGTTATTGGTTACAATTGGGTGATGAGGTGTTCTCCACTGGTAGTTGGAATGACAGAAAGTTGGACTGCATTGCTCTGACTAAGGGCTTGACATCCACATATTCAGGAGCAATTGTTAGTTGTGAGGAGGAGGTCCCGCCTTTGTATAATCCTTAGGCTTCCACAATAGAGTATTACACTACTTCCATACCTAATATGCCAGAGGACGAGGTTCCACCTATTTCATCGGATGAGGAGGACCTTGGGAGTCTCTTCCCTAGAGACTAATTTTTCTGATGATTATCTTTTGTAGGCCTTGGGCCACCTCTTTAGTGTATATATTGTGTATATGGTAGTGGTATGATGTTTATCTATTGTAGATAGCTCTTTCCTTAGATATTCGCCTTTGTGTAAGCTAACTTCCCATCTACTGTTATCAGAATGGTTTTGCACGTGTAACATGCATGCATATATATATATATATATATAACTTGAGAGAAAAAGAAACCCAACTTTTTGACTAGGAGATGCCTATTCAACAGGCCAGAAAAACCCTACTGCAAGGGCTGACCTGTGGCATAAAAATTTTCTAATGATTAATGTAGGAAACTGAGGCATTTTCCTATCGATGTTACCAAGAAAAACAAATGCTTGATGGCAATGTCGTCTGAAATTGGCTAACACTAAATAAAAATGAAAGGGAAAGAAAGTATGGAATGTCCATGGCAAGAAGTGTGCCCCCCTCTCCTCTTTCGGTGACCTTTGTCTTTGAGGCTAGTAATGACAAATGGCATTGGGCATTGTTCGACCATAGTCTTCTAATGATGTATGCACAAGCAGCACAACAAAGGGTGGTCTTGTTAATGATGTTTGCTTTTGGTTGCATCGAAGGACTTTTTCTCTAAATTGATTTGCATAAATTTTCAGTTGGGTAAACGTAGGACTCACTACTTAGTATACGTAACATTGCTACGAAAGAACTGGAGCTAGTGCAAATGAAAAAAAAAGCTAAAAGTATGGTTTGTGAAAAGTACTATAGTGACGGAATTTAGTTATTTTTCATTGATTAGAGGTTGAGATTATTTATTTAATTTTTTTTTTTATGCTCGGTTCATATGTTTCTTATTAACAGTTTGCATTCAATGCTGTTAAACCATTCACTGGCGGTATTATTTTGTAACCGTTGCTCATCTGTTTTGGGTAAATTCCAAGGTGTTTTTTTTTTCTCCTTCAAGCCTTTTTGTGTAAGCTCTGCCTTGATTGTCTTCAGTCTTGCATCTCATAGTTTTTCTCTCTAAAGTATAATTTTTTTTGTTTGTGTGTGTTTTTCCCTCTTTCTATTCGACTAATTGATTCCGGTAAAAATATGTGCAGGCATTCTACACACAATTTTGTTCCATAGAGCTTTAGGTCTTGTGCGACCCAAGGACGTTGATTTGGAACTTTTCGATATTACATATGTAAGTGGTTTCTTAATTTCTTGAAGTAAATATGGATATTATTCTCGTTGGATGCACCAGGTGTCTTCTGATATTTGCAGTAGAGTAAGCTTGATAGATGTAAATAGGAATGATTCTTCCCTCCCTCCACCCCCCAATTTTACTCTCCAGAATATGTCAGTTGAAGCAACTTCTTGGGTTTTTTTTTTTTTGGTTTTCAACTCCAGCTACGGTAGAACACCTTAAGCCAATTTTGCAATCCCCCAAACTTTGGGTTCTTTGCCAAAGTTTGGATACGCAAGTCCTTTACAATAAACACCAACTTGTATGTAACGCCATCACTGAAGTAACGACTGAACATATCATTCTCTTAGTGCCCTTTATATCTATATGACCATATCCAACCACTGTCATTTTCCACCTTTTGTCACTAAGTCTGTAACTACGATAGTATGTCCACCATATCACTGCCTCCTTTGCAATGGTCACTACTACCAAACTTCCTCTGGATCACGAGTCACGACGTCCAGTGCAAGACACCACACCGCCATTATTGTCTAATTCAGAGCCATCACTGTTATTTATTTTCAGGCCATTGATCAGAAGTATGCAAGGCACCACTCTGCCATTCGAATTTGATTTCGTTTATTCTTTTTGTACTTGAAACCATTGCTTGATCAAATTTATATTGAAATTTTAAGAGGGGTGATGGTTTTGAAGTGTCTATATTGTTGCTAGATATGCTGTTAGAAACATAAACATTCTTTCTGTGGAATGTTAGCTTCATCATGTCACTTAATGCCTTTTGAAATAAAGCAAATTTTTGTTCCGTTTGTGTTTTCTGATTGTTACCATCAGTCTGAGATCGGTGGTCCAACATGTAATATTTGTTTCACTATACATACTAATTCATCCACGGGAGTGATTGCAGATGTTTATGATGTTGGGTGTCTGTACTTTCAATAGTTTAATGTTGTAACCTATTTTTTGTAGGTGCAATGTGGTGATTTGGAACTTGAAAAGAAAATAGATGAGAGGATTGATCACTTCATTGATAAAGTGGAGAAACATCCTAACAAGAAAAATCAGGTTCTCTGTTTGCAATGCCTTAACTTGGCATGTCCTGGTTTATGTATTGCTTACGACTATATCTTTAAGGGTTTTTTTTTTTCACTCCAAAATGTTGATGAAATCTGTCCATACAGGCACTAATGAATAATGATAATATATGAAGTTAGTAGTCCTAGGAAGCATGGGTGCGGCGGTCTGACACCCAGTGCGGTGCGGCTGCCTTTAATTAGTGCACACCTAGTGCTGGTGCGGCTGCCTTTCCGAAGAGTCCGTGCTTCCTCAAGTTACATGTTTTCCAAATGCGTTTCATTGTCCATGGTCATCTTTTATCGGAGAAGAGTAATACTCTTGTTTGGTTTCATAATATTCCTCGCAGCAATGAGATGGTGGTGAAATTGGTTTATTGTCTTTTCACCACCAATGGAGCTTGACAACCAAAACAATGAAGATTCCTCTTTCCCCTCAAATTTTTGTAGGCAATGTGTGATAAAGTACTAAATCTTCCTGCTAATAGAACTCTTAATTGGAAATTAGTTGACATATTATGTGGTGGCTATCCGATATAGTGCTTATTTTGGTTGTGAAACACTCTATTTCTCCTCGCAAACCCGATTTATTTCAAAGGTATTACGAATTTATTTATTTATTTATTTTTTTCTGATCGTGTTTTTTTCGTCCATAATGTCCTTAAATCCATAGTAGTCATATTATGTTTAGCACGTCTTGTGGTGTGCTTTTGGCACATATAGTGCTTTATGCAAGTAATTTTAATCGCACATCTCTTTGTTTTTTGGAATGTCCCCTCACTTTTTTTTTTGTATGGCAAAATCAAGATTTTCCTTTCATATTAATAAACTTTTCTATTGAACCTCTGAATGGATGAACAGATATGCTTATCTTTCTATGAAGTGAAAAACAAACAGGCGACATGGTTCACAAACAGAGTTGAGCGCCTGCAGTGGGAACAGTGGTATATAAATTTGAATGTGGTGCAACACCCAAAAGCACATTCTGGCAAGTCACATCATTCCAAAATGGTATTACACTCAGGAGGTACGGTAGTTATAATGTGTTGCTGTACGCTTGTGGTAATGTTTCACTCTCACATGTAATTATCTTCTCTCTCTTCCCCTCCCAATTATTACAGAGGGTGTGGAGGGGAGAAATGTTCGCCGGGCAGCTCTAGAAGCATCTCTTCGTGAGGTTTTGTTTCAGATAATAAAGTTTGTGAATGAGAAAAAGGATCATGTTCCCCCTGTGCCAAATCTTGACGGTGTTTCCTTTCCTTTTGATATCACTATCTCAAGGTGAGCTTAGTTTTTGATGCGTTAGTTTTTGATGCTTCGTTTATTTTTTTGCATATCCACTTCATATTATCCAAAGTAGGCACTTTTCGGAGAAAAGCTTTCAGTTTTTTCCCCATTTTCACTCAATTTCACTAGGTTCTAACTTTAATTTTGTTGTTTAGTTATCATTATGTATGATTTGGCTTTCTTTTGAATGAATTCCACACTGTTATGTTGCCATCTGACTGAGTTTTAAGAATTTAATTTTTTTATTATTTTATTTATGTTTTGTCGGGTAAATATTAGAATCCATGAATTCACTTCAGAGTTGGGGCTTGTCTTCGTTTCATTGTTAGAATGCAAACTATGTGATCAAAGTTATGTGCTGTTATTAATACAGAACTGTGGCTGCTTTTTTTAATGATGCCTAGCGTGATTACGTTTTCAAAACTTGACATCATAGGGGTTTTGGGATGGGTTCTGTGTTCAGACAATTACCACCTATGCAACTCAGAGGAAGAAGAAGGCATCTTAGGCTTTAGCTAACTTCGCCCTAGAGTAATTGTGCCTTGAGGCATTGTGTCCTAGCCCTTTGATATCGTTGGGATATGGAGACGGGTTCTGTGTCCGGACATTGATCACCTATGTTAGGCATCTAATGTTGTGGCTGAAGTAGTGAACTACTTTAGCTTTGCATAATGAAGTTGAATCCTGAAACAATATTTAAACTAAGAAGTGGGCCATTTCTGCAGATGAGTCATTTGCCCGTTAATTGCACGATTTCCGATCTTTTCATTTAACTGACACAAGTCAAGCTGACAATGGGCTAGGAGAGCATAAAAGTACATAAAAAGAGTAGAAGTATACATAGTTATTTTATATAATATTTCTACACTTCCTTCTCCATGTTATTTAATTTTAATAGAATTTAGTATTTAGAAGATTAATAAAGGTGTATATTCGACAAGCCTTTCCATCTACATTTGCTATCTCATTTTGTTTGTTCATATGTTTATACTTCATCATGATGGAGCTTGGTTTGTTGTCTCCCCACATGCAAAAAGGTGTTGGTGAGGGAGGGCGCACTAGCTTTGATAGTATTGTTGAGCTCATTCTCTAATGAGTTTTAACGTTTAGAGGCCGTTTTAAAGAAAAGAAGGTGTAAGACTAGTGGGGTAAATTTTGTATATGAGGCTACAACTCTGTACCACATTTGTATTCCACCTGCCAAAAACAATTCGTGGTACATTTAACATATGTTTTGGAGTTAGTGGTTTGATGTTTCGTGGGTCAAGCTCCGATCTGTGGAACTAATGTTCTGATATTCGGAATATTGTGAACTTGACCCCAAAAAAAAAAAATTAAAAAAATATTGAACTAGTAAGCACCCGATGTGAATTATGTGTTGGTCGGCATTGATTGATTGACTATCACAACTATGCTTTAAACTATATCTGAGTATTATGTTTTACTTATCCTTTAGTGCACCTAGTTGTGTTGCAAAGTTGTTTTAAGTTATTTTGGAACTTAATTTTCAAACTGCTTTTGATAAATGGTGTGCTGCCTTATTTTAGTTCATCAGATTCAGCGTTCGGGATGGACATGCTTAAGAGGATGCTCCAAACTGGGCACCCAACGATGCTTAGTTGATTATCAAAGTTGTCAAGTCTACTCCGGTGGTAAAATGGTTTCTCTGATCCTATAATGTCCCGGAACTTGTATAGGTAACTTGACAACCCTATGTAGAAAATTGGAAAACAAAGAAACTTATAGTAGAAAATAGCTGCTTGAAATGAACAGAATTTGATTCGCTGTAAAGAAGAAATGGGTGGTTCATATGTACATATTAGGGTGTGTTTGGAATGATACTAGAAAGCATTCTCGCATATTTAACTACGTTATCAACTTATTCTAAAGATGCGTTCTAATACAATTTTTGCTTTTTAAAAATAACAAGTTTTACTTGCTTCCGCTTTTAATTTGTATATATATTGTTTTGCATACGAGGACATGGTTGGTTTCTTAGAATCCCAAGCACCTTAACTTCTATGGCAGATAAAACTCAGCTTATCATGTTTCTATCTCCATCCCTACTCCGTTTTTTTTTGGCCTCTGTCGTTATATCTAAATTGTACCAATTTGACATAAACTATAAAAAAGGTTAGTCTGTTCTAAATGCAGCATTAATTTGCTTCATGCTTTTGACCAAATCTCTTTTTTTTTTCTTCTATCTTGCTACCCTTTCTTTATTGCCATGCATTCTTTTTCTTTTCTGATCGCTGTATTGCATTGCATTGCATAGTATATGGGACCATGACCTCTATCATGAAGTATGTTAAAGTTAAGATCTTTCTCCTCCAATGCTTACACTTTAGGAGGACTAGGCAAATTATTTGCCGACACAGAAATTAAGGAGCACTTGCTTTGTGACATGAGGATATTTTTTATGGAGAGCTGATAAATGCACCCACGTATTGAGGAGTACATGCAGCATCTCTTGTTGTACATGCGAGTTTAGAGAAAAATTTGGTGGGCGTATTTAGTAAAGTCCATTTTTATTAACGTTCTATACTTGGTTTATCCGTTAATATTTTGTTATATATTCATTAATTTAACTCAACTCCATAGTCAACCCTTCATTTTAGGTGATACAAGTTTAAAAGACAATGCAGCTTGTTCCAAAATATTGATTATCCTCTAATGAACATAAGAAGGAAAAGAGAGACCTCATACACAAACACAAACTTTTAACATATTTCCCACAAGGGCCAGACCAAATTCAGCTACTATCATAAACTTGCTTCTGGCCTTATTAGTACATCAAACCCATAATTAAGCAAATCAAACAGTTCCTAAACAAGAATAGGCACAGCACGTAGAGGCTGAGCCTTTTGTAAGGTGATCCCAAACTTCTCCTCCATGTCCAAGTCCTTTGGTGCAATCCCACCTTCAAGCTTCCAATCAAAAGAGTTCAGCACTGAGCCCAACATTACTGGCACCATCCTTATTGCCAACGGCAACCCCGGGCATATTCTCCGACCGGCCCCAAAAGGAAGGAGCTCGAAGTCCCGGCCCCGAACATCAATCTCGGATTCCGAGAACCGTTCCGGCATGAACTTGGTGGGCTCGTCCCACAAGCTCGGATCTCTGCCGATGGCCCATGTATTCACTAGAACTTGTGAACCCTTGGGGACATTGAAGCCAGCCACTTCAGAGTCTACTTCGACTTTTCGAGGGATTAGAAATGGGACTGGGGGGTGTAGCCTCAGGGTTTCTTTTATTACTGTTCGTAGGTAAGGTAGGCGTGCAATGTCTGATTCTTCTACTGCTTTGCCTTTGCCTATGATTTGCTCAAGCTCAACTTTGGCTTTAATTAGTGTCTCTGGGTTGTGAAGTACCTCTGCCATTGCCCATTCTAGTGTGCTTGATGTTGTGTCAGTCCCTGCAACAAATAGGTCCTGTAGCATATGATCGTTGCACAAAATGGTTACATTTATTTTATGTTAGATGGATATAAATGTTTTTTAAAAGAAAAAAATAAAAAATAAAAAAGACTATTGTATCATTGTCAAAGCGAATGTACTAAAATATTCTGACTCTTTTATCTTAAGGGCATATCTTAATAGAGTAATACTTGGACACAATTTTCACACAACTTTTTTTGCAAAACTTAAAAGATGTGTCTATGTCTCTCCTGTGTCATTGTGGAGTCTTAGGAAGGTTGTGTCCCAAGTATTACTCATCTTAATATCAGTCGGTTTTATTCGATTTTCAAACATATTTTCTTAACTGAATTGAGATACTCGGTTTTGGTACTATCACAACCGATTTCGGCCGACTAGATTGGTTTTAAGGTGTTCAGCCGACCAGAAAACTAAGCTGTCGGTTGGGCCGATTCTTCAGTTTGGGCAAGTTACAACTTACAAAGAGAAAAGTACATGACAAGACGGACCATTCCCAAACAAGGTAACAAAATGTAAGCAAATTAACTAACCAAAGAGAAAATAAGGTAAGAATAGATGGGGATTCGAGAATGCTTGAAGAGCTTAGAGTAATGGAGTAAAACCTCTGGTTGGGGTTCAAGATCTTCAAATCTGTCACGGTGGTGGCTACCGGATGTTGGCTGCGATTCAATGAAGGTTCTCGGTTAGGGTTTGAGTATTTGAGAGAAGGAAGAGAGAGAGAGATGAAGGATTCTTTTTTTTTTTTTTTTTTTTTGGGGGGGGGGGGGGGGGGGGGGGGGGTTTCAAAAGACTCAAAACAGATGAAGGGCCATATGGTAACGGCTTGAAGATTTTTTTGAGAGATATATAGTCTTATAGAGATGGAGATTATGGGGTAGGTTGGATTTTCTCGGTACTCAAAATGAAAAGTTAGTAGTTTGAATTTAAAAGTCATTCTTGTCTTTTGGTACTCTACATGAGAAGTCTAGTCTTGGTAAATGAAAATGCTGAAAGTGAAAGTGAGAGTGGTAAAGGTGAACTGTGAAGAAGATAGTAATCCCTACATACTATTTTTTGAGTTTATTTTGGGAATTCAACTTATTAAAGGAATAAAAAGAATTTATACCTATTTTCTACAATTGCCTTTCATCATTACAATAATTATTTAAATTTTATTTTGGTGTAAATTTTAAGAAAGGATAGTTTTGGAAAGTAAGTAAAAACTGTATACTAATTTAGGAAAGTGGATACTAACAGTCCGTTTGGTATGATTGTAAAATAGAATTGAATTGAATTGAACATAATAGAAAAGAAAAAAAAAGAATAGAATTAATTTGCAATTCTAATTCTCCTGTTTGGTTTAAAACAAAAATGAAAAGAATAGAATTGAAATGATTATTGCTATTTCCTAAAATACCCAAATTGAACCTTAACATTATCCGAACAAACCTTTCCCTAAGTCAAAGACGCAGAAGACGAAGAAGAAGACCGAAGACGCAGAAGGCGGAGAAGAAGAAGAAGAAATTGAGAAAGGAAGACGATGAACAGTAGGGGCAGTTTGGAAAAAGTGAAGATCCCAAATCAATTCTTGCCAAATCCGACCATTTTTGGTCGGATTTGTAAACAGTCCAAAACAAGAATTGGGTAGAATTCAAAATGAATTCATTTATTGTTTTGTGTCATACCAAACACAAGAATTCCACAAAATAGAATTGCAAATGAATTCTATTCTAGTTTGTGGCATACGAAACGGATTGTAATTTTAAGACATCCCAAAATAGAATATAGGACTCAAAAAATAGGACAGAGGGAGTATTACATTTTTCTTAAGATTGTTAATAGTTTGGTTTGCCACAAAAAAAAAAAATAATTTGTAATTCTTATTTGTGACAATTCTTATGTTTGGTTCTTTCTGAAAAAAAAAAAAATTCATCTAACCCACCGACTCGCCACCAACTCAACTCGCCTCGCCTCGTAACCCGCCTCGCCTTGCAGACTCACCCCGTCCCGCCTCACCAACCCGTGAATAAAATATTTTTATTTAATTGTTTTCAAATAAACTATTTATTAATAAACAATTTTATTAAACTTTTAAGTAGAAAATAAATTTTTTTTAAAAAAAGTTTCCAAATACTTTTTTCAACAAATTATTTTTAAATAAAGTATTTGATTAAACTATTTTTTAGAAATAAATTTTTTCAAAAATTAAAAAAATAAGTTTTTGCAAGGAACTCGCGGGCTAATTCGCCAACCAACCCGCGAGTTAGCCGCCCCGCCTCGCCTCACCCCGTTGACCCACGAATTAGCGGGTTGGGGCAAATCACCCTATATCCCTTACCGAGTTAATTCGCCCCGCCCCGTCTATTTCGCCGACCCACCCCGTGACTCACCAAAATTCGTTCAACTCGTTAAGGCGGCGCGACGGGCAGAGCGGGCCGCCCCGTTTGACACCTCTTCCTGCAGGTAAAGGACACTCTCTCTCTCTCACACACCTAGATTTCTGTACCCACAACTACAAGATATATAAATATATAATTTCACATACATGTGAAATGTTTATACACATACTACATTCAATATCAAAGGACTTACATACGGACTCATTAAATGGTTATAAAGGAAACTGACCCAAAAATTGATATAATACAGGCCCACTTTTACTTTTCTTTATAAAAGATACACACCTATCTAGAAATGAAATGATATGCTTTTTTTTTTTTTTTGGTGCATGAATACTATGAAACTTTTTAATCATTTGTGTTTTTGAGGAAATAACAATGGCATACGGACTCAATCAATGGTTGCAATTAAACACGGGCAAGTTAGAAAATAAAATTGATTCAATTCATTTCTAGCTTCAAATCAAACAACAGAATTGAACAGAATTGAACATAATTGAATTCAATTATATTTCAAACCAAATAGAAAAATTAGAATTCCAATTCTATTCTAAACTTGTCTTCTCAATTCTATTTCAAAATCAAACCAAACGGAGTGTAAGGGTCAGTGGAGTAGTTAGTTTTTTTTTTTTTTTGGTAATGTCTGAACTTTTAAGGGTTAATTACAAAACACACCCTTGAAGTTTGTCCCTTATCTCATTTTAGACCCTATAGTTTCAATTGTGCTAATTTGATCCCTGAAGTTTCTAAATAGAAGCAATATGATCCAAATGTCTAATTTTGTCTGAAAATTTTACAAAATTCATCCACTGCTAAGCACAATTATGTTGATAAGTGGGTGGGGGAGATTAGTGGAGTTCCATTTTACCCCTAAAAAGTGTAACAGTGCATAACATTTGAGTAAATTCCATCAATTTTTTTCTTACAAAATTGGACATTTGGATCACATTACTTTTATTTAAAAACTTCAGGAACCTAATTGACACAATTGAAACTACAGAGACTAAAATAAGACAGAGATCAAACTATATAGTTATGTTTTGTATTTAAGCCAACTATTAAATTATGAAATTTTTTTTCCGATGGGATGAGTGGTTCAGATTCACCGTTAATGCTGTGAGGGTATGTTTGATAACCCAATTAAGTGGTGAAAATGAAAACTTTTAACAGTTATTATTATTATTTTTTCCCTAGTGTGTTTGATAACGTACCACTCAATTGGAAAAACCGTCAAAAAATTACTGAAAACTTTAAGTGATCGAACAATTTCTACTGAAAATAATCACTGAATGCAATCTATTTCAGTATTGCAAATTCAATTACTTAAAATCTTTAGCACTTAAATTTCAGCACTTAATCCGAGCTGATAGCAAATGTCTTGGAAGTTTTTAAAGTCTGAGGAGTATCTCATATCAGATAACTCAAGAAGGTCACTAGGTCAGTGTAATCTCCCCGGGAAACAAAAAAAAAAAAAAAAAAGAGATATACTAGATTTTTAGTAAGTATATCATAAACGTATAATTGTGTGAAACATTGAATTAACTATACATATAGCTATGTAAAGAGGACATTAGAGAATGATAAGTGGTGAAAGAGAAAAGATGTACTAACCAAGCACATTCGCTCTATATGATTCCTATCAATCTCATCACCACTCTCTTCAATATTGAGAAGTACATCCAACACATCACTATTAGCCATAGAACTTTTTAGCTTCCTCAACTCCAACCTTTCGTTGATCATACGGCCAAACATTTGAAGCACCTTACCAAAATGATCGGTCATGCGTCGCCTAATACCTTGAGGATCGACCTTCTCAAGCACAGGAAAGTAATCGACCAAGTTGGGCTTCCCGGCCTCGACCATAATGTTCCAAACCAAGTCCTTAAACTCCTTGGCTGAGTCATTATAAGGATCGGCCAAGTCCACTGAAAAAATGGTATTGGACAACAAGTTGAGCGATGTCCTAAAAGCGGCTCGGCCTATATCGACCGCCTCGCCTGATTGACCATTTTTTTTCAAGTAGGTAATGAGCTCTTGCACTTTTTTACACCTTAAGTGTGTGTTTGCGTCGAGCCGGCTTCCCGAGAAAATATTGGAGTTCAAGATCTTCCTTAGGCTCCGCCACTGGTTGGCCACAGGGAGCCAAATTACGGAGTATTGGAATTGGTTGTGGGCCCGGATTGCGTCCGGGATTGACCTGCTAGAGAAGGGTAGGTCTTGCTTTTGTAGGACCTCTTTGGCCAAGTTTGATGAGGTAATGACTATTGTGGTAGTGTGGCCGAGTTTTAGGGTCATGATCGGCCCGTAAGTTTTCGCCAGCTCGGCCAGGGACTTGTGTGGTTGGTCGCCCAGTTTGTGGAGGTTTCCGATGATCGGAAGTGGGGCCGGTCCCGGCGGAAGATTTTTGGCTCCATTTTTGGAACCTCTAAGTAGGGAAACTAGGCCTCGGACCAATGTCAAGGTGAACAAGAAATAGAGTAAAGAGCTCAAGAAATCCATCTCTCTCTCTCTCTAAGGTATTAATTAGAAGGTTCATGTTTGTTTATATTGGCATTATAGTGGTACTAGTACCCTCGTGCTACACGAGAAGTTATAAAAACTAGTACAGTAACTTTTTTTTGAACTGATTCGTTGGCATTATTAAACTAGGATAATAAAAATAAACTAGGACAATAAACAATGGAGTTAATAATAGCCCAATTGTGGCAGCCTTGATAATATTATGAATAGAGTAATGTTGTGGTTTATAAATTTTGTATCTTAAATGTGATTTTGAACACGTGGTAGTTGAACCACTTCACTAATACTGGAAACACCTCAGCATCCTTTAATGAAAATTAGGGGGTTCCACTGTCATATGTTAGAAATCACATTTGAAAAGCATAATATTATTCTGAATAATGTTATGCTTCCCAAATATGGTTTTCAAATAGTTCAAACAGTTGCACACATGATGTAGGACTTGTAGGTGGTATTGTTTGCACCAAAACTATGGATTTTAAAAAAAATAAATTTGCATTAACTGAATTAATATTATGTTGAAAGACCGAATATGAATGTTGATTCTTCATTTTTTGGACCATAGAGACCGATTGTATAAAATTAATGGCCAAGTGATTGGTTTAAATTAGTTGGTTGGGCCAAATGAGTTTAGCTCATCATCCAACATATATGTTCAGCCGCCCGGTCTTTGGCAAGGTTAATGTTTGAGACACAAAAGAATCACAAAGAGAAGCTCATAAAAGGAAGTGACATCCTATCCATGGATTAAGTGTGGTGAGTCATACTGCCACATGTGATACCATATTATTTTATGAGAATATGTTTGTAACCCTTTTGTGTCCCTAGCATTACCCATTTGGCAACACAATTTTGGTCACCATCAGTTTGGCCATGCCACATTGGTGAACCACACCTGATATGTCCAGAAATATTCTGTAGTAGTCCAACCGCCACGTGTTCAGCCAATAGCCGGGAAATTTGGATTGGGAGCGTGGAGCCCACACTCCCGAGGTGTCCAGCTGTTACTGTCCGGGATACTCGGACGCTCGGGTACCAGGCGTGGTGTGGCCCCAAGAGACGCGGCATGAATCATGCTTCCCACCGTTTCCTAATACAGCCCTGACTCTATCAAGAAGAATCAATGGTTTCCTAAACCACTTAGGAAACTCTCCAAACATTGTACAAATCTATTGTGATTAGATTAGACTTCCTAATCTAATAAAACTTACCATGTAAGGGTGGACTCTTGTATCTATAAAAGAGCCCACCTATCCTCCGTAGGGGGATCCGAATATCAATTCTCTAAGCATACACGCACGCATAAGAGAACTCACCACCATATACGCATACACCCGGCCGGTATTACTGGTAGTGCCGCTCACCATTGTTGGCTCACTAGGCCCGCCGGTGATCTGCTAGTGAGAAGCGCACAGACGCACCCGTGGACGTAGGTCACCTCGTTAACGGGACCGAACCACCTACAAATCTTTTGTGGCTTTATTTTCTGTCTAAATTACTCTTACCAATTTTCGGCATCATCAGTTTGGCGCCGTCTGTGGGAAATCGACACAGTTTTCTCATCAACAAAAATCTTTGACTGATCGACATGGCGCCAAAGAAGGGTAAGAAAACCGCCGATTCAACCGGTTAGGAGGACCTACAGATCGAGCCGCGCGCAACCTCCATGACCACCGAACAGGTCACAGCGGCGCTGGAACAGCTCTTGGAGGGCCAGCTCCGGACACAACAGCAAATAGAGGCGCTTATGGCCCAGCACGAAAAGGTGGTCGGGGACCATTAGAAAGGCCCTTCGTCGGAGAAACGGCCATAAAAGAGCACTCCCAGCCAAGGGCCCGTTCGGACGCGCGGAATAATCCGATCCGCTCCAGTGTCCCAACCAGATCGGGAACGTCATGCGGAAGGAGAACGTAGCCAACATACCAAGCGCTCGCAGGGAGGACCTCGGTATATTCCTCGCCGAGCGCATCGAGTGGAGGACGCCAGGATCCTCATTGAACAGCGGCGAGCCGCAAGGGGAGAAGCGTCCGGACGAAAAGCCCGGGAGTCAGTCGATGATCCACCCGTCCTAAGCCGGGGAGATCTCAGGCACAGGCTATCCCGAGCCCGCAGCCGAGTGCTATCCCCGAGGTCAACGCGCTTTGAGGATGAGGCATCATCATCCGACCCCACTTACCACTCGGACGCAGAAAGGAGGACCGGGCACGCTGACGTCAAAGCCCAGGTCGAGGAGCTGCAGCAGCAGATTGAGAAACTGAACCGCAAGTCCGGTCACGACCTCACAAATACAGAAACAAAGTCGCCCTATACTACCCGGGTGACGCAGTTCCCAATTCCGCGGAAGTTCAAACCCCCCCATCTCAGCTCATACGACGGAAAGGGGAGTCCGGTGGACCACATCCGCACCTATAAGGCACAGATGGCACTGGTCACCACAACGGACGAGTTGCTGTGCCTAGCGTTCCCCAGTACTCTAAAGGGATCAGCCGCACAGTGGTTCCATGCCCTGAAGCCCCGGACGGTTGACAACTTCAAAGCCCTCGGCAAACTCTTCATCAGCCAGTTTGTCGGGATGCTAGACCGATCACAACCGGACACCCAACTACAAGCTGTCAAGCAGCAAAAGGGTGAATCTTTAAGGGAATATGTGGATCGTTTCAACCAGCAGAGGCTCCTGATCCGCAACCTCAACGAGACGGCCGCAATCATGGCCTTCTGCTCGGGAGTTCAACACACCAAGGTGGCCACGTCGTTCCATCGAAACCGACCGGCAACCCTGGTGGAGCTCTCGGAAAGAGTTGGAAAGTATATCGATACCGAGGAGTTTTTGAAGGCGAAACGCGCCAGCCAGGCGGGAGATGAATCCCCAAAACCCAAGCGCAAGCGCGAGGGATCCGAGAAGAACCTGGGAAAGAAGCCGAAACAAGATCAGAGGGATCCTAGGGGCCAGCCCCCAATAGCTTTCACGCCCCTTTCCCGGCCCATTCATGAGGTGATGGCCGCTGCAGAGGCACAGAGGCTGCTCCCGCAGCCAGCTAAACTCAGAGCCCCACCCGGTAAGAGAAACCGGGAGAAGTTTTGCCGTTATCACAGGGATCACGGCCATGAAACGGAGGATTGCTTCAAGTTGAAGATAGCAATCGAGAAACTGATCGAGCAGGGACATCTTGCCGAGTTTGTCACAGCTGATAGACGCCCCCGACAGGATGCCCGAGCTCCCGGTCAGCCCCCTCCACCGCTCGGCCACATTAACGTGATCCCCGGAGGAATATCTGGCGGAGGTGATTCGCAGTCGGCACGGAAGAGGCATGCCCGAGCATCCCGAGCGGATGTATGGCAGGTCCAATCCACCGGCTCCTCACCAACTGACGTTCTGACTTTCTCGTCCGACGATGTGCAGGGCCTCCACTGCCCCCATGACGACCCCCTGGTAGTGACGCTTTTTATAGCTAACTATATGGTCCAGAGGGTGTTGGTCGACACAGGCAGCTCGTCTGATATAATGTTTACAGTAGCATTCGACCAACTCGGGATCGCCCGGGATCGGCTCTGGCCGGTGGCAACTCCCTTGGTCGGCTTCAACGGCTCCAGCACTCAACCGCTCGGTACAATCGAGCTCCCAGTTCTCATGGGGACCTACCCGCAGCAGGTCTCCACGCTGACTAATTTTGTGATAGTGGATGCCTCATCAGCCTACAACGTCATCCTTGGAAGGGCGACCCTCAATAGGGCCTGAGCAGTTGTCTCCGCATACAGCTTAACCGTGAAATTCCCGACTCCCCAGGGGCCTGGATGCTTGCGAGGAGACCAAACCACGGCTCGAAGTTGTTATGTTAGCTCGTTGCGACGGGGGGTAATCATCGAAACACTGAACGTCCAGGAAATGGACCCCTGGGACCAGAGGGATGTGATAGGGCCTATGGAAGAATTGGAGCAAGTTGTGCTAGATCCAGAACTCCCAGGCCGCACAATCAATATAGGCGCACTGCTGGAGCCCACCTTGAAAGAAAAGTTGATCCAGTTCCTGAGGCAAAACCGGGACGTTTTTGCTTGGAGTCATGAGGACATGCCCGGTATTGATCCCCGGGTAATGTCCCATCGTCTTAACGTCAGCCCGGACTGCCGCCCAGTGAAGCAGAAGCGGCGGGGCATGGCCTCCGAGAGACGAACCGCAGTAAGCGAGGAGGTCGAGAAGCTCCTAAAAGCTAACTCCATCCGGGAGGTCCACTACCCCGATTGGCTGGCCAATGTTGTCCTGGTCAAGAAGAGCAATGGAAAATGGAGGATGTGTGTGGACTTCACCAACCTCAACAAGGCCTGCCCCAAGGACTGTTATCCGCTGCCCAGGATAGACCTCCTTGTCGACTTGACGGCAGGCCACTCACTCCTCTCGTTCATGGACGCCTACTCGGGGTATAATCAGATCAGCATGTACCCGGGGACGAAGAGAAGATGGCGTTCATCACCGACCAAGGCACGTACTGTTACAGAGTTATGCCCTTCGGCCTCAAGAATGCCGGGGCTACCTACCAGCGCCTGGTCAATTTCATGTTCAAAGATCTCATCGGAAAATCCATGGAGGTATATGTGGATGATCTCCTGGTCAAGAGCCGGGATGAGCCCGATCACCTTGAGCATCTGGCCGGGGCCTTCAGCATTTTGAGAAAGTTCGGGATGAGGTTGAACCCGGCCAAATGCACCTTTGGGGTCTCGTCCGGGAAGTTCCTCGGTCATCTAGTCAGCAGACGGGGAATCGAAGCAAACCCCGACAAAATCCAGGCTATCATCAACATGCGGTCACCCAAGTCAACAAAGGAAGTTCAAAGCCTAGCCGGACGGGTGGCCGCACTGAACAGATTCGTCTCCCGAGCTACTGACCGGTGCCTCCCGTTCTTTAAAATCCTCCGTAAAGCGTTTCAATGGTCAGAAGAGTGTGAGGGGGCATTCCAGGAACTCAAGAGATACCTGGCCTCTCCTCCCCTACTATCAACACCCGTACCCGGAGAAGAATTGTTCCTGTACCTGGCAGTGTCATCATCGGCGGTTAGCTCGGCACTTATTCGGGAAGAGCACGGGATACAGTTCCCAGTGTACTACACCAGCCGGGCGCTACAAGGGGTGGAAAGCCGATACTCCCGCATCGAAAAACTGGCCTTCGCCCTCATTACCTCAGCCCGAAGGCTCCGACCGTACTTCCAGGCCCATGCCATTGTAGTACTGACTGATCAGCCTCTCCGCAAAATTCTATCTTGACCGGACACATTCGGGAGGCTCGTCAAATGGGCTTTGGAACTGGAGGAGTTTGAGGTAACTTACCGGCCACGGACGGCCATCAAAGGACAAGCCGTCGCAGATTTTCTGGTCGAGTTTTACGTATCCTGAAGACCCGGTCGAAGAACCCGAGCCTCCGGCCTTACCGCCCGGATTGCAATCCGGCATCCCTACTTGGGTACTGCATGTCGATGGTTCTTCTAACCAGCAAGGTAGTGGGGCCGGGATCATCTTGACTACCCCCGACGGAATCCAGCTCGAATATGCTTTAAGGTTCGGGTTTCTTGCCTCCAACAACGAGGCCGAGTATGAAGCCCTTTTGGTCGGGTTACAATTAGCCATCTCAATGAGTGCACAACAAGTCAACGGCTACAGCGACTCCCAGCTCGTGGTCAATCAGGTAAACCAAGAATACGAAGCACGGGAAGACAGCATGGTGGCCTACTTAGCCCTCGTCCGGACGGTTTCCAAACAGCTCCAAGGATTCTCCATCACTCGCATACCTAGAGAAGAAAACGCTAGAGCTGACCGGCTGGCTCGTCTCGCCTCGTCGTCTGAGTCAGACTTGCCCGGGATAAGGATCCAATTCCTGCCCGAGCCAAGTGTGATCAACGCGGAAGGCATGGAGGTCGACCCGGTCACTCTGGGACCCAGTTGGATGGATCCAATCGCGACATTCTTGACAACAGGAGGGCTACCAAACGACAAAGAGGAAGTAAGGCGGGTCAGGTACCGGCGGCGCGATACCACATTCTTGACAGTGTCCTCTACAAAAGAGGATTCACTATCCCGTACCTCCGCTGCGTTCATCCTACACAAGTTCAAGCAATACTGTTCGAGATTCATGAAGGTGTGTGCGGGAACCACGTGGGAGGTCGGGCACTCTCGAGAAAGGCCCTACTACAAGGATACTACTGGCCAACCATGGCCCGAGATTCGCAGGAGTACGTTCGAAGGTGTGACAAGTGCCAACGGTATTCTCCCATGATAAACCAACCGGGAGAACTCCAGACCCCGGTCCATAGCCCTTGGCCATTCGCCGAATGGGGGATCGACATTGTTGGTCCCTTACCAACAGGAAAATGGCAGGTTAAGTTTGCTGTGATAGCCGTTGACTACTTCACCAAGTGGGCGGAGGCCGAGCCCTTGGCAACGATAACCGAGCAGAAAATGGAAAAATTCGTGGAACGAAATATCCTCAGCAGATTCGGTATCCCACGAGTCTTGATCAGTGATAAGGGAAGGCAATTTAACACACCCATCTTCCGACAGTTCTGCTCGGGCTATGGGATATTAAATCATTACTCTTCTCCTGAGTATCCGCAAGCTAATGGCCAGGCCGAGGTGACCAATCGGACAATATTACAGTCGATCAAGACGAGGCTTGAAGGCGCGAAGGGCCAGTGGGCTGAATAGCTACCGACCCTCCTGTGGGCCTACCGCACTACACCCCGAGCAGCTACGGGCGAAACCCCATTTTCCTTGACGTATGGTTTTGAGGCAGTAGTCCCCACAGAGCTCGGGCTGCCCACATACCGGATGGCTACCTTCAATGACCCAGATAATGGAGAAGCCCTCAGGACAGAACTAGACCTGGTGGAAGAAAAAAGAGACCAGGCCTATCTCAAAGTGGCAGCTTACAAGCAAAGGGTCTCGCGGTATTACAATAGTAAGGTGAAGCATCGTAGCTTTCAGGTCGGGGACCTCGTCCTTAAGGCGGTGAACCAGTCTACCAGAGTCCCAAGCCATGGAAAGTTGGGAGCAAACTGGGAAGGACCGTATATAGTAACTCGGGTCAACCGACCAGGAACCTACTGGCTACAAAGCATGGACGGGCACGATCTCAGTCATCCCTGGAACGTGCAACACCTCCGCAAGTATTATCAGTAGCACCTGGCTACGGGAATTTGGTATTATAAGGAAAATTCTTTTCATGTAGCCCTGATGGGACAATTGTTACAGATTGTTATCTTTTAAATAAAATTGAAAAGTTTGCTTTAAAAACTTACTCCTGTCAGTACATCGTGCAATGCACCAAAAGACCTCGGGCCTAACCCCGAGGCACCAAAAGACCTCGGGCCTAACCCCGAGGCACAAAAAGACCTCGGGCCTAACCACAAGGCAGAGAAGACCTCGGGCCTAACCACGAGGCAGAGAAGACCTCGGGCTCCGAACCCAGGCACCAAAGGACCCTGCAACCACCCATGTTCCAGGTCGGTTTCCTATGGTTGATCCCCAGCACGCCCCCGCCTTAACATGAGAGTCGGGGGCAAGAGGGTTCTACACCTAAACAGGAAATTAACTAAAGTTTCGCCTAGGTCCAGCCGACGACGGGGCCGAACCAACGACGGGGCCGAACCCCTAGGTGGCCGACGATGGCAAGCTTAAAACGCACCTGCGACCACCCATGTCCCAGGTCGGTTCCCTACGGCCACTTACTCCCGTACTCCCATACTCCCGCCTTAGCAAAATGCTTGGGGGCAGGGGAATAAGGGAAATATAGAGAGGCTAAAACAGGGAATCACACCATCTGACTAGGTGTTCTGTTGGTTACGGTCCTAAAGCATTTGCTAAGGCAGGTGTTAGGTCAGCCACAACCGTACGGATACTAGCAAATACGGATAGTACAAAAAAGGCACATATACAAAGTTGATGGAAGGTTGACCTCAAGGGTCTTTTTCATTAATTAAATATACAAAGCCTGGGGGTTCAATTGTAGCAGCCTCCCCAAAAAAAAAAAAAAAAACTACAAGCAATGAAAACAAACAACAGGAAGGAGGGACCGGGGAGTCAGTCTTCCACATTGACCACATTCTCAGTCTCCCCGGTCTGCTCCCTTGGTACGGCAAGTCCTTCGTCCCCCAAGCCCCCGCCTAGGGCGAGTTCTGTGGCCTCAGCAACGACCGTAGGATCTTTACCGACCGCAGGATCTTCACCGACAGCAGGAGCTCCACCGGCTATAGGATCCTCACCGACGTCCCAGTAATCCGAGTCAATTCCTTCATAGGCGGAAAGCGCCCATTCGGGGTGATCCCGGGCTACCCGCCGCTTCAGATCGTCATAACCTTGGAAGAAGTCATCGTCAAAAGCTCCCTCCAGGGCCGTTGCGGAAGGTGTCCCGGTCACCGCCTTAGCCCGGGCTTCAACTGCCGCGGTCAGAGCCCGGGAAACCTCCAATTCGGCCAAAGCCGCTGCCAGGTTTGTTTGAGCCGGCCCCAAACTCAAGGCCAATGACTTCGTCTTGCTTGTCTCCACGGCTAGGGCGGCTTTCGCTACTTGCAGCTCTATCCGCTCCTTCGAAAGGGCGGCTTCAACGGCGCTCACCTTCTCGGCCTGAGAGGACAGGACGGACTCGGATCCCGCGGCCATGCAGCCAACCTACGGCAAGAGTATGAAAATCAGTTAGGCAGGTAAAAGGGGAGCAGACCAATGTTTGAAGGGGGACAGAACACTTACCAGATGGGATATACTATACAGCCACCCTTGGAAGACTTGGGGTGATAGCCCGGCACATGCTTCCACCTGGCTTGGGACAAGGACGGATTTCAGCCTTTCCCGGACCTCTTCAGGCCCGCCCAGGGTCAGGCCTGACGGAATGTCAGCCCTGGGCACGGGCTCGTCAGCAGCCGGCATAGGGGGAGCCGACGTCCCCACAGGGTCGGGACGGTTAGTCGTCCTGTGGCGAATACGCCTGAGCGGGCACTCACCGCCCAGGGCTTCGGTGGCTGGCCTCTTCCCTTGGGCGATCGCCGTCCGGGAGGCAGTAGTGGCGGCAGCGGCAGCCTGTCTCTCCCGCAGCTGGTCCAAATTGTGCTTGGAGGCCATTTCTGCAGAAACCAAGGTCGCACGGTCAGAAGTGCAAGAAAAAAAATGTATAAAATACAGGTGCATGATTGATGCATAATGTAACCAGGATACTTACCAGGGATGATGGGCGTAAAGCAGGGGGCCGGGACAGGCTCCTCAGGGGAATAGGTCACGATAAAATACCCCGTCCGGGACAACACGTTCCAAACGCTCGTGGGCAGCCCTGCTAGCCTCAGGATCCTGGCCTGGCACGACTCAGGGATTTTGGGGGGTTTAGTTGAGCCCGCTGTGGACAGAGAAAAGAAATTAGTCAGTGATCCACCGTATTCCCAAAAGACCAAGATAGCAGATGTGGTCGGAAGGGCAGTCTTACCCCTCAACTCCTCAGCCCAGGACGTCCTCAGCCGGATTCCCGGAGCCATGTCGCAGAGGCGAAGGGTAGACACCTGGAAGAATTTGCCCTTCCACCCTTTGTTGTTGCTAGGGCAATCGTCGATAATCTTCCTACCCGGACAGGCAGAAAATGAGAAGAACCCCACTTCCCGGTGCACAGGGAACGGTCGGTGGGCCCAGAGAAACTCCTGGAGGGTAAGTTCATACCCGAACGCTTGAGGCCACAGTGATATACACCCCATCAGGAACCTCCACCCATTGGGGGACAACTGACCGAGAGCGATATCGAGATAGATCAGGATGTCCCGGGCTACGGGGTGAAGAGGTAGCCGGAGGCCCGCCATCAACACGTCCTCGAACAAGGTGGCAAACCCCGACTGATAGAGGTGAGCGCCGCCGAGGTTCACGGCTAGGGCGCAACCATCGGGAAGAGAATATCTATCCCTGATTCGGGGAAGGTCTTGGGAGCGCAAAACGGAAGAAGTGGATTCACAAGCGAAAACGACACGATCAGTCCCCCTGGGCAACTCGTCGCCCGAACCCCTCGAGATGGAGGCAACAGGGGCCTCCTGGGAAGACTCACTGTCAGACAGACGAACGGGAATCCTGGCCCCACTTTGGTGGTCGGACAGGGACTCAGGAAGTCGGCCCAGACTGGCACTGGGGGACCCTGACCTATATTGTTCACTCTCCGATCTCGACGCAGAGTTGAAGCCGGAGTGTTCCATCTCTGGCTCTCCGACGGGAAGGAACGGACACAAACTACGACCTGCGAATGGATCGAAAACCCCAAACCTGGTATACAGGGAGGGCAGTGTCACTAACTTGAATGGTAACGAGTAGATACTCTTCAGCACCAGGTAACACTCTCTCAAAACAGCGCTAGGGACACCCGCTCGGTTCAGACGAATCAAAGTTCCACCCGACTCGAAAAACGCACAGAATCTGAGGAGGAAGAAATCCCACTCTCGCTCGAACCTCACGAGATTCAATTTCTCCAGCCTCGCTCCGAAATGAAAAAGGACGGGAAAATAGGAAAGAAAAGCAGAAAATAGAGGATCAGGAAGGGATGCAGGAGGTGGGGCGAGTGCTCCTTATATAAAGACCCTTAATGGCCCAGATCAGAACAGATCCAACGGTCCAGAAGATTTCCCGCCCAAACCGTCGCTTCGGTCACGTGGGGAGTCACCTCAAAAGGCGCGCGCATTAAATGCGCAAAAAGACGGTTCCATTAGTTTGCAAACGGTTCGGTTACGACCACGTCTCCACTTGTTAGGATCTAACCTGACTGATGATTGGTTGGTATAGGGTAGCAGTGGTCCGGGCCCGAGCAATCACAACCCGGGCGCAGACATAAGCCGGTCGAGTATTAATCGCCCAGCATCGTACAGAATTGATAAACAGTCAAAAAGGGCATAGTGAAGGAAAGAGTTGGCCTCAAGGACCTTTTTATTGCTATAAAGGGTGAACTATACAGAAGTCGGGGGCAATTATAATAGCCTTCCCGGTAAAAAAAAAAAAAAAAAAAAAAAAAAAAAAAAAGAAGAACGAGGTGCCTTCAGGATCCTTGGCCCTTCAAAGCCTTGACCTCCTCTTCCAGGGCCGCCACCTTCGCCACCAGCCCCTCTACAGTGAGCTCCAGGGCATGGAAGTCCACCCCCCGCAGGGCGGAATCCATCTGCAGTTCGTCGCCCATCTTCTCCACCTCCTGCAAACGGCTCTCCATGTTCACAAGAGAGAAGTCCGACCATGAGCCGGGCATACGAAGACCTGCGGATGCCTCTGGCCGGCTCCTTTTCGGTTGAGGCTGAGATTCTTCCTCAACCTCTTTCTCCTTGCCCTTCCTGGATGGGCCTGGTGGTGGGCTTGCGTCCTCAGAAGAAGCGGAATCACTGCTGGTGGACAAGGTGACCGGCCCCTCGGACAGGTCGGCCCTGCCAGTGGTGCGCGCCCCGGTCGCCATGGAACGAGTATAGCGGCGCGAACCAGAAGCCGCGGTGGCAGGAGCCGCAGAGGAAGGACCGGCGCCCGCGCCATCCGCAGGTCTCCCAGCCAAATCAGAGAACGACAGACCGGCCTCAATAGCTCGGTCAATCGCCTCCGTGTCATCAGCAGTAGGGGCAACACCCCGGGAGGCAGCAAAAGCCTGCTTGCAGAGGTCGGGATCAAAAGCTGCAGGAGGGTAGAGAGCGGCATCCTCCAGTCAGTTGCTGGCAACCGCAACCCAAGGGTACCGCTGCCAGTTCTTGTTCGGGAAGTCTAGGCCTTGGACAAGGTCCTTTCCCTCGGTCTTGGGGCGGAAGTAAGGGCCCCCGTTGTCGATGCCCAATATGTAGCACCTCGCGACGTCGGCGGATCGGAGGAACAGCCCCAGTCGTTCGTTCAGCGCTGATATTCCCCATAGGAGGCGGGCGACGTTTGGGCGGCACTTGTGGAGCGGGATACGCAATCCCTCAAGCAGGTCGCAAAAGGAGACCGGAAGGGGGAAGCGTAGTCCCACGATAAGCAGCAGATAGCTGCTGACGAGGACGAAAGGAAAAGCTATTTCCTCCCCCTCAATGAACGGACAGACCACAACATCGTCCGGAATTTGGCAGTCCTCTCGGAATGCTCTAAGCCCTTCATCAGACGATAGATCGATATGCAAAGCCATTTGATGGAAATGAAAGTTTGGGAAACGAAGACGGCAGAGAAGAGGGAGCTCGGAGTGTTTTGCTCAAGCGACTTAGTTGATGCTGTGCAGTGAGAAACAAGATTGAATAGGTGCTCCTTATATAGGCAGCACGAACGGTTGGGATCCAGCTTGATCGGATGGCTCACATACTCTCCCGCCGAAACTGTCGTTTCGGGCACGTGGGGCGTCGCCTCAGAAAGCGTGAGCATTGAATGCGCGACGTGATGGTTCAGTTGCCACCTGGACGATTCGGTTACTTCTCAACTGGCTGCTTTGGGTCCGAACCAGACCAATAGCCAGTGGACACGTGGCGTCGGGGAGCCCGGTTCTGCAGGGTCACCGCTCGGCCAATATACCAAGGGATCATTCCAAGCCAGCCCCGTTCCGACGGGGGTCCCGGTCCTTTCCCGGTCAGTATCTGAACGACATTCTTAATTTTCAAAAATTCATCCGACAAGGCATCATCTCAACTTTGAAAATGGGGGGCAGCTGATATGTCCAGAAATATTCTGTAGTAGTCCAACTGCCACGTGTTCAGCCAATAGCCAGGGAAATCCGGATTGGGAACGTGGAGCCCACACTCCCGAGGTGTCCAGCTGTTACTGTCCGGGATACTCGGACGCTCGGGTACCAGGCGTGGTGAGGCCCCAAGAGACGCGGCATGAATCATGCTTCCCACCGTTTCCTAATACAGCCCTGACTCTATCAAGAAGAATCAATGGTTTCCTAAACCACTTAGGAAACTCTCCAAACATTGTACAAATCTATTGTGATTAGATTAGGCTTCCTAATCTAATAAAACTTACCATGTGAGGGTGGACTCTTGCATTTATAAAAGAGCCCACCTATCCTCCTTAGGGGGATCCGAATATCAATTCTCTAAGCATACAAGCACGCATCAGAGAACTCACCACCATATACGTATACACCCGGCCGGTATTACTGGTAGTGCCGCTCACCATTGTTGGCTCACCAGGCCCGCCGGTGATCTGCTAGTGAGAAGCGCACAGACGCACCCGTGGACGTAGGTCACCTCATTAACGGGACCGAACCACCTACAAATCTTTTGTGCTTTTATTTTCTGTCTAAATTACTCTTACCAATTTTCGGCATCATCAACACCTATTCAGGGCTGGCCCTGCCTATAGGCAGGGTAGGCGGTCACCTAAGGCTTCTAATTCTTGTTCATTTTTTGCTCTTCAATAAGGCCCCGAAAACTACTAGGTAGGGCCCAAAATAATTTTCTTTTATTTATAAAATATTGAACAAATTGTAATGGAGTCTAAGAAAATATTGAAACACTATAATATATTTAACTATACCCATAAATATATATAAATAGACTAAAAAATTTTTATTTCGGAGGGAACCCCTGTTGTTCAAAGGCCCCGTCTTAATATTCGCCTAAGGCCCCTAATTCGTCAGGCCGCCCTTGCACCTATTTCACCCATCTCATTCAAAGTTGGCATGCACATATATTTAATTCGGCCATATATCTTCATATATGGCCACTTTATGTAATTTCGACGACTACTTTGGTTAGCAATACATATTAGTTGCAGCCACATATTGATTCTGCCAACATATTGGCATTTTTATTTGACATCCACATATTAATACGGCCACCTTGGTTGGATACATAATGATTTGGCCAACATAGTGTTTGGCCTTTACCATGATTCGGTCAGTACGTACAATTTCGACCACTTTGAGAAATGATATGGTAGGCTCACTAATGAGAAGTTGCCCATCCCTAAAATCTCTCTTGATAGATATTATCTGTTAAATTATGAGGGATATATGGTAGGCTCACTAATGAGAAGTTGCCCGTCCTTAAAATCTCTCTTGATAGATATTATCTGTTTAATTATGAGAGATAATTGCTCATCAATATTTTCATATTGTGATAAGGATAATTTCTTGCCAATATTATTAATTAGGATTGTGGAGATAATTCGTGATGAATGTTTGAAGATGGGGATTGATATTATCAGTTTCATTATGGGAGACAATATTTGGTAAATATTATGAGAATTTTTGAAGATTAATTTGCCTTATTTGATCACCAGCACCACTGATATATACAAAGGTCGGCCAAGCGTGAAGACTTTACTCTACAACATCCCTTGAAATAACATCCAAAATGCATTCTTTAGGATTGTTTTGCTAGAGTTATAAAAGAGTCACAAAGAGATATTCACAAAAAGATGTGACATCCTATGTGGCACATATTCTATGTAATAGTAGCACCCACCACACTTAACTCTGCCACATAGGTGTCACATGAGACGCCACATTCTTTTGTGAGCATCTCTTTGTAAATCTAGCATTACTCTTGTTTATTTTTGTTTTAATTAGTTTACCATTCCGTTTTCTTATTTTCTTTTATGTAATCTCCCTTTCAGTTTCTTCATTATATAAAAGTACACTTTTATTTAATGTCTCTCTATTTTTATTCCATCACTTCTAAACCTGTGTGCTTCCATACTATTTAGGAACTTAGAACAAGGGTACCTTCCTCTTCTCGTTCGTACAATCTCCTGATTAGAAGTCAGAATATGTTTCCATGCACCACTCGCAATTTTTATAGAAAAATTGTGTTCATACACGTTTGGGCTTTCGTACAAAAATTTTGGCACACCCAAACCATAAACATAGCGAACAGATATCATATGCCACTTTATATGGTATAACTGACAAAACATTGAAAATAATATAAATTTGAAAAGCATACCATTACTCTTTGTAATATTATTTTTAAGCATTTAAAGCTAGTGTGTCATTTAATGTGTCATTTGATGTGTATCCCTATCATTTTTGTATTTTAAGATGTTGCCATCACTCTGCAAATTGATGATACAACTATTTACATGTCATGAAGAGATTTGGAATTCGCATCATAGTTTATTATAGGATATTTCGCCCGCGTGGAGCACGCATATTTTATAAAATTCAAGAAATGAACTATGAACTTTAACATAAAAATTGAAACGGCAAATTATACTTTACACTTTTGTAGTTTGGATGTGATGTTATTTTGGTTAATTATGCAGTTTCAATTTTATCAATTTAGTCCTTACAGTTTCAATTTAGGTTCGATGTAGTTTATTTATGAAAATTTCCTATAATTTTTTATAGAAATAGATCCTGTGATGCACACCTGATATATCATTAGGGGTATAATGATAAATTTACTAAGAGAAATTGCACTTTAGATACCTATATTGAACCTAAATCTGTAAAATAATAATAATAATAATAATAAAAATTGATGAACGGATTACATTGAACCTAAACTGAAACTGTAAGGACTAAAGTGATGAAATTGAAACTTTAGAAAACTAAGTAAAATCACACGTAAACTACAAGGGTATGAAATGTAATTTATCCAAATTTAAATGTGTGGAGAAACGGCCTTTTTTTTGGGACATGAGAAACCGCGTTATTAGTTTCCTTGTTGATTGGGCGCTTAGCCTTCAAAACAAAAGTACACAGGGCAACCAATTCTAGACACATTCATCTACCGCTAGTCGACATCTCGATGCATGGGCTGATTTCAAACGTAAAATGGTTCATTCGATCAATTATGCATTGTCATGAATATATGTAATATATAAGCATAATTTCACTTTAGCAAAAAATAAAATAAAATAAAATTAAAGATCAAAGTGATTAAAAAATTGATCCACCTGTTATTGAAGTAAACTCCCTTGCAGCAGTATGTCCTTCAGGTCAGATGAATCCTTCACAATCTTTCCTGTATAAAAAAATTTTACAACTATAAGTTTCTTGACAATCTTTCCTGAATAAAAAAAAATGTTATGCATATAAGTTGAAACAAATTAGTAGTCTTCAGTCTGAATTAATCATAGTAGATGAAACAATGGCATATCTGTTTGCTGGTAATTTGCGCGGGCTTACAGAACCAAAAGTGGTTCGAGTGTGTGCAAACTAATTTCCTAAGTGCTTGTGTGAGTGATACACAAGGCTTAATGAATCTAACTTCTAAACATGGTGATTGTGTATAGTGAGTAGGAAAGTACCCTCACTGTAAGTTCTTTAGCAGTACTGAAGCGCACAAGCTAAAAAGTATCAAGTTTAACAGGTAAACAAAATCACAAACGGTTTAATAAAACAGATTTTATTAAATGTTTGGAAAACTAAACAGATCTCAAGAACACACCAGAAAAGGCTGAATATTCAAAAGAACAAAAAGAAGAAAAATAACAAAAGGACAGACCTAATTGCTATTAAAGCTGAAAAAACAAAGACTTGAAGAAAGTGCTCTGAATGCTTCGAATGTGCTGAATATTGAATGCTGTGTATGCTGTTTTCGAAAGAGACGCGGAGTCCTTTGCTTCTGTAGCCTGCCTTATATTTATAGCGGCCTTATACAACTTCTAATTGGACAATGATTCCTTGGCTTGCGCTCCAAGCTGATTATTTGATTGGCTGATTGATGACCTTCCTTATCCATGACTTAATTGAATCAATCCCTTCAATTTAGGGATCAGACGCCTCAATCCAGCTGGCAACGAACATATCCTTTCCTAAACGGACTCTTGTTGCCAAAACTCCCCAAAGATGACGACATCCTACCAGCTGTAGACAACACCGCCTTTACTTCAATCAATCGGCCTCATTACTGGTTTTCCTGGATGAATCAGGCTCAATCTGTTTCCATGCCTACCTTCATGTCCGATTATCTTTCTTCAACCGCCCATGGCCAACCGGACTTAGATTCTGACTTTACCTCTCATCTTCATTACGCGGTGTCCAATTGGGCTTTCTGGTGCTGCTATCCACCATCGGGCTTACAACATACTAGATTATGCCTCCCCAAAGCCCGATGATCTTTCTCACTATCCCATATCTTATCGGGCTCTACTTGTCATACCTACCGGCCTTAATCCAGTCATTGGTCTCACGTCTGTACTTGAGCCCGATAAGTCATTCACTTCTTAGCCCGGCCTCTCCTCTAACGTGAATCGGGCTCAAAAATCATTGACGGTTTTTGGGTGCAAACAATATCTTATAAATACTAGAACAAAATTTTTGATCTTTTTATTTTTTTATGAAGAAATGATGTATGGTAAACAAAGTGAGAGAGATATATGGGGAGAGATCGGAGAGAATATAATATGACGGATACATGTAGAAGTGGTGAATGATGTAGGTGGTCATTCATGTTTTGCAACCAAAAGACATCCTTTCAACTTATCCAAATGTAAGTTCCCAACAAAAATAAATGGAAAATCTATATGCATGTATCTTTTTTTTTTTATGTAAAAGTAAGGAATGAGTGATAGATGCCTCATAGGATTTTCATAGAAGGTGATGTGGATAGTTGTGGAGGCTTCGTTTGCTTTAGCCATTATATATACATATATAATAGATGTCATGGGTTTTTCCGTTCTGGAATAACTAGAATAGGGCAAACACACTCCGCGTGTGCCAGTTTATTTTTTTTATTTTATTATTTATGCCCAACTATTTTAAACAATATTTATTTATTTATATTATTTATGCCCAAATTTTGGAATTCTTTTGATGTACCTATCAACGTCCACTTGTACACTAGTCCATTCAAAATGTTTGGTCCAACACTCTTTCTTAGTTTATTCATCTCCGATATATATATATATATATATATAGAGTAATATTTGGGAATTTTGGGACACAACCCTTATTTTGTGTCTATCTCTCTCTTGACGGGTCCCACAATACTAGTGAACCCCACAGTGTCCACTACGAGAGAGATAAACACAAAATAGGGATTGTGTTCCAAATTGTGTCTTTTGGATGTGTTCCAAGTATTACTCATATATATATATATATTTATTTATACAGGCATGCTCTAAAGAGGGCATCCTCTCTTTTTTAAAAGGGAGTCTCTGTTTTGGCCGTCGGATTATGTTTAAAAACTGTGAAATGACAACACTGTCCTTAATGAAAACACGATCCAACGGCCAAAACAGATGTCCTCTCTTTATTAAAGAGAGTGCGCCCTCTTTAAAGAATTTTCGTATATATATATATTCCTATTCCTAGCTTTGCCTTATTTGATCCCAGTCCCACGAAAATAATAGTCATCCGCTACGTGCACCACATCAAGTAACCACAACCCTCAGTCTTACTCTCACTTTCTATCTAATCTTATAAAAATCAATGTCTAATAAGAATGTTTTAAATTAGATTATATCAAACAAATACTTCCTCCGTTTCAAATTACTTGTCATTTTTGGAAAATTCAACTTTTTTTTTTAAGGAGACACAATGATTACACTTTTGTCAAATTTTGATACTCCTGCTTTCTAAGTTTACTCCTCATAAATGCATTTAGATTAGTTAGAGGTGTGAAAAAAGAAAGTTCCAAACAATTAAATTCAAAATTTATTGTATTGACTTTTCAACATGGACTAATATTATGGGACAACTCAAAATAAAAAGAGTGCCTAACAATTTATTGTGTTGACTTTTCAACATGTAGTAATATTATGGGACAACTAAAAATAAAAAGAGTGCTAACAATTTGATATGAAGGGAGTAATATATAGAACCACTGCACCCCTACAAATCACATAACTAGTTTTGAGGCTTCCCATACCATTCATATGGTAAAATAGTTAAAAAAAAAATTTGATGAGGATGTATAACTCTCATTATATTAATTTTAAATATAAACCTTACATTTCCTCTATCCACGAGGGGAAAAAAAAACCCACAGAGGTTACTTGAGCTTTGCTTTACAAGTAGATTTACAAAGAATGGACTTCATTTGAAATATATTTACTATCTTATTGTTTGTTTGTAATTTTGCGCGGATGTGTAAGAGCTAGACGGGTTCAGTGTGTGCAAACTAATTTCCTATGATACACAAGACTTTATGAATCTGACTTCTAATGGGTAATTGTCTGAGGTGAGTAAGAAAGTACCCTCACCGAAAATTCTGTGGCAATACTGAAGCGCACAAGCCAATTAGTGCAGAGTTTACTCGATAAACAATCACAAACGATTAATAAAATACAAAGATATCTTATTGAATGTTTGGAAATAATCACAAAAGAATTAAAGAACAAAACCAGAACAAACTTTGATTGTTCAAAAGAACAAAAATAGTAAAGAGAAAACAGCAAGGACAGACCTAATTGTTGTGGATGCAGAGTAAGAACGCGGGGTTGGATTCTTTGAATGCTATGTGTGCTATTTTTGTGATGACGCAGAGTCCCCTGCACGGTTGGCCTGCTTTCGTATTTATAGTGGCCATTACTAGTTCAAGTATGGTAAGGATTCCTTAAATTGCGCCCCAAGCAAGATATGGCAGAATCCTTTCCAATTTCCAACTCTTTCTTTATCCCTATCCTAATTGATTCAATCTCGAAATCTTTGGGCTTATCCCTTCATATCCAGCTGGATGTGACCAGATTCTTTCCTAAATGGACTCTACTTCCCTAATTTCAGGACATTGATAGCTAGAGGTAGATCCGCCTAACTAATTCATCGAGATGACATGGCCACACCCCATTAAAGGAGTTGGACTGCCCTCTCGTCAAATGTCACGTCTTTGACGCGTATGAACCTGATGACGTCTATATACATTCTTCCGACCAATCAGGCTTCAACACTTGCCATTGCTCACTTATTCCAAGTATGGTGCCCGATTGGTTGGAACTTTACCCTTTGTCACTTATTGGGCTGACGCATTACTTGAGGCTATGCTCTATCCTTATGGATCATGTGACTTCTTGAGCCCGATCACTATTTGCAACCTTGGTCCGGCCATATCCTAGCCATTCCAACTCACTCGGGCTCCAAAACCTTTGGCGATTTTTGGGTGCAAACAATTGCCCCCTACGTTTAGATTTCTGATGTTAATACACACTCGGAGCTTCCCATTCTTCTTTGCCACTTGAACCACATCAGAAACCCACTCTACGTACCTTGCTGTCTGAATGAAACCGGCCCCAAGGAGTCTCTCTATTTCTTCCTTTACCTTCAGAGTGACTTTGGGAGACATGCGCCTAGGTAGCTATTTGAATGGTCTAAATCCCGGTTTCATTGGCAATCGGTGCTCTACTAGTTCTCTAGACAGCCCTGGCATCTCATCATAGTCCCAAGCAAAGTAGTCATTACACTTGTGTAAGAGGGCTATTACATCAGCCTTGAACTGTGGTTTTATCATCTGACTTACATAAGTTGGCTTATACTCTCCTTCATTGCCCAAATTGACTTCCAAAAGGGGGTCTTGAACATCGTCCTTGAGGTCATCCAGTTTTGCAGTGGCCATCTCCAATTCCTTTATTTAAATCTCTTCTTCTTTTGGGCTCTCTTCTTCGTAGATACAATCGGCCAAGTTGACTTCACCATCGGTTGGGCCGATTTCTAACCTTTTATCAGCCAGATATGCACACTACCTGGCCATTCTGGCCCTTAAGGCCAGTCGTCTCCAAACCTCAATTGGTTGTGGGTTCATCGATAATATCTTCTTCATTGAGCTCTATCGGTCTATCTTCCTCTGTCTGATTGAAGTGATAGTAACTTGGTTTCAGGTTCTGGGCGTTTTCTTTGTCGAACGTGGTCGCGTTTGGTCATCCCATCTTGGCACATCTCAGCAACTTAACTAGTCCGATGTCATCTTCATATAACAACGCATCAGCCGTTTGTATTCGTGCCACAAATGGCTTTGTATCGGCCCCAACCACGTCCACCTCATCTCCCTTCCAGAAAATTAGTAACTGATGGAATACAATAGTTAAGGTGGATCCAGTCTCAGCCTAGCAATGCATTAATGTGGCTGATGTCTCCACAATGAAGAAAGCAGTCATTGTAGTTTTGCTTCCTACCGTCAACTCCAAAGGCAAGATGCATTTGGTCCTTGACGGTGCTCCTATAAAACTTTGGACGTTCATTTCGGTCATAATCAACTCCAACTCAGACTTCTACAGAATCCTCAGCATGATCTGGGGCATGATATTGATGGTAGAGCCCCCATTAACGAGAATCCTGTTTCTTGGTACTCCTTTAATATGCCCCTTAACGTACAACGGTTTCAAGTGCCGGGACATCTGATACGTGGGTCTTTCAAAGACAACCTTAACAGGCCCTCCTGATTTTGGCCCTTCTGATGTCTACTGCTCCTTCGGCCTCAAGATGGTAATCTTAGGCCGGTCGGTCTGCTGATCGATGGTGTCCACTTTTTTGTTTGTGGCTTCCATTATCTGTGGTCTAATGGTTTCACCACCATTCCAGAACAATTCCTCTATGGCTGCTGCCTCCTTGATCTGGTCTTCTACCACATCCCCTTCCATGGCCATGGTTGATCTGGCTTGTCCATAAAAGACATTGACAGGGTAAACACCATGTTAGTTGAGAGTTCTTTTGGGATAGTCCCAAATTGGATCATTGAGTCATCCGAATCTGAAAAATTATCGGCCTCCTCAATTTTCTCAACTTTATACTACTCTAAAGATTGTCCAACTCTGAGCTACTTTATTTGCTCGGTGAATTGCATTGGCCTAACACCTTTGCTTGTATCGGTCACCGTTTGTTCCTCCGCCCGATGTTGTATTAGAGAAACAGGTACATAGGGTTGTAGATCCTTGGCGGATTGTAAGACTGGTCTTCCCAATACTGTCATTCTCTCTCAGCCTGCCTTGCCCTCTGAAATCTCCTCTTTTGGGATTTTTTATACGTGGGCATGGCTGGGAATTTGGGTGTTCAACCCGATGCCATCTTTTCTATTCCACCCTTGGAGGAGGCACCGCTCTAAAACGCATGTACGATGTTGAGACCCTCGTTGGGGCGCTGGTTTTAGATGACATTGAATGACGTTTCTCTCCTAATCAGCCAGCATCTCTGAAACCTCCCTGTATTGCTAGAGATGATCTAGGCTTCCGTTTAAGCCTAGATTGATTTTGCTTTGGCAATGTGAGCCTGTCATGAATAGACCTCCTCGGGCTTTGTTCGCGATGTTCACCCACCCTTGGCCTCTTGCTAGTGCCGGTTGATTCTTTTTTTATATTGGCCTTGCATCTTGGACACATGCCTTGTTCAATTAGGTGAAGTAGATGACCTAGATTAGCTATTAAACTGTCATTATTCGATTGGGCCCTTTCGACTTCAGCCTTTCATTCGAGCTCCATTTTTCCTGGTAAGTCTGTTGAAGCTCGTGAATCGTTACTTTCGGCCCCTCCATGACCGAAGTAGCAACTTGCTTCCCTTCCTTCTGTATTGGTTTTCCTTCTAGTACCTCTGTTAAGTCAACTTTCGGTTTGGGCCTGGTCAGCTTGGTTAGATCCGGCACCACCATGTTTGTACCCGTGATTCGGGGAAAAGGATTGGCATCAATACCAATGGCTTTGTCAGAAAACTTGAATATTCCATTTTCTATGTTCTCCTGTATCACATTGCAAAAAATAATACAATTGTTAGTACAGTATTTCCATGAGTTATGCCACTTATAGTACTCTTTATTCTTGATGTCATCGACCTTTTGGTATCCGATGACCATTACTTAGCTTGATCACTTTCTCGGCTAAAAAAGCAACAAAAATTTGATTGGCCATAGTGAAATCAAACGTATGATTTTTTCCTGCCTCAAATGCCATCTTTTTTGCCACATCATTATTATTAATGGGTTTGTTCAAGGCATTGCACACAATCGATTATTTGCATATCAGCTCGGCCATGTTTGTTTCGGCTTTGAGGTCACAATCTGCCATATGGACGTCGTAATTGGGATCTTTGTAGTACGTTCCTTTGGAAGAATTCTTCTTCTTCTATTCAGCCAGAAGAATACGTTCATAGAGAGCGGCGCTCATGGCCAGCTCGAATAGAGCACTGAAATCACTCCCTTCAAACCTCTTACGAAGCTCGAAAGACATTCCCCCCATTGCTATCTTGACATACTTTTTTTTGGGCAAACAGTTTTGCACCTATACTTAGCCTTTCTAAAACGGGCTATATAAGTCTCAACTATTTCCCATACCAGTTAGAGCATTCTTGACAGATCTGTCAGAGATGTCTCGGGCTTAGTCTTATAAAACTGACCATGAAACAACTCCTCCATAGCAAATTTTGAACAGAATTGGCAGGGAGGTTGAAAAACCACATAAAGGCTATCCCAGTGAGGGAATTAGGGAACAACCTCAACTTCAAGTTGTCATTACCACCCACATGGCCACAGTACACAATGAAGTGGCCTCTATGCTCTATGGTTGAGTGTTCTCTCTCTCCTAAAAATAGGGTAAAGTTTGGGGCCTTATAACCTTGAGGGAAATTGGTTTGGTCCACTTCAAGCAGATATGATCGTCGGTATGTCGGCCTCTCCACCTTTCTCATTAATGGGCCATACTCTTCTTTTATGGCAGCCACCAGTTCCTCTAGGATTGTAGCATAACGGGTTGTGTTACCACAGGAGGTGCTAAGGGTTGTGGGACCTAATATTGGTTATTAACGGCCTGGTAAGGCCAGAAAATGTCGTTAACTCTTTATCCCCCAACAGTGCAGGCAGGGGGACCAGTATGACTGATTACCTCGTATGTCTCAGCCTAACGATTGAACAATCACTGGGGTTACTGATCCAGTGGTATCAGGTTGTTTGGTTAGTCCCTTCTGTTCTCGGAGGTTTGGACATACATATGGTGGATCTTTTAGCTTATCGGTTACAGGCAAACCAGCAGTGCCAGATCCACCGGCAGGAGCTTTATTATCTCCGATTAGCCCCGTATTTACCATCTATTGCAAGACGCCGAATAAGTTGTTTACTGTGGCATGGGTCTCTTTTACCGACACCAGCAACTGATCCTGGCAGACTCGTATCACGGCCGTTTGTTCAATTAGCGTTTGAAAATTTCCCACAGATCTTAGGAAGGCATGGTAATCTTGCCTCATAGGTTCCATGGTCTGTCTCACGACCTCTAAGAACGATTCCAGAGTCAAAGCACTTTCTTGTGGTGAACAGGCAGTGCTCTCGTCCTCTGGTGGGTCATTAACGACTAGGTCGTCCTGTCCATTTTTCCCAATTTTGTTGTCTCTATTTGGAGGCATCTTCTAGCACTATGGGTTCTACCAGGCATGCCAAAAATGTTTGCTTGTAGTATTGTGCGGACGTACCAGAGCCAGACAGGCTTAGTGTGTGCAAACTAATATCCTATGTGCTTGTTTGAGTGATACACAAGGCTTTATGAATATGACTTCTAACGGGTGATTATGTGAGGTGAGTAGGAAAGTACCCTCATCGAAAGTTTTGTGGTAGTACTAAAGCGCACAAGTCAATTAGTGCAGAGTTTACTAGATAAACAATCACAAATGATTAACAAAATATGAAGGTATCTTATTGAATGTTTGGAAAAATAACCACAAAAGAATTAAAGAACAAAACCAAAACATGCTCTGATCGTTCAAAAGAATGAAAACAGTAAAGAGAAAACAACAAGGACAGACCTAATTATTGTGGATGCAGAGTAAGAATGCGGGGTTGGATGCTTCGAATGCTATGTGTGCTATTTTCGAGATGACGCGGAGTCCCCTGCACGGTTGTTCTGCTTCCCTATTTATAGCGGCCATTATTAGTTCAAGTATGGTAAAGACTCCTTAAATTGCGCCTCCAAGCTAGATATAGCAGAATCTTTTCCAACTGTTTCCTTATCTCTATCCTGATTGATTCAATCCTGTAACACCTGTACCCAGTAAAAGGTTAATTAACATGTTAATATGCATTAATTTACATAATTAGTGTATAAGATGGATTAAGGAGATGCTTTGGACTCACTTGCGATAAGTGTTCAGAGAAGGACATAGTTGGAAAAGTCTCCAGTGAGGTGGGATAGGTAATGAGGTAGGACCCAGTAAAGGGCCTGGATAAAATAAATTTGCAATTTATATGTTAAATGCATTTATATGATAACATGGATACTTGTTTGAAGATGCCTTTAAATTATACAGCTATATGTGTTAGCATTTGGTATTAATTTGGATACCCAAATAAGGGCATAATTAAAAAGATTCATAATTAGTAGGTGCGATAGCAACTTCACAAAATATTTGAGACCCACGTTGGGACCCATACGAAACTTAGACAAACACTCATTAATTAGATGATTGAATAGTTAATGGAATGTTTCGGGATTTCATAATAAGAACTTAAGAAATGTTGGGGGTACAAATGAAAAGTGAGGAAAATGAGGGTTTGACACCTCATGTAAGTTGCATGGGTGTGTGTATATGTCAAGGGAGAGTGAGAGAACTCTCACATTTATAGAAATTAAACAAAAATAAGAGAGAGCTCGGAGAAAGAGAAGACGAGAGTTGCCAATGCTGTTTATAAGTCGTGCCATCGCCGCCATTCGTCCAATTCGCGAGCCGAAGTCATATTTGAACTCGTGGAGGTGAGACGATCATTTTTATACCTTTAATTTATGTTTTAATCGTCATAATTTTGGTAGCTTATGCTAATCGGTGACACGCGGTTGCCAAATTCTTGTAGGATATACTTCGGAGAGAGAATAGAGCTATGATTTGGTGAAATTTAGTATTTTTCTAGCTTAATTGGGTATAATCTGAGTAAGGTGAGTTTTCTAACCTAAGCTTTGAAGTGGTACATGTCTTGTGCTGAATTTATGCTAAATTCTAGAACTTCATGTTAATTTGGTGTGAAATTATCATGTTTATGTGGCTATGTGCTTATATGTTAAGTGGTCAATGAATGATTGGGAGTAATGGTTCATTGTTGGGAGTAATAAGGAAGGAGAAGATGAAGAATCTGATAAATACAAAAGTCTAAGGAATATAAGTGACCGCGCGGCCAAGGAAATGGTCTTCCGATCTGAGTGAACCATTAACCCATGAATTCTGTGATTATCTATGCTTACGTGCTTATATTGTTACATTATACATATTCACGACATTCAATGCACGTTAGTTTATTCACTAAGTGTAATATTTAAGAAAACCGTTTTCCTTTTCTGTTGTGGTAAATAACAACCACTGCAGGTTCAAAGCAATACCCGAAGAGAAAATGACGTGCGCTTGAGAGATGGGAGAGATTTGGGGCCTTGTTCATATGACCTTCTTTTTAACTTGTAAAATGTCATAAAATATAGTTCCTATAATGGTGGATTGATACTCTGGTTGTAATTTAGAGGTTTATTTCTTCCAAATTGACATTTGGTAGTTTTGGAGTTGAATTTGGAAAAACCTATGTAAATTTCTATGTTTTTGTTGAATATGCGGAAGTTGTTAAAGTTGACTATTCCGGCAAGTCCGGATTATGTCGCAAGTGCTTTTGACAAGCTCCATTTGTAGGTATAATGTTAGTTGTAGTTTGAATCCAAAATCAACAAGTTCTTGTAAACTACTAGTTTGATAAGTGTTGTGAATGTCAAAACTTGTTTTGATTCAAAAAGGACGAGTTCATGGTTAGTTTGATCCAATTGTGATTGTGTGTATGTTCTACATGCTTGGTTAATGTTAAAACATGTTTATGAGGGTGTTTGGAATGTTTCTTGAAGTTTCCATGAGGTTTGGACATGTTTTGGTATGTTTTGAACTTGGGAAAGTAGGATTTTAGCAACAGGAATCTGTTCTGCAGGAACGTGGATCGATCTGGGTGCAAGGGGTGGATCTAGATCGATCCGGGCTTCTTCAGGGACATTCTACTAAAAATTTTAATTACGGATTGATCCGGCTGTATAGGATGGATCGATCTGGTGTAAATTTTGCTCCACATCGACTTTTACGGTACATAACTCTTTCTAGAAAATTTGGATTCGCGCGCCGTTTTTTGTGTTTGAACCAGGACTCAAAGATCTATCTTTTGATATGAAAGTTGACTAACTTTTATAAATGACCATTTTGCCTTGGGTCTGATTTGTCATAGCAAAGCTTACTAATGATGTTATCTTATTTTCTCTTTGCTATTTTGAGTAGTTGGGGCGTGTATAGTGTTGTTACATGCATGTGTCCTAATCCGCCAGGGCGGGTTGGGGTATGAAAATTTTTTGAAATCTTTGGGCTTATCCCTTCATATCCAGTTGAATGTGACCAGATTCTTTCCTAAATGGACTATACTTCCCTAATTTCAGGACATTGACAGCTAGAGGTAGAACCGCCTAAATAATTCATCAGATTGACATGGCCACGCCCCATTAAAGGAGTCGGACTGCCCTCTGGCTAAATGTCATGTCTTTGATGCGTATAAACCCAATGATGGCTATATACATTCTTCCGGCCAATTGGTCTTCAAGACTTGCCATTGCTCACTTATTCCAAGTATGGTGCCCAATTGGTCGGAACTTTACCCTTCGTCACCTATCGGGCTGACGCATTAGTTGAGGCTATGCTTTATCCTTATGGATCACGTGACTTCTTGAACTCGATCATTGTTTACAACCTTTGGCCGGCCAAAACCCAGCCCATTCCAACTCATTCGGGCTCAAAAACCTTTGGCGGTTTTTGGGTGCAAACACTTATAAAAACAGAGCAAGTTAGAGCTGCATGAATTCCTAAGCTGCACGAATTTTTACTCTCACCCAAACTGCCTTCTCATAAATTTATACATACACACATGTATATATATAAGAGAGAGAGGGGAGGGGGGGGGGGGGGGGGGGGGGTAAGACATGCAAAGCTCGGTGCACTAAAAGGAAGGGTGGGGCCATGAATAACTTAACTTTTTAAGTATGGCCCACCAAATTTTTTTAATATCCCAACGCCGTAATAACCTCATAAGATCCACATAAGCTATCACTTTCTTTATTTTTTCTTTTTTCTTTTCTAACCGTATTTTCATATGGTATTTTATTATTGTTTTGTAGCTTATTTCTTGTGAGAATGATTGAGCAATAAATTGATATTTGTATGAATAATTGAAAATAAAAACTACTTTGTAAGTCAAATTGAGTTACTATGAAATATAAGAAAGGGAAGTTATAAATTATGAGAGCATTTTTGCTCACCTAAAAATGGTTACTCATAGCTCACCCATGCCTCGAGTCTAATCAAAGTTCGGCCAGGGGCCCACATAAAAGTCCGATGAGACGCTTCCCAACAATAAAAATATTGATCTTTTACAAGTAGCAAAAATATAAAAATTGCAAATTGCTAAATTGAAAGTTATTTTCTAGCTATAAAAAAAATGGTTACATATATAATAGTATTTATACAATCTTAGGATGAATTTAAATCGCTCAATTAGGCTCTAATATAATGCTTAGGGTCGGGCCTGGATTGTTAACTCTTAAGTTTGCCTTGAGCCCGATCCGGCTCGAAAAGAGACATAAGTCCGTGGGCCAAAGTCTAAGCCCATTTTGTTTTTGTTTTTTTTGGTTAATAGGAAAAACAAAAAAAAAACAGACCACTAACTTCCGCGAGGGAAGCAAGTACTAGAGCAATCCGCCATATGGGCGCTACTTAATTCACAAATAGGGTTATCTAACAGAACAAAAGAGTTAGACTGAGCCACCCCTAAATTAGCTAGAGAATCAGCACATCTATTGCCTTCTTTTTTAGTGTGCGATATAGTTCCATTACATCTAGTAAGTAAAATAAAACAGTCTTTAATGAGGATTTTCAGAGGGTAATTCTCCTCAGTCTTGGAGATCAATAAACAAGAAGTTTTGGAGTCAGTCTCAACCACTATTCCTTTCATATTTTTCCTTAGGGCAATGGAAAGTCCTTGTCGGATGCTTTCAATTTTAGCATAGAGGCTTGTACATTCTGCAATGGAGCCATAGTATCCAGTTCTCCACCTTCCTTGGTCGTCCCGGATGAGACCTCCAAATCCTCCTCTCCCTGGGTTGCCTTTGCAACTTCCGTTTGTGTTGAGCTTGAACAGTCCTGCAGAAGGAAAAGACCAACCAATCAGCTCAGTTAAAGGGTGGAAATTCTATGTGGTATTCTTGTGGAAGGCTTTTTGAATATCAACAACCAAGTTGATATCCATACCTGCTATCATGCGAGCGGGGGCAGATTTTCTGTTAAAGACAAGGTTATTTCTATTTTTCTAGATAAACCAAGACCCTGCAATAAACATATAGTCATTTCTTTCAAGGACTTAGAATTGTTCTCAGTATTATCAATCATATGACGATAGATCCAATGTTCAAGAGAAAGAGGCAGAGCACCCATCCTCACAGCATTAGGGAGAATTTTAGCCCAAACATTATGGGTAAAGGGACAATCTCTTAGGATATGAAGGGAATCCTCTTCCAGTAGTGACATCTATCACACTTCGAGTCAGCAGTGATATTTCTAGTAACCAGGAGATTTTCTGTCACGCCCCGACGTAGCATAAATAAGGAAAGCGTTTAATTTCCTTTATAGACCCGTAGGTCGCGACAGTTTGAAGGATCGATTCCGTCCCAAACGTCGAACAACAAAACATAATAATCAGAGCAGAGCAATCAAAGCTTACAAATATTTTCTAACTTATTACATATTACAGCACGGGGTCTCTAAAGGCACAAACCGCCTTAAATCAAAACAATATCTTAGTGTCTATTACAGTCATCCTTATTACAAAATCAGTTCATAACTTAAAGCACATAAAAGTAAGTTCTGTTTCCAGCAGTTGTTCTCAATTCGCATAGTCATAGTGTTCAGCCTGATCATAACCTGAAAAACCTGAACACGAATGTCCAGGACGCATTAACGTCGTCAGCTTCAAGAAGCTGGTGAGTATTAAAAACATAACTTTGAATGTAAAACATACTCATTTACCTCTTTTACATTTCTCATTTAATTCAATATTAAAGCATTGAGTTCATTTTAGGAAACAACCACAATTGTCACACCCCAACCCGCCTCGGGCAGATTAGGACACGTGTAACAAAGTCACTAAGACACGTCCTCAATACATATAACATAAAACAAGTTTAAACACTCCCTTAAACTCTTCACTAAACTCATTTGTATGAAAATAACCCCAAGGGTAAAATGGTCATTTTGAAATTTTTAGTCAAACTCAATGTCAAAATATAATATTTTTCATTTTAAACCCAACGGTGGAAACGGCTTGCGAATCCGAGCTTCCTAGCCCAAGTTATGACCACAAAACATCATTATTTATCAAAACACACCAGGCCGGTTGACCGGACAGAGAGTCAGAAAAATCCGGTCAACCGGACAGAGAGCCTTGCTGCAGAAATTCTGCAGCAACTTCTCACAACCTGTTTTGCAAGTTTAAAACTTCACCAAATATGCCTAAATCACTTGCAAACACTTCCAAAACCTCCACAACATATCCACAAACATTTTTTTAAACAAGAACCAACCCAAACCAAATTAAACCAAACTTTGTGGAAACATCCAAAATCATTCTCCAAACTTTTCCAAATGTTTCTAAACCTCAACACAATATCTCCAAACATGAATTGGCAATCAAAACACACACAAGCTAATCCTTAGGATCAAGAACTTACATCAAAACCCACACATTTAACTCAATACTTGTATGACTTCTCAACCAAAGAAAACTAAATTCAATGACAACTCAAGTTGATAATACAAGCTTCCATCTCTCCCCAACATTTAACTAAACATGATCAAAATTCTGTCAAAAACTTGGCTAACATAACAATCCCTTTAAATACAACCAAATCAATTTGGAAAGCACTCTAAAGTGGCTCAAAACTTCACCCAAACATCATAAAAGGCTTCCAAACCATTTCCAAACATTTTAAAAGTAGTTTAAACATAAATAATCCATAGAATTCCCACTAGGAACCTTAATTTTACATTCAAACCCATATTCTTCCAACACACACATAAATATTTACACATAAGGAGAAACTAAGTTAGTTTCACAACCAAAACTACTAACTCTTCCCAACTTCACTCCCAAAATATATAACTTGCAACTTGCAAGTACAACTCATGGTTTGGAACATAAACAACCAACCATACCCAACTTTACATATGACAAGTCTCCAAAAACAAACCCAAGCTACATTTACATTGCCAACAAAAGATACATTCTAAGCATAAACTAGCTAGGCATATGAACACATATACACAAGGACAACTCCCAAGCCCAACCCGTCGTGCGGATCATTTCCTCTCCTCGTCTCGTTTGGTACCTGCGATGGTTATTCAATAACCACAACAGAAAATATATTTTTGTTTAAGCTTTCGCTTAGTGAGGGAACTAATCATGCCATTGGAATGCAAAGTATGTAAATGCAACAATCATTATGAATAACAACAAATTGATCTCCGGGAAAGTCAAGTCAATCCAGCCACCACCCCCGGGTCCTTCTCACCCCGGATCTTTCTCACTTTTGGCGCATATAGCGCAACACACACTCTCTTGTGACCCCGAAGGCGTCACCGGCATTTCATTGTGGTCGTCACCACGTCCTACTCATTGAGGACTTCCTATCCCTTACATATGAGACCTATAAATGGTGACCACTACTTGACTTTCCTTTGATCCATATAAACATTTAAGCAAACTTAGCACATAAGCATAACAATTCACCTTATTGGTATGCTTTTTGCCCAAATTCAACAACATATACTTACATGGGCATGAGTTTAGCAACTATGAACAACAATATTCACATTAACATAGCTAAACATCCAATTGAGAGATTAGGACACTCACCTCTTTGATTTATACACAACTAAGCTTAGATTTCCCCAATTCCTTCCCAAGTTTAGCTCAATTCCTAGTTGGTGATAATCCTACACAAGTTTGGTACCAAGAACATCATTTATCAAAGACGGTTACCGTAAAAACGTTGTCGAAAACGAAAATAAATTACATGCATGTGATCCTCTTACCTCCACGAGTCCAAAAGTGGTCTCGGATCGTAAATCCGACGCCGGACGGCGAAGGAGCGGCAAGAAACGTCGTCGAGAATTCCGTCGCCGACTCGAGAGCTCTCGTTCTCTCCAAATTGCTATAAATCTTATGAAGGAGACACATATGCTTCATGCATATGTGTTGTCATCAACTCTCCCTATATTACATTTACACCCCCCAATCTTTCTTAAGCTTTATTATGAAACCCCCAAGTCAATTACAATATCTACCCACATTTTCTAAATGGATTTAATCTAAGTCCCGCGTGGGTCCCAAACGTGGTCCCACATAAATTATGAGGTTGCTATAAAACCTACCAGTTATCAATTTTATTCAAATACGCCCTCACATGGGTACCCAAATTGGTCCCCTTACCTATCATAAGACATAATAATAACTTTAAGCATTTAAATAAATATGCACATAAACATATAATGACATCAAAATGCAATTATTCTAATTAGACCCTCGTTGGGCCCCACTTTTATACCAGTCCTGCTTTTCACAGGACTTTCATCTGTGTCCGCATTTGAACACCTTTTCACATGTGGGTTCATAACCCCACCTTAATTCATCTCATGCATTAATTATCTTTAATTAACACATAATATTCTCACATTAATCTTCTTTTCCGGGTACGGGTGTTACATTTCTCCCTCCCTTTTAAGAAGTTTGTCCCCAAACTTATTCTTACCTCATCAGTCGAACAAGTGTGGGTACTTCTCCCTGATCTCATCCTCTCGCTCCCAAGTTGCCTCTTCAACGCTATGATTACGCCAGAGGACCATGACCAACGGAATTGTCTTTGTTCTCAACACTTGATCTTTTCTATCCAGAATTCGTACCGGATGTTCAACGTATGTCATATCTTCTCGGACTTCCAACGGCTCTGGTTCAAGGATATGACTCGAATCTGACACGTAACGTCTGAGCATAGACACGTGGAACACGTTATGAACATGTGCTAATTCTTGTGACAACTCCAATCTGTAAGCTACCGGTCCCACCTTACTCAAAATCAGAAAAGGTCCAACATATCTTGGACTTAGCTTACCCTTCTTACCAAACCGTGTTATACCTTTTGAAGGCGAAACCTTTAAGAACACATAATCACCAACTTCAAACTCCAACGGCCTTCTACCCGTATCAGCATAACTTTTGTAGCGACTTTGTGCCACTTGTAACCGTTGCTTAATCAATTTAACTTTGTCGGTGGTGATTTGTACAATTTCTGGTCCTAGAAGTTGTTTTTCCCCAACTTCTGTCCAACACACAGGCGATCTACATTTCCTACCATACAATGCCTCAAAAGGCGCCATTCCAATGCTTGTTTGGAAACTATTGTTATAAGAAAACTCAATTAACAGCAAGTGAGTTTCCCAGTCAGCCTTGAAATCCATAACACAAACTCTAAACATATCCTCTAGAATCTGAATAACTCGTTCTGACTGCCCATCAGTTTGCGGGTGAAATGCCGTGCTAAAATGCAAAGCTGTCCCCATTGCTCTTTGTAGCCCTTCCCAAAATCTGGATACAAAACGTGTATCACGATCTGAGACAATCGATACCGGTGCACCATGCAATCTCACAATCTCCTTAATATAAAGTTCTGCTAACTTTGTCGGTTCTGTAGTCTTTATAGGCAAAAAGTGGGCTGACTTTGTCAACCTATCAATGATCACCCAAATACTATCATTAGATCTAGGAGACCTCGGCAATCCAGACACAAAATCCATTGTAATATGTTCCCATTTCCATTCCGGTATTTCCAATGGTTGTATCTCCCCAGCGGGTCGTTGATGCTCAAGCTTTACCAATTGACATGTCATGCATTTAGCTACATATTCCGCAATCTCACGTTTCATACCATTCCACCAATAGACCTCCCTCAAATCTCTATACATTTTCGTACTACCCGGATGCACGGAATACCGAGTACCATGAGCTTCTTCCAAAATTCTTTCTTTTAAATTACTAACATTAGGAACGCATAACCGATTGATGTACCATAATACCCCATCATGCAAACTAAACTCTGGTCGCTTACCCTCAGGTAATTCATCTACAACTTTCTTTAAATTTGGATCCAAAAGTTGATTTGATTTTATCTCTCCAATCAAGTTAGGTTGTGCTACAATCGCTGCCATTAATCCACCTTCAACTCTAGGAATAACTTCCAATTCCATTCGCTCAAACTCTCTCACCAATCCTTCTTGTGCCGTCAAAACACATGTCAAACTTTCTGATGATTTTCGACTCAAGGCATCGGCTACCACGTTCGCCTTACCCGGATGATATTGAATTTTCAGGTCATAGTCCTTCATTAACTCCAACCATCTCCGTTGTCGCATATTCAGATCCCTCTAAGTAAACAGGTACTTTAAGCTTTTATGGTCAGTGAAAATTTTACAAGTTTCTCCGTATAAGTAGTGTCGCCAAACCTTTAAGGCAAAAATTATCGCGGCAAGTTCTAAATCGTGGGTTGGATAATTCTTTTCATGAGTTCTCAATTGCCTCGAAGCATATGCTATCACTTTGTCCCCTTGCATAAGAACACACCCCAAGCCTTGATGAGAAGCATCACTATAAATACTGAATCCTCCAGTGGTTGTCAGAATTGCAAGGATCGGAGCAGAAGTCAACTTACTCTTCAATGTCTGAAAACATTCTTCACATTCTTTTCCCCATTCAAACGAAACATCTTTTCGCATAAGTGTTGTCATCGGAGCCGCAATCTTTGAAAAATCCCGAACAAACCTTCTATAATACCCAGCCAATCCCAGAAAGCTACGGATTTCTGACACATTGGTTGGTCTCGCCCAATTCATAATGGCTTCTATTTTCTGTGGATCAACTGACACACCTTCTTTAGAAATCACATGGCCAAGAAAGGTAACGTTTGACAACCAAAACTCACTTTTCTTCAGTTTTCCAAACAATTGCTTTTCTCGAAGACGTTGCAACACCAATCTCAAATATCTATCATGTTCTTCCGGACTCTTTGAGTAAATAAGTATATCATCAATAAAAATGATAACAAACTCATCTAAGTACGTTTTAAAGACCCTATTCATTAAGTCCATGAACGCAGCCGGTGCATTGGTTACCCCAAATGGCATTACAAGAAACTCGTAGTGACCGTATCGAGTTCTGAAGGCTGTCTTTTCAACATCCTCAGCTTTTACTTTTAATTGATGATATCCCGATCTCAAATCAATCTTTGAAAACACCTGAGCTCCTTGTAGTTGATCAAATAAATCATCGATCCGTGGCAATGGGTACTTGTTTTTAATAGTTACCTTGTTAATCTCACGATAATCAATACACATCCTCATCGTTCCGTCTTTCTTTTTCACAAAAAGGACCGGTGCACCCCAAGGTGATACACTTGGCCGAATGAATCCCTTGTCTAATAACTCTTGTAACTGAGTCTTCAACTCTTTCAACTCTACCGGAGCCATTCTATATGGTGCCCACGAAATGGGTTGTGTTCCCGGTATCACATCTATACCAAATTCAACCTCCCTCTCAATTAACACACTTGGTAAATCTTCTGGGAATACATCAGGAAATTCCCTAACAACTGGTATATCTTCTAATTTTTGTTTAGTGTTTCTAGTATCCGATATACTACAAAGGAAACCTTTACACCCCTTTCTCAATAAACGACAAGCCTTGATGGCGGATACAAGATAAGGTGGTGACACGACACCTATCCCTTAAAAAGAAAAGACTCTATGAGTCGGTGCCTGGAATTCTACCCTTTTGTTTTCACAATCAATAACCGCGTGATTTACTGATAACCAATCCATTCCCAATATGACATCAAAATGCTGAATTACTAACGGTACTAGATTCGCTGTTAACACTTCATCATTAATTTTAACTTCGCAGTTTCTATAAACTCCTGAACTCACCAAAGATCTTCCCAGCGGAACATCAACAGATAGATCATATTCTAGAAGTTCTAAGGGTACATTCATGTTCCTAGCGAATTGATGTGATACAAACGAGTGTGTAGAACCAGAATCCATTAACACATTAGCAGGTGTTGAACAGATAAGAACTTTACCTGACACGACCGTTTAGCAACGGTGGTCTCCCCTGGATTAAGTTGGAAATAACTACCCTGACGTTGTTCCCTTCCCTGTGATTGTTGTTGTTGTTGAGGTGGTTGCGGTGTTGGTGCACTACTTACGGTTGCACTGGTCGCAGATTTTCTATTAAAGACAAGGTTATTTCTATTTTTCTAGATAAACCAAGACCCTGCAATAAACATATAGTCATTTCTTTCAAGGACTTAGAATTGTTCTCAGTATTATCAATCATATGTCGATAGATCCAATGTTCAAGAGAAAGAGGCAGAGCACCCATCCTCACAGCATTAGGGAGAATTTTAGCCCAAACATTATGGGTAAAGGGACAATCTCTTAGGATATGAAGGGAATCCTCTTCCAGTAGTGACATCTATCACACTTCGAGTCAGCAGTGATATTTCTAGTAACCAGGAGATTTTCTGTCACGCCCCGACGTAGCATAAATAAGGAAAGCGTTTAATTTCCTTTATAGACCCGTAGGTCGCGACAGTTTGAAGGATCGATTCCGTCCCAAACGTCGAACAACAAAACATAATAATCAGAGCAGAGCAATCAAAGCTTACAAATATTTTCTAACTTATTACATATTACAGCACGGGGTCTCTAAAGGCACAAACCGCCTTAAATCAAAACAATATCTTAGTGTCTATTACAGTCATCCTTATTACAAAATCAGTTCATAACTTAAAGCACATAAAAGTAAGTTCTGTTTCCAGCAGTTGTTCTCAATTCGCATAGTCATAGTGTTCAGCCTGATCATAACCTGAAAAACCTGAACACGAATGTCCAGGACGCATTAACGTCGTCAGCTTCAAGAAGCTGGTGAGTATTAAAAACATAACTTTGAATGTAAAACATACTCATTTACCTCTTTTACATTTCTCATTTAATTCAATATTAAAGCATTGAGTTCATTTTAGGAAACAACCACAATTGTCACACCCCAACCCGCCTCGGGCAGATTAGGACACGTGTAACAAAGTCACTAAGACACGTCCTCAATACATATAACATAAAACAAGTTTAAACACTCCCTTAAACTCTTCACTAAACTCATTTGTATGAAAATAACCCCAAGGGTAAAATGGTCATTTTGAAATTTTTAGTCAAACTCAATATCAAAATATAATATTTTTCATTTTAAACCCAACGGTGGAAACGGCTTGCGAATCCGAGCTTCCTAGCCCAAGTTATGACCACAAAACATCATTATTTATCAAAACACACCAGGCCGGTTGACCGGACAGAGAGTCAGAAAAATCCGGTCAACCGGACAGAGAGCCTTGCTGCAGAAATTCTGCAGCAACTTCTCACAACCTGTTTTGCAAGTTTAAAACTTCACCAAATATGCCTAAATCACTTGCAAACACTTCCAAAACCTCCACAACATATCCACAAACATTTTTTTAAACAAGAACCAACCCAAACCAAATTAAACCAAACTTTGTGGAAACATCCAAAATCATTCTCCAAACTTTTCCAAATGTTTTTAAACCTCAACACAATATCTCCAAACATGAATTGGCAATCAAAACACACACAAGCTAATCCTTAGGATCAAGAACTTACATCAAAACCCACATATTTAACTCAATACTTGTATGACTTCTCAACCAAAGAAAACTAAATTCAATGACAACTCAAGTTGATAATACAAGCTTCCATCTCTCCCCAACATTTAACTAAACATGATCAAAATTCTGTCAAAAACTTGGCTAACATAACAATCCCTTTAAATACAACCAAATCAATTTGGAAAGCACTCTAAAGTGGCTCAAAACTTCACCCAAACATCATAAAAGGCTTCCAAACCATTTCCAAACATTTTAAAAGTAGTTTAAACATAAATAATCCATAGAATTCCCACTAGGAACCTTAATTTTACATTCAAACCCATATTCTTCCAACACACACATAAATATTTACACATAAGGAGAAACTAAGTTAGTTTCACAACCAAAACTACTAACTCTTCCCAACTTCACTCCCAAAATATATAACTTGCAACTTGCAAGTACAACTCATGGTTTGGAACATAAACAACCAACCATACCCAACTTTACATATGACAAGTCTCCAAAAACAAACCCAAGCTACATTTACATTGCCAACAAAAGATACATTCTAAGCATAAACTAGCTAGGCATATGAACACATATACACAAGGACAACTCCCAAGCCCAACCCGTCGTGCGGATCATTTCCTCTCCTCGTCTCGTTTGGTACCTGCGATGGTTATTCAATAACCACAACAGAAAATATATTTTTGTTTAAGCTTTCGCTTAGTGAGGGAACTAATCATGCCATTGGAATGCAAAGTATGTAAATGCAACAATCATTATGAATAACAACAAATTGATCTCCGGGAAAGTCAAGTCAATCCAGCCACCACCCCCGGGTCCTTCTCACCCCGGATCTTTCTCACTTTTGGCGCATATAGCGCAACACACACTCTCTTGTGACCCCGAAGGCGTCACCGGCATTTCATTGTGGTCGTCACCACGTCCTACTCATTGAGGACTTCCTATCCCTTACATATGAGACCTATAAATGGTGACCACTACTTGACTTTCCTTTGATCCATATAAACATTTAAGCAAACTTAGCACATAAGCATAACAATTCACCTTATTGGTATGCTTTTTGCCCAAATTCAACAACATATACTTACATGGGCATGAGTTTAGCAACTATGAACAACAATGATACGCCCAAAATTATGGGCAGTTTCCTACTCAAGCTAGAAGATTAATGGAAAGTGCATCTATTTCCTAATCCAATTAGGAAACCCCCACCATTAATGACAATCAATCCTAATACAATTGGGAAACCTACTTGATTGGTGTTAATCACATCCTGATGGGATTATATTTCCTTATCCATGTATGAGTAGGTCTCTTACATCTATAAAAGAGACCTCTCACCCCCCATTGAGGGGGCGGCCAACTCTGTAGTCTACACAGCACCTCTACAAAAGTCACCATTATATGCATACACCCGGCCGGTATTACTGGTAGTGTATCCCCTCTTTGTTGGCTCACCAGGCCCGCCGGTGATCTGCTAGTGAACGTGCTCAGACACACCCGTGGACGTAGGTACCTTCATTAACAGGGCCGAACCACATACAAAAAATAGTCTCTCATACACTCTCTCTCTCTCTCCTAAATTGCTTTACTTTACTGTTACCAATTTTTGGCATCATCAGCTTGGCGCCGTCTGTGGGAACGACAATTCTTCTCATCAACAAATTCTTGACTGATCAATATGCCACCAAAGAAGGGTAAGAAGGCTGCGCAGCAGTCCGACCGGGATGTTCCTTCGGCCCCGGCGTCGACTGCAGCAGTCCCGACATATGAGCAAATCACCGTAACCCTCACACAACTCTTGGAGGGCCAGCGTCAAATCCAGCAACAGATCGAAGCCCTGCTAGCCCAGCAAAGCAATCCTCCAGTGGCCGGGAAATGACCCGAGAACATTGTGTACGGTCGAGAACCGATCTTGACCAGACAACGGGCCCGAGCCAACCCGTCCCGTGTTGAGGATGTCAAAGACGTCAGCAGTGGGCCTGCTGCCCGAGGGGAAAGGCAGGAGCATATAGCCCGGGAATCAGTCTTGGGTCACTCGGTCAAGAGCCGAGTCGTCCCTAAGCGAACGGTTACCCGGGGTCACAGCCGAGCCCGATCCCAGAGGACAGCACCCCGCTATGAAGAAGAAGCCTCTTCCACCAACCCGACCAGTTCCTCAGATACCGGTCGGGAAGGAGTGGAAGCCCGAATCAAGGACTTACAGAAGCAGATCGACGGAGTGGCCAAAAAACTTGGTCAAAAGTGTGTTCCGAATCAAGTCAATACCGAGACAGAGTCACCGTTCTCCAGCCAGATCACAAGGTTCTCCATCCCGCGCAAATTCAAGCAGCCTCGGCTAGATTCATACAACGGCTCGGGAAGCCCGGTCGACCACGTCCGGACCTATAAGGCTCAGATGGCCCTAACCACCAACTCCGATGAGCTACACTGCCTAGCCTTCCCCAGCACTTTGAAAGGCCCTGCCATGCAGTGGTTCTACTCCTTGGAGCCCCGATCGGTCTGCAGTTTCAAACAACTCAGCAAGCAGTTCATCAACTAGTTCGCCGGTATGCATGAGCGGCCAAAGCCAGACATACAGCTACTGACAGTCAGACAACGGAATAATGAGTCTCTCAAGGAGTTCACCGACCGGTTCAACCAACAGAAGCTTCAAATCCGCAATTTGAACGAGACAATCGCCATCATAGCCTTCTGCTCGGGAGTTCAACACACCAAGTGCGCCGCGTCGTTCCACAGAAACCGACCGGAAACTTTGGTTGAGCTCTCTGAGAGGGTTGGAAAATATATTGACACTGAGGAGTTTCTGAAGACCAAGTACACCGGGCAAGAAAGCAACGAGTCTTCCAGAAATAAGCGAAAGCGAGATCTGCCCGGGAGTTCTGACAGTTCCTTCAGCTCACAGCAGGCAGGGTCCGGCAGTCCCGACCCGACCTCCAGTTCGCAGCGGTCTGAGTCCGACAGCCCCGACCCGACCTCCAGTTCGCAGCGGTCTGAGTCCGGCAGCCTCGGCCCGATCTCCAGTTCACATCGGTCAGGATCAAACAGTTCCGACTTTGCCTCCAGCACAGAGAAGTCAGAAGCACAACGATCCTGATCCGACCTCCTGTCTCCATCGGTCTAGAAGAGCCCGACTACATTGGTACTTGCTTGATCACCACATATGGCTCCACCGATTGTCAGAGAACTCATACAAAGACCTCGGGCCTAACCTCGAGGCATCCAAAGACCTCGGGCCTAACCCCGAGGCATCCAAAGACCTCGGGCCTAACCCCGAGGCACGAAGAAGACCTCGAGCTCCAAACTCAGGCACTAAAAAGACCTCGGGCTCCGAACCCAGGCACCAAAGATCTCGGGGTCACGCCCGAGGCACCGGCTTCGCTTAGGTCCAACCGACGATGGGGGCAAACCTCCTAGGTGGCCGACGATGGCAAGCTTCAAAAGACCCTACAACCACCATGTTCCAGGTCGGTTACCTACAAATCATAGCCTCTGTAAGACCCTCGTCTTAGCGAAAGCTTGGGGGCAAGACGGCGTAGTGAACTAAACAGGTAATCACACCGGGTATTTACAGGCCTCGCGGATAACCAAGTCAAAATCTTGGACAACCCGAGTACCTACAGTACTCAGAGACATTAACTCCACTTAGGTCCAGACCGACGATAGAGGTGACTAAAATCTCTTAGGTTGGCCGACGATAGAGGAGTAAAAGGACCCTAAAGCAATGTGATTTAGGTCGGCTCCACCAACATGGTCAAGCTCTTCTCCCAACAGTCTTGACGAAGGCTAACTGGGCGGAAGACAACCATCCTGGGGAGCTAACATAAAAAGGACCCTAAAGCAATACGCTTTAGGTCAGCTCTTCCAACATGGTCAAATTCTTCTCCCACAACCTTGACGAAGGTTTCCGGGCAGAAGATAACCATCCTGGGAGCTAACTCAAGCAAAAAAGACTCCGAAGTAGGTCGAGTCTCAACTCTCGGTCACTTCCCGAGCATTCAAAGACTCCGAATTAGGCCGGGTCTCAACTCCCGGTCAGTCCCCGAGCACATAAAGGTCCCGAGCTAGGCTGGCTCTCAACTCTCAGCCAGTTCCCGAGGACTCACCAGGCTCAGAAGCCCCGAGGCAGCTTCCTCAAGCACTCAGACAGTGGCAAGTGGCATCAACTAATTTCCAAACTTGCCCCGATATAGCATCTGGCCAATCTTGGAAATGGGGGGCAGCTGATACGCCCAAAATTATGGGCAGTTTCCTACTCAAGCTAGAAGATTAATGGAAAGTGCATCTATTTCCTAATCCAATTAGGAAACCCCCACCATTAATGACAATCAATCCTAATACAATTAGGAAACCTACTTGATTGGTGTTAATCACATCCTGATGGGATTATATTTCCTTATCCATGTATGAGTAGGTCTCTTACATCTATAAAAGAGACCTCTCACCCCCCATTGAGGGGGCGGCCAACTCTGTAGTCTACACAGCACCTCTACAAAAGTCACCATTATATGCATACACCCGGCCGGTATTACTGGTAGTGTTGCCCCTCTTTGTTGGCTCACCAGGCCCGCCGGTGATCTGCTAGTGAACGTGCTCAGACACACCCGTGGACGTAGGTACCTTCATTAACAGGGCCGAACCACATACAAAAAATAGTCTCTCACACACTCTCTCTCTCTCCTAAATTGCTTTACTTTACTGTTACCAATTTTTGGCATCATCAAACAATATTCACATTAACATAGCTAAACATCCAATTGAGAGATTAGGACACTCACCTCTTTGATTTATACACAACTAAGCTTAGATTTCCCCAATTCCTTCCCAAGTTTAGCTCAATTCCTAGTTGGTGATAATCCTACACAAGTTTGGTACCAAGAACATCATTTATCAAAGACGGTTGCCGTAAAAACGTTGTCGAAAACGAAAATAAATTACATGCATGTGATCCTCTTACCTCCACGAGTCCAAAAGTGGTCTCGGATCGTAAATCCGACGCCGGACGGCGAAGGAGCGGCAAGAAACGTCGTCGAGAATTTCGTCGCCGACTCGAGAGCTCTCGTTCTCTCCAAATTGCTGTAAATCTTATGAAGGAGACACATATGCTTCATGCATATGTGTTGTCATCAACTTTTCCTATATTACATTTACACCCCCCAATCTTTCTTAAGCTTTATTATGAAACCCCCAAGTCAATTACAATATCTACCCACATTTTCTAAATGGATTTAATCTAAGTCCCGCGTGGGTCCCAAACGTGGTCCTACATAAATTATGATGTTGCTATAAAACCTACCAGTTATCAATTTTATTCAAATACGCCCTCACATGGGTACCCAAATTGGTCCCCTTACCTATCATAAGACATAATAATAACTTTAAGCATTTAAATAAATATGCACATAAACATATAATGACATCAAAATGCAATTATTCTAATTAGACCCTCGTTGGGCCCCACTTTTATACCAGTCTTGCTTTTCACAGGACTTTCATCTGTGTCCGCATTTGAACACCTTTTCACATGTGGGTTCATAACCCCACCTTAATTCATCTCATGCATTAATTATCTTTAATTAACACATAATATTCTCACATTAATCTTCTTTTCCAGGTACGGGTGTTACAACAATATTATTTAAAAGATGTAATTCACGCATATGTGACCATGTATAAGAACAATGCACCATCTCATCTTACCGACTCTTTTCTCTCGACAAAACCCAACAACCCACCATCACACACCGGTATCTTTGAAACGCTAAGATAGCCACACTTTAGCATAGGGGTGCCAGGGAATGTCCAGTTTGCCTCACACTTTGGTCCGGGGTACCAGGTAGTGTCCAATGCCTCACACTTTGACTACCTAATCTGCCATGCAAATACCGGAGGCACCCTCACGCAATGTCCAGACCCGGGTATCAGAGAGTGTCCGTAGGCCACATTTTAGCACTTCCATGGGTGCCAGGGAATGTCCAAGTTCGGCTTCACATACTTTGACGCTATCATGGTCGTCAGGGAGTGTCCAGTTTTGCCACCGTCGTATTTCAAAGACACCCTCGCCGCAATCTCAATCACAACACACTTTGGTACTCATTTACCAGGGAGTGTCCACATCACATTCTCAACCGCACTCACTATACCACACTGTCCATTACTCTTTTCCATACTGACCAACATTCACACTCACCATGCATGTACAACTGACACCACATGTATGTCATGAAACTTTAAAACATGAGGCAATTAACTGAATTATATAATCAATGTGCGTACGGGGATTGATAAGTCACAATTCATTGCTTTAATCATCCAAACATAACCAATTAAGATTCTGATTTCATAAATTTCCCAAACAGTGCTTTAACAGTTCATAAAATGCCACCCAAATAGTTCCTTATCACAAAACAAGCAACAATTAGAAACTGCCAGAAGTCCCGCGCTCGAGGGGTCGCTCGCGTGGGCCGCTCGCGCGAAGTGTCGCTTGTTCGATCTGTCTAATTTTCATTTTCTTTATATAAACTTTTCTATCTGTCTGAATCCACGTGGCCCGCACTCACGCGGGCTGCTCGCGCGATCCTGGCTCGCACGATCGCGCGCGCGAGATGAAGCAGAGGCTTCGTCTTCCTCGCTGGTTTTCCCCTACTTTCAGTTTAAGGGTCCATTTTGACCCATTTTGCAATTCCGAATTAAATATGACAAGTAATACTCCCTCCGTCCCATTTTATGTGTCCATCTTTCCTTTTTGGGATGTCCCAAAATTGTTGTCCACTTTCCTAAATTAGTATATAAATTTTACTTAGTTTCCCCAACTACCCTTCCTTGCAATCAATACCAAAATAAAATAATAATAAAAAAGTGCAATGATTATGGGCAATTGTGGAAAGTAGGTGTAGATTCTTTTTGTCCCCTTAAATAGTTGGACTCCCCAAGATGGACACATAAAATGGGACGGAGGTAGTATATGGATCTCTCCGGTTTTTGACGAGGATTAATAATCTATGATCAATTTTACATGAATCACTCCATAACTCTTGAATTTTATGAAAAATTAAAAGTTAACAAAACTTAGTTTCTTATATACTTTCACATATGGATGAATTAGGCTTAAATACCTCAAACATAGCACGTATATCATGTAGTCTTTCAAAATTATCTATCAACACAGATTTTAATTGAGTTTGAAAAATCCATGTTTTGAGCTTCAAGCTTCAATTTGAAATCAACAATGATGAACTCACAATCACATCTTCATAAAAAGTAAATAGGTATGAATTACAGTCATAGTGAGTTAATAATACTCATAGAGTTTAAGAATGGAGAGGTTGTTGAGAAAAAAATGGTTGAACTTGGAGGCCAAGTAAAATCCTATACACTCAACAAATGAATTTTTAATTACTAAATTATAATCACATATTATACATAGCACATATATACATACGTATATGCAACCATCAGATATTTGAAAAGGTGTTATAGAGTCATAGGGGTCAAGGTGTGTTTGGGAATTTGGCTTTTAGGCACAACATAACACACACAAGTTTAAACATTCCCAAACACGGCTCTAAACAATCATTAGTTTCCATAATTGGAAAGTAATGTATAGTCACTTCCAAATTTATGTCTAAATCAAAAACTGTGCCAGTTTAACGCAGCGCCTACAGTTTTGAACAAAAACTGGTATTCTCGGGGCGCAGTGGTCACCACAAAAATACAGAAAATTCATTTTAACGTAGGAAGTGATTTCCTGGTTTTATAAAAATACTGATCGAGTTAAAAGTAAACATTTCCACCGTTTTGAAATACAGTTTTGAAATCTAACACACGTGTTGCTAAATTTATAAAAATTATAGTTTGACCCCAAAAGAATTTCCAAATATGAAATCAAGCAAGTAATAAGATTTCAAAACATTAGAATTGAAATTAAATAAATGCAGACAATACCAAATGAATTTAATTATGACAATGCAAATACAGATAATTAAAATGAAAATGCAGGTTGTTACATTTTTGGAGGGAAGTCTATCAAGGATACATTTCCAAATAAAAAATTTCATTTTGTTTGGGACCTTCCATTTCCAAAGACGTTGCCAAATGGGGTTGCAAGGCTGAGAGGTATTCTCAGTCAGCAAGGAGTAAGCACTTTTGGGGGTAAACTTGCCATTACTAGTAACAGACCACGTAGGGAAATCAGAACCGTGGCTGACCATAGGAAGAGGGGTTCTGAATATCTTATTATTATCTGCCTCAGTGATCTAAGGGAGAATGGACTCAACATCCCAAGTACCCTGAGAAGAGATAATATGATTGACCTTAAGGTCAGCTGGCTCAGGGTTGAGGTCAGGATTATGAAGGATAGAGTCACCACACCACCAAGTTTTCCAAAGGTTAATACTGTTACCATCACCAAGAATCCATTTTATTCCTTTATAAAGATGATCTTTAGTGGATAGAATACCTTTCCAAGTGTTAGAATTTCTCCGTTTGGCCTTCCATTCAGGCAAAGGGTTGCCATGGAGATATTTGTCTAATAGAACTTTAGCCCAAAGACTCGGGTGATTATTTAACAGGTTCCATCCAAGGCAGCCCAACATGGCTAGATTGTTGTTATGTCTTTTCCTCATACCCAAACCACCATAAGACTTAGAGGAGCAAACTTTGTCCCAGTTAACGAGATGAATTTTCTTCTTACCAGGTTGGTCCCTCCAAAGGAAATTTCTATTAATCCTATCTAGCTCTTGACAAACTGATATAGGAAGGAGCATTACATGCATCATGTGGTTAGGGATAGCCTCAATAGTGGACTTAATCAGAGTAGCCCTACCAGCCAGAGAGAGCATACTAGTTTTCCAACTAGAGAGCCTCTGTTGGATCTTGATGAGAGAATTATTAAAAAGGTTTTTAGGGACTCTTCCATGTATAAGAGGAATACCTAAATACTTCCCTAAGTCATTAGGGGAAATAGGGTCTCCTTGGCGCAATCCTTTCTTGGGTCTAAATCCTTCCAAATGAGCCCCACTAACAAGAATAGCAAGTTTAGAAGTAGACATACATTGCATAATAAAATTAATCCAAGAGGGGGAAAAATTGAAATTAAGAAGAGTAGCTTCCAAAAAATCCTACCTAATGCGGTCATAAGCCTTCTCAAAATCAATTTTAATTATCATCCCTCCATTTTTACCTTTTCTGCTTTTAAGAGTGTGAAGGATCTCTTGGGTTATAATTATGTTATCTTTAGTGTTCTTACCAGGAATAAAGCTACTCTGGTGAGGGCCAACAAGATTAGAAAGGGAAGGTCTCAGCCTTTTAGTCAAAATCTTGGTGAGGATTTTGTAGGAAACATTGCAAAGACTAATAGGTCTAAAATTAGAGATAGATTCAGGATTATCCACTTTGGGTATAAGAGCCACAAGGGTTTTATTAGCAAGAGAGGGAAGCTTACCTTCTTTGAAACAAGACTAGACAAAATAAAAAATGGAAGGGGAAACAATATTCCAGAATTTTTGATAAAAGCTCGCATTAATACCATCATGGCCAGGAGCCTTATTTGGACCCATATCAAACAAGGCCCTCTCAATTTCAAAATTAGTAATAGGATGACACAGAATGTCACAATCCCTATTCCTAAGTTTAATGGGAGCAGGGGGGAGGTTAAGCACAATATCAGTTCCAGTATCAAGGTCAAAAAGGTTAACAAAATAATCTCTGATATGATTCTTTAGGCTCCCTGGGTCCTCAACCCAATTACCTCTAGAATCCTTAAGGGTAAGGATTTTGTTGCGTCTACATCTGATGATAGTAGATAAGTGGAAGAATTTGGTGTTGGAGTCACCTAGTGCCAGCCATTTGATACGAGATTTTTGGTGCCACAATTCTTCCTCCTGATTTAAAACAATTTTGTATTCTTCCTGGAGTTGCTTTTCCAGATTTAAAAGATTATCAGAAAAATAAGAACTAAGAGCTTTTTGGACTCCATTAAGGCGAGCCAAGAGGCGTCTCTTGTTCCTAAAGATGTTACCAAAAACAGAAAGGTTCCACAAACGGGCTTTCTCTTTGAAAAAATTATTGGCCAAGAGGAGATTATGGTTAGTGGTGGTCCAAGCATCCTCAATGACATTAGGAAAATCTGGGTGGTCAAACCACATGTTTTCCACCCGAAACGGTCTAGCAACTCTAGGAGGGGGAGAAGTAAAACCAGAAGTATCAATGAGGAGAGGGTTGTGGTCAGAGTACACACGAGGAAGTACCTTGACAACAGCTTTCGGAAAAGTGGATCTCCAGCTAGCATTAGCCACTGCTCTATCCAGTCCATGGTATTAGCCCTTCCTTTCTTCCATTGGTCCAAGTCATAGTCGGTCCAAAGGTTCCCAGGTCCATTAGCCTAAAATTATTAAGATTGTTGGTGAATATGATAGTTCTGGCCCTATCATTACAGGGAGTGTAACTTCTTCTTTCACTCGTATCTGCGTAGTCGTTAAAATCCCCAACATCCATCCAAGGGTTGTTTTGAGGTTGATAAATATCTTCAAGATTTTTCCATAGGAGATCATGATTGCGGGGATTAGGACTACCATAGATTGTCGAGAAGATCCAATCGTCAAAGTCTTTGACTGAGATAAGAACATGAAAAACTTGGTATCCTTTTGAATAGTGGTTATAGTAACAAATTCAGGGTTCTAGAGGACCCAAATCCCACCTGAGCGACCAATTGGGTCAATATGGGCGTAGTCATTTCGACCAAGGTCGTAAAAAAAACCATAAAGGGGAGCGAGAGGAACTCTAGTTTCAGTGAGCACCACAATAGAGGGGAAGTGGGCATTAAAAAGGTTAGTCATAGTACTTTTAAAATCCAAGTTACCAGCCCCGCGGTAATTCCACACTAGAATCTTCATAGAGAAATGATCGGGTAGTATAGGACAAGGGGTAAACAGATCATGACCTCTTTCCATGTTTAGTCGAATCTGGTCTTCGAACTCCGACGTCGTCGGTCCTACCCGTACACTGTACGATTGGACTTCTGCTTTGTCTAGGTTCAGCTGGACAATCAAACGTATAGCCTCGGTGAGCCAATGGACTCTTATCAAGCTTGCAGAGTTGATTCCTTGAATAGTTTGTAGGCAAATTATTTCCTGTTTGGGTTGTGATGGTAGCTCCATGGTTTGACTTAGTGACAGGGTAAGGATTTTGGTTGGAAGAGGTGGGATTAGGAGCGACCAACTGATCTAGAGGCTCCAGATCTATCACAAAGAATTGGTTAGGGCTAAGAGGAATAGTTATTAGGGTAGAGGTTATAGGCGTATTTGGGTGGGAGGTGGTGGGTTGAGACTTTAGGACGACAGATGTAGGGGTATTGCTGGTTTCATCAATAGCCATAGGATCTGAAATGGGATTAGGGTTAGATGTGGCTGGACGGTGGGAATTAAAGCCTTCAGCTTTGGACATATGTGGGTCATGGGCTATGGATTTGCCTTTATCCTTTTCTTTCCCTTGTGAGTTGGGCTAGTCTCGTTTCTTCCATCTGGGTTCAACAGGTTGGATAACTGGAATGTGGTTCTTGTGACTAAGGGGTTGTGGATTGGCTTCATACAAAGGTTTCTTGTAAATAGTGGGCTTTTTGGTTTTTCGATTTTGGACCAACATCCATGGTCCATACCCATTGCTGCTGGTGTGAGGTTTGGGCCCAGGTCCAGTCAAAGTTTCTAGAACATTAGGCTTAGAAGATTGGTTTTCTCTATCAACAGTAAATAAGCTATGTGATCGTTGGAGTTCTGATTGTCCCTGATTCTGCGCCGGCGGATTAGCTACCGGCTCCGATGGAGTAGTAGTGGTACAGAGTTCACTTCGATGACCAACACACGGGAGATTAATCACACCTGATTCTGCGCCGGCGTATTAGGATTGATTGACATTAATTGTGGGGGTTTCCTAATTGGATTAGGAAATAATTTGCACTTTCCATTAGTCTCCTAGCTTGAGTAGAAACCTGCCCGCAATGCTCGGGATCATGCCTGTGGGCCCGGATGAGCTATTCCCGCGGTGGGATGTGCTTGTGCAGTCTTTCTGACCTGTTGGCTGGGTCGTAGATGAACCGCTCAGGAGGCATCAGGTGGACAAAACCACTCGGTATGATGCTTGTCAGTAGTTGCAGAATAGAACCGCTTAGGCATGGGCTGATTTTGGGTGTATCAGTTGCCCCCCATTTCCAAGGTTGGCTGGATGCTATATCGGGGCAAGTTTGGAAATCTGTTTGATGCCACTTGCCACTGTCTGAGTGCTTGGGGAAGCTGTCTTGAGCTTCTGAGTCTTGTGAGTACTCAAAAACTGGCTAAGAGTTGAGACTTAACCTAGCTCGGAGTCTTTAAGAGCTCGAGAATTGGTCGGGAGTTGAGACTCGGCCTAATTCGGAGTCATTTGCTTGAGTTAGCTCCCAGGATGGTTATCTTCTACCCGTAAACCTTTGTCAAGGTTGTGGCAAAAGAGTTTGACCATGTTGGAAAAGCCAACCTAAAGTGTGTTACTTTAGGGTCCTTTTATGTTAACTCCCCAGGATGGTTACCTTCTGCCCAGTTAGCCTTCATCAAGACTGTTGGGAGAAGAGTTTGACCATGTTGATGGAGCCGACCTAGAGCGTTTCGCTATAGGGTCCTTTTTGCTCCTCTATCATGGGCCAACCTAAGAGATTTTAGTCACGTCTATCGTCGGTTTGGACTTAAGTGGAGTTAATGCCTGTGAGTACTGTAGGTGCTCGGGTTGTCCAAGATTTTGACTTGATTATCCGCAAGGCCTATATATATCCAGTATGATTGCCTATTTAGTTCATTGCGCCATCTTGCCCCCCAAGCTTTCGCTAAGACGAGGGTCTTACAGAGGCTATGACTCTAGGTAACCGACCTGGAACATGGTGGTTGCAGGGTCTTTTGAAGCTTGCCATCATTAGCCACCTAGGGGGTTAGCCCCCATCATCGATTGGACCTAAGCGAAGCTTGTGCCTCAGGGTTAGGCCCAAGGTCTTTGTATGCCTCGGGGTTAGGCCCGAGGTCTTTGGATGCCTCGGGGTTAGGCCTGAGGTTTTTGGACACCTCGGGGTTAGGCCCGAGGTCTTTGTATGCCTCGGGGTTAGGCCCGAGGTCTTTGGAAGGGCTCTCTGACAATCGGTGGAGCCTTATGTGGTGATCAGACAAGTACCACTCTAGTCGGGCTCATCTAGACCGATGAAGACAGGGGGTCGGATCAGGATCGTCAGGCTCCTGATTTCTCTGTGCTGGAGACAAAGTTGGAATTGCTTGATCCGGACCGATGTGAACAGGAGGTCGGGTCAGGGCTGCCGGACTCAGACCGTTGTGAATTGGAGGTCAGGTCAGGGCTGCCGGACTCGGACTGTTGTGAACTGGAAGAACTGTCAGAACTCCCGGGCTGATCTTGCTTTCGCTTACTTCTAGAAGACTCGTTGCTTTCTTGCCCGGCGTCTTTGATCATGTAGGGAGAAGAGTTTGACCATGTTGGTGGAGCCGACCTAGAGCGTGTCGCTGTAGGGTCCTTTTTGCTCCTCTGTCGTGGGCCAACCTAAGAGATTTTAGTCACCTCTATCGTCGGTTTGGACCTAAGTGGAGTTAATGCCTCTGAGTACTGTAGGTGCTCGGGTTATCCAAGATTTTGACTTGATTATCCACGAGGCCTGTATATACCCAGTGTGATTGCCTGTTTAGTTCATTGCGCCATCTTGCACCCCAAGCTTTCGCTAAGACGAGGGTCTTACAAAGGCTATGACTGTAGGTAACCGACCTGGAACATGGTGGTTGCAGGGTCTATTGAAGCTTGCCATCAGCAGCCACCTAGGGGGTTAGCCCCCATCGTCGGTTGGACCTAAGCAAAGCTCGTGCCTCGGGGTTAGGCCCGAGGTCTTTGTATGCCTTGGGGTTAGGCATGAGGTCTTTGGATGCCTCGGGGTTAGGCCCGAGGTCTTTGGACGCCTCGGGGTTAGGCCCGAGGTCTTTGTATGCCTTGGGGTTAGGCCCGAGGTCTTTGAAAGGGCTCTCTGACAATCGGTGGAGCCTCATGTGGTAATCAGGCAAGTACCAGTGTAGTCAGGCTCATCTAGACTGATGGAGATAGGGGGTCGGATCAGGATCATCGGGCTCCTGATTTCTCTGTGCTGGAGACAAAGTTGGAATTGCTTGATCCTGACCGATGTGAATTGGGGGTCGGGTGAGGGCTGCCGGAATCAAACCGCTGTGAACTGGAGGTCGGGTCAGGGCTGCTGGACTCGGACTGTTGTGAACTGGAAGAACTGTCAGAACTCCCGGGCTGATCTTGCTTTTGCTTACTTCTGGAAAACTCGTTGCTTTCTTGCCCGGCGTCTTTGATCTTTAGAAATTCTTCAGTGTCAATGTATTTTCTAACCCTCTCTGCGAGTTCAACCAAGATTACCGGTCGGTTTCTATGAAACGATGTGGCGCACTTGGTGTGTTGAACTCCTGAGTAGAAGGCCATAATAGCGGCGGTTTCATCAAGATCATAGATGCCGAGCTTCTCTTGATTAAACCAGTCGGTAAATTCCTTGAGGGTCTCATTATCCCTTTGTATGACTGTTAGTAGCTGCATGTCAGGCTTTGGCCGTTTATGCATACCAATGAACTGGTTAATGAACTGCTTGCTAAGTTGCTTGAAACTGCGGACCAATCGCGGCTCCAAGGAGTAGAACCATTGCACGACCGAGGCTTTCAGAGTATTGGGAAAGGCTGGGCAGTGTAGTTCATCGGAGTTGGTGACTAGGGCCATCTAAGCCTTGTAGGTCCGGATGTGGTCGATTGGGCTTCCCAAGCCGTTATAGGGATCTAGACGAGGCTGCTTAAATTTGCGTAGGATGGAAAACCTCATGATCTGGCTGGAGAACGGTGACTCTGTCTCGGTATTGGCCTGATTCTGAATGCGATTTTGACCAAGCTTTTTGGCCACTCCGTCAATCTGCTTCTGCAAGTCCTTGATTTGGGTTTCCACTCCTTCCCAACCGGTATCTGAGGGGTTGGTCGGGTCGGTGGAAGAGGCTTCTTCTTCATGGGGGTGTACTATCCTCTGGGATCGGGCTTGGCTATGACTCTGGTTCATCGTGTGCCTAGCGACAACTCGGCTCTTGATCGAGTGACCTGGACTGATTCCCGGGCCATATGCTCCTGTCTTTCCTCTTGGGCAGTACGCCTACTGTTGATGTCTCTGGCATCCTCAACGGGGGATGGGTTGGCTCGGGTATGTTGTCTGGTCAAGATCGGTTCCCGACCGTGCGCAACATTCCCGGGTCGTTCCCAGTCACTATAGGACTGCTTTGTTGGGCCACCAGGGCTTCGTTCTGTTGCTGGATTTGACGCTAGCCCTCCAAGAGTTGTGTGAGGGTCGCGGTGATCTGCTCAGATATCATGACAGTCGCAGCCGGTGCCGGCGCCGGGGAGGAACATCTCGGTTAGACTGCTGATCAGCCTTCTTACCCTTCTTCGGTGGCATGACGAACAGTCAAGAGATTTGTTGATGAGAAGACTTGTCGCTTCCCACAGACGGCGCCAAGCTGATGATGCCAAAATTTGGTTAAAGTAAATTAAAGCAATTTAAGGGGAGAGAGAGTGAGAGACTGGTTTTTTGTATGTGGTTCGGCCCTGTTAATAAAGGTACCTACGTCCACGTGTGTGTCTGAGCAAGTTCACTATACTGTAAAAAAGCCGGGGGCTTGTGGTGAACCAATAAGTCTGGAGCTACCGTAGGCCGGTCGAGCATGTTGATGAATGCTATAGAGGTGCTGTGTAGACTGAAAAGTCGGCCCCTTCAATGGGGGATGAGAGGTCTCTTTTATAGATGTAAGAGACCTACTCGTACATGGATAAGGAAATATAATCCAATTATGATGTGATTGACACTAATCAAGTAAGTTTCTTAATTGTATTAGGATTGATTGACATTAATTGTAGGGATTTCTTAATTGGATTAGGAAATAATTTGCACTTTCCATTAGTCTTCTAGCTTGAGTAGGAAACTGCCCGGAATGCTCGGGATCATGCCTGTGGGCCCGGATGAGCTGTTCCCGCGGTGGGATGTGTCTGTGCGGTCTTCTCGACCTGTTGGCCGGGTCGTGGATGAACCGCTCGGAAGGCATCAGGTGGACCAAACAGCTCGGTATGATGCTTGTCAGTAGTTGGAGAATAGAACCGCTCAGGCATGGGCTGATTTTGGGTGTATAAGGAGAATAACCAAGTTGAGGATAATGGTATGTTAAAATTGCTGCTTAGTGAAATGAAAAGGCTAGATAGTTTACTTGATAAATTAAAAACTAGATATAACAAAGTATACCAGTCATTCAACATTACAACCCAAATTTCAAGGCACTAACAATGGAATAGAATTAGAGGACAATCACGAGTTTATACCGAATGAGGTTAATAACTCACTCGGGAAAGTGACAACCCAATAAGAACTCCAAAACCAAACCATTGAGCATGAAGTTGTAGAACCATCTTCTCCTCAATATACAATCCCAGACATCAACTCATTCACTGCCTGGATAAAATTGCACAATCTCTTTGTCCAGAGCACCTCAATAGACGATATACATAGTGAGGAGAGTTACAAGGATGAGAATGATGATTTAAAAGATGATGAGAGTTTAGGTGATTGCACACAACTAGGAAAGGAGGAGTTACATGTTGACTCTACCCCTACCATTGATAGTGACCCTAGGGAGGACGTAACTAAACAGTCTAAATCTGATTTAGATTCTTCTGATGTTCATGAACCCTCACTTCTTTCGGCCGAAGAGGTGGTGTCGCCAAGTTGCCCATCACCTATCCTCTCTATTAATCAAAGCTCTCATCCTGAGTATGAAAGTCATGTGTACCCCAATATTGAACAAAAAATGTGTTGTGGAAGAGGATGATAAGAATTCTAGAACATGTTCTTCATAGAATTTTAACTTTCAAAATTCTTTGAGAGAAGACTTGGAAAATATTGGGCCCACATTAGATGATTTTATACTTCAACAAGAAGCTAGTAATCTTCTAGACTGCTTAACCTTCTTGAGTAATAATGACATTGAGGCTCAAATAGATAGCTTTATCCAAGTCCAGTCCAAAACTAGTTACATAGAACAGAAATTAAATTCCTATGATCATATATCCATAGATTGTGTTCTAATACAAGAGGAGGGTAATGAAGCTAAATTAGAATATCACTTAGACTCGACCCCTTTTATCGAACCATGGCCACCTCCTTGTATTAAAATAGAGGCCGTTATAGAAAATACCAACACCAATCATCATTTTTTGAGTATAATTCATAAAAAGTGTGGTATACCTCTTATAACTATCCACAAAATATTTGGAAGCTATAGGTTTTGCATCATCTCCTCTGACCTTGAGCCTGACATTAGTTGGGGGAGTTACATTTTTATGAGGATTCCAACATTCTTTTCACTGTTAAATTATTTCACTGGGAAGATCCTCAAAATTTTTGGTTATTGCTTTATGATAAAAATCTTGATTAACCGAATTTATTTACTGAGTAGTTGTGTTGTATTTTCTATTTTTCTTTGTTGCTACTAATGATTTTGCAAGTAATTTAACAAAGAAATAAAAAAAAATGAAAAAAAATGGATATTAACGCCTCGAGGTAACATCCTTCATTCTCTCGCTTTACTTTACATATCCATGTGCTTAGTTTAGAATATTGAGGATAATGTTTAGTTTTAGTTTTTTTTTTTTTTGGGGGGGGGGGGGGGGAGTGAGTCATTCCATGCCTCGTTTATTTCTTTTTATGATTTAATGTCAATATACCTGCTTAGCAGCATGACTTAGTAAATTAAAAATTGCAAAAATGTCAATATACCTGCTTAGCAGCATGACTTAGTAAATTAAAAATTGCAAAATTTTTATAATTTATAATTTTTTCTTAATATAATAAAATGGTTCTTGTATTTCTCTCTAGTTAATGTAGTTAGTTATGATGCATTAGTGTTATATTCTGTATGTTATTACTATGTGATACACCATGATAGTTTGTTTACTATCTTAGTTATAGTATGTTTTATGCCTGTTAATCTGCAAACAACTTTGAGCACGTTATGACAACCTTGTACTTAGTTAAAATGGATTAGTAAGCATAATTTAGGTGTCTTGAGAGACTCTAGTGGAGACTAATAACCCAAGTAAGCTTTTGAGCCATTCTTTTTTCTTGAGGGTTTTATAAAATTACTCATACTTTTTGAAAAGCGTTGTAATTCGTTGAAAGTCTCAATTTTCTTCATTTTGACTGATCACTAGAAGAGAATGTTCAGGATTTACCAAACTCTATAGATCTTGAATTTACTGAAATGAATAATCCTATAAACTTATAAGATGATTTAGGCCATCTTTTGACCATACATGGATAATACAGCTTAAGCATACATACCTCTATGATATTCCTTTATTTTACCCTTTGAGCTTTATCATAATTACCTTGTCATTACAATTCCTAAAATCTATGCTAAACTCCAAATTAAAAGTTTGAGCTTCTTTTCTCTACCTAGGAGTGATTAGGATGTGTTGCATTGACAAGAAGTTTTGTTGTGTGAATAAAGGAAAGTTAGCAAAAAAAAAAAAAAGAAAGAAAGAAAAAAACAAGAAAAAAAAGCATAAAAAGAAAAAAAATGCCAATGGTTGTTACAAAAGAAAAAGAAATAATAATAATAAAAAGAAGAGTGTGAAAAAAAAAAGAATAAAAGAATAAAAGAAAAGAAAAGAAAAGAGAGAGATTGGAGATGTGGGGAAGTTTGAGAAGTTCTAGTAGACATTCCAATCACATCATTTAACCCAATTGAATATCACGAGCCACTTTTTTCTTAATCGAACAACTCTTTTTCAAAGTCCTGATGATTTTAAGTTGATTGGATTTGAAGTTAAGGTAATGAGAGAGTTCTCCACGGTATCTCACTCTTCTAGTGAAAAGTATCATTTCATGAGACTTTGTGTACTAAAATATCCGTTTTTCTATTTAGATATGAGAAGCATTAGATTCCATTCCATTTACTCTTTATAACTTCCATATCATGAGTGATAATTATTATACCTAATTCGGAGTGATTTCATTTTAAGAGTGTAATCCCGGTGAGAGTTGAGTCAAAATGAATGTCTTGATAGTGTCTTAGGTTATGCGAGCTTTGAAATTAAAGTTTTGTATTTTGGTTGTCCACTCACACACGCACTTGACGATTAATAGGTATGGAACATTCCAATAGCTTTGATAATAGATTAACTAGAATGGGCGTGTTGCATGGCTATGGCATACTAGAGAGTTTCATTAGATTGTTGAGCTTAACTATATTGCTAAATGAGAGGAAAAAATTTCTTGAAAACATTTAAACGAGAATCATTACCATAAACATGAATTTTGTTGGTAAATTCGGTGTAAACCCTAACGAGACAACACTTGTCCACCAGGGGGAACCTAGGGGTTTAAAGGCTTATTACATATGCTAAATGCAATTGCAATTCTTGCGAAAGTGAGTTAGAATTTTTACTTTCTTTTGTTTTCAATTTTTAGAGTTCAAATAAACATTGTTGTAGTTCTCTTCATTGCTAGGGACTACCAACGAGCTAGTTGGGGGGTGTGATTCGAGGTGAAAAGTGCATATTCATAGCATATTATATGGTCTTTTATGCATATTTTATCCCCAACGTCCCTACATTTAGGTACATTCTAATAACAATGTTATTTTTATTGTGTTAATGCTAAAACATAAGTTTTTGCATTGTTTTATAGGTTTTAGAATGTAAATCAATGAAGTGTAGCTAAAAAAAGTAATTCTGGTGAAGAGAACAGCGGAAGCAGCTGAGAAAACGCCATTTTTGACAATGAAAACTTCAGATCGATTTAGAAGATTTTACAAGAAATATGAAATGTAGATCTTTGAGATACAGTCATGTGGCCGCAAACAGGAGGTCAATCCGAGATCCGAGTGAAAAGTTATGTCCATTTTCCCATCGGTACGCAGAGTTGTCAAAATCAGAGAGTTCAAGGGCTTGAGGAGAGTTCAATCGATCGAACCTTCGATTGATTGAACTAAGCTCGATCGATTGAGCTTTATTTTCTCCCAAAAGTTGCGTAGAATCTGTGGGAACCCTATAAATAAGTTGTTTTTATACTAGACAAGAGGAGGACGCTCCAGAACGCAAAAAACAGCAGTTTAGGGTAATTTTAGGGTTAGATTAGGAGTAGATTATGTTAGATTCATGTTATTCTTCATCTTTTCCATTGATTTATTGAAGATTATTGAAGATTAAAGTTTAGTTCAAGATTATTACAAGTTTATTTCAGATTATTTCCAGGTTTTTCTGTTCCTTTATCGTATTTGATTGTTTATTATTATAGTTATGATTGTTTGATTTTACTGTTTTTGCACTAGTTTTATTATGTTTCCGTAGTTTAGATGTTGGAAATATGTGATGAAATATTTATTCTTAGCCTCTGCCATGTATGATATAGAAAACCTGGGCTCGATCAATCGAAGATATTTTGATCGATCGAACCAGAGCCATAGTCAAGCGATCGAAGACATTTCGATCGATTGAATAATGATGCAGTCCGATCGATCGAGAGCGCTTTGATCGATCAAACCTGTTGATTCTTGAGATGATTCTTTTTATTATTCCATGACTTTCTGTTTTAGAAACCTGTCATCAAATTGTCTCTATAAGCTCAGTTTGTCACAACAGTTTTTTAGAACTTAAAGCCTTAAGGCTATTTTCTTCAATGAATTTTGAAAACCACTTTGGATGCTAACACCATTTAGAGTGCAAGTAATAACCATTGTTTTAAGCCGTCTTCCAAGTATTTTAAATCAACTATGATGATATAGTCCTGGTCATGAAAGGGCTATTGATTCTTTACCTTTAGAAAAATACGGAATACTGAAAAGGAATGAACTCCATAGAATGTTAATGAGTTATGCATGGTAGATGGTTAAGATCAATGTGGATTCACATGTTTCCATCACCTTTAATTTATCTGTTTAATTAGTTATGTTTCTTTATACTTTAGTTTGTTATTTAGTTTAATTTAATTAATTAGGATTTGTTAGAACCTCCACCCGTATATTCATCTTTTTCCTTTTCTTTAGGTTATAATTTAGTAGACATTCTCCCTATTCCTTCCTTGTGGGATCGACCTGGACTTATCTAGTATTACTTGCACGATCACCTATACTTGGGTGTTGCACCAAGAGCACACAACTTTTTAGTCGTGTCACTTCCCAATTTGGAACATATCTTTCTCATCAAAGTATTCAATAGGTAGTTCTAGGAGACGAATCCAAACCATAGTGTGGACATCATCGGCTTCAGAGGTTTTGAAATTGTGAGTCCATTTGCGAACCATTAGGTAGTGGTTTTGAATGATCCAAGGGCCTCCTACATAACATGCCAATAGTCAGCAATCAAATCAAATGAAATTAAATAAAACCCTGATTCACGGTCAACCATCTCAAAATCTCCCTGTAGATTCCACAGTCGTTTGATTTTGTCTTTCAGTGATTTATATCCAATGAATCGGCCAAGCAAGCTAACAATAAGACAATCCTTCCATTGGGCTCTGATTTTCTCCAAATAGGATTTTGGAAAAGAAATGACTGGATAATTAGGGTCCTGTTGTTCATCCTCACTTATGATTTCATCCTCATCAATTTCAGCTTCAAAATGACCTTCATCATAACACCTAAAGGGGACATCCATCGGAGATCTTCCACTTAGGGCTTCAGAATACGATTTAGGCATTTTGATCTCTGAATTTATGCTACAATTAGCATTAGGTGCCGATTCCTGGTTTCCCAGCATAGGATCATCCAAGGGGGTTTCATCATTGTGATAGTTCTTGCTTTTCTTTTTTGCTTCTTTGGAGATGATCCATTTTTTCCTTGGAGATATTTGGATCATGATCTTGAGGGGGATCTGGGAAGATCTCAGTCATCTGAGTACTGTGTGTCTCTTGTTGATGATCCATGATAATTTTTTTTTGGAGAAACCCCTTTTCCCAAGCCCATTTTGACATCCCTACTCACGGCATACACTTATCCCTCAAAACTGAGTTTTCTATTTATTTTCCCTTTTTTCTTTCTTTCTTTCTTTCTCATAGACAGAGAAAGAGAGAGAGAGAGAGAGAGAGAGAGAGAGAGAGAGAGAGAGAGAGAGAGAGTACATGATGAAACAAATAATAACCAATCAAATTAAGTGTTTATTTTTCTTTCTCTTCTTATCTCATCATCTCATTATCATTAGGACAAGAATGTCAAGAACCTAAAGAACGCAGCAGGTTTCCAAAGGTGCATGCACGGATTTTATGGACTGTCGACTTTACCCCCTCGAATTTTATGAAGTTCCAAATATGCCCCCTGGTATTCTCATTTGCTTTACAATTACACCCTTTTGCTCTTGTGTTTTTACATTCTGCCCCCCTCTTCCAATAAAAAGAATGGAAACAAAAACTGAATACCAAAAATCACAACTTTACTATGCAAGACCTTAGTTAGAGCATCTGCAGTGGGCTGAGTTATACCACAAACTTAGTGTTATTTATGCTTGTACATCTGCAGTGGTGTAGTATGTACAATAGGAAACAATAGGTAAACTTAGTAGAAACTAACCTTAGTGTTCCGCTAAGTTTAGCTAATGTATACCACATATGGAAAACACTGGGCCTCGAGAAAGGAGACGGTAAAAACTATGCTGTGGCCAAAGTAGGCGGCATAACATGAGCCACATGGGAGCTAGGCGGCTGACACTAGGCCACACGGCTCAGTTTGTGCGTCTGCATCCCCACGGCCCACTATGTGCCGTTTGGTTTGATATGTGTGTTCATAGCTTACTTTCTGCTGTCTGTTTCCAACGGTTTTATTTCTTAACTGAATTTTAAATTTGTTAACGACACAATGTTAACGGTCATAATTTCAAACACATATATGTGCGATTAAACTTGCAACATGTTGAAAAAAATTAACTGAAGAACATTTCTGAATACGAATTTTCAAGTAATAGAAAACTGTTGTTTTACAATTGATGTGTAATGGCTGGAAGGAGTAGAACACTAAATATGAAACCCTTTGAAGATGATATATTATGTCATGCATATGTTAAGGTCAACACAAATGCTATCGTCAACAACAGTCAACCGGGGGCAATGTTTTGGAGCACAATCGAAAATGAGTACAACAATCATTCTGATATTGTGATCCGGCATCAAGGAGGTAGTCTTCAAACCCGTTTTTCAACAATTTTAGGCGCTGTGATGATATATGCATAAAAAGGAGGTAGTCTTCAAACCCGTTTTCAACAATTTTAGGCGCTGTGATGATATATGCATAAAAATTATAGCACACTATTACAGATCAAGTAATCATGGGAGAGGTACGAATGAACTTGATTGGGTAAATTGCATACTTTTATGATAATAATAAGTTATTGATCGCTTTATTGAAATAGACGTCATAAAATGTAAACATGTATTTGCAAATAAATCGTGCGCGATTAGACTACCAAACAACACTGAGCAAACCTTTTATGTTCGATAATTGTTACCAAATATTGAAGGAACTACCCAAGAATGACACTTCTACTACTAGGATCAACACATAGCGATTTGGATCTGATGGCAATGAAACATCATCGCCTGGTACTCCAACCTCTCCTTTCAGCAGCATAAACCTCAACGAGGATTCATTGGTTGACATTGAATCACCGACGAAAAGGCTAGCAGGTAGTAAAGCTAAAAAATTACGACAGAAGAGAAAAAGTAGAGCTAGTAGTGTTGCTGCGAACGCTGTTGTAGTTGATAGTGTTGAAAATTTTTCCATTGAATATGCTAAAAATGTGTAAGACAACCAGCAAGCAAGAATGCGTTTTGAAACACAAATGGAGGAGTTGATCAAATTAAGAAAAGACGAGGTGAACTTTAGAGAGAGGGAGTTTGAAAGCAAGTTGCAAAAAGAAGAAGATGCAATAATGTCTGTTGATACAAGCAACATGTCATACAACCAACAACAATACTACAAAATGCAATATGATGAGATTATGCAGAGGAGGTAAAGTCAAACACGCAATACCGGCTCTTCTGCTACCCCAACTTAATTTTTATTTCAAATGCATTCTAGTTTAAATTTAGACTTGTAGTACAATAATGTGCGTAAAATGTTCGAATGCAATACATTGTTTTTCATTCAAAGTCTATCTCCATCATGCTTGTTGTTGCGCCTACAATGCCCAAGTGTATTCAATTAGATCATTGCACATTTATTGGTGTTTCTGTGCGTCACACATTTTTGCCTGTTGTGCCAAATATGCATAGACTGCTTCTTCTTCATCCCTATGAATTTCTGGAATTAGTTCACTATCGTCATATTCTGTATGCCAATTGCAATCACGACCTTCATCTTCTACTATCATGCTATGTATAGAATGCAAGCTTTCATCATGACTACCAGTGCATCTTTGTTCCATAGTTTTGCTGGATTTTGTATAAAAGCAAAACGAGCTTGAAGAATACCAAATGCACATTCAACGTCTTTACGCGCACCTTCCTGAGCTTGACTAAACACTTTTTCCTTTTGTGTTGTTGGGTGTTTGAAACTCTTTACGATAGTTGAATATGGTGGGTATATGCTATCTGCAAGATAGTACCCCATGTCATACTCATTGCCATTAATAGTATAATGGATCGGTGGCAATCGACCATGAACTAGATCTTCAAATACCGTTGAATGATGTAGCACGTTCAAATCATTACACGACCCCCGGCATTCTAAAGAAAGAACGCCAGATCCAAGTTTCATATGATGTAACCGCTTCGAGTATCACAATAGGTGCATTTTTGTGACCAGTATAGTGACCATGCCATGCTGTTGGACAATTATTCCATTCCCAATGCATGCAATCGATGCTACCGATCATTCCTGGAAAACTGCGTCTACAATTATCTTCCGCCATGCGTGCAACATCAGTGGCTGTGGGTGCTCTTCCAAATTCAACTCCAAATACATCAACTATAGCAACACAAAACTTTTTAATAGTTAGAAGGATAGTAGACTCACCCATACAAAGGTACTCCCTCCCATATAACTGCCAATGCACCATATGCTACACATCGCAAGGTAGCTGTAACCTTTTGGTAGGGGGCTCAATCCTACCGATTGCATTGCATCCATTTTTTTAATAAAGTAATCATCATACTCAGTTACTGCAGAAATAATTCTATTAAATAGAGTACAACGCATACGAAATTGTCGTCGGAATATGTAATCAGTGTAAATCGGATCTTCAAAAAAATAATCATTCCATAAGTGCATGTGGCCTTCTACTCTTTGACGGATGATCCTTCTTCTACTTTTAATTTCTTTGCTATCCCGAACAATGTTTGACAGTGCAAGCCATTTTTGTGTTTCTATAAAAATTATGGCATCTTCATCTTCATCATTTGAGAATGTAGTCATATAGTTGGCTAAAATTATTTCGTTTAATGATTTATCCATGTTTCGATTCAATATGAATAGGTTGTGTGTACTGAGATGTAGTGAGAAGTGTCTTTATAAATTGAAATGATAAAATGCATTCTTTCTTCGTCATAATATATAGGAAAGGAAAATAATAGCCGTTGGAGGTTTTTAAGCTAGCCGTTGGGGATTTAAAATAGCCGTTGGAGATTTCAATATCCAGGATGTGTCTGAATCGTTCAAGAATTTTTTAATTCATATTACAAAAATAACTGTTGTAAATATGAATAGCCGTTGCAATGATAGCCGTTGGCAGAATAGAGCCGTTCATCTATATGTGTATAAATAGATGTGGATAGTTCATTTTATTTTAACAATTTTGTTGTTTCAGCGCATACACATATTCTATTTAGATATGAAATCTTTAGAACAACTCATTGATGAAAAATGGAATGAAATCATTGCCACATATGACAATGGAAAAGTTCGTTTATCTCCACATATATATCAATCAAGAGAAGTTTGGGAGTATCAACTTCGACGGTGGATCACAATCAATGAAGAATGTGCGAGAAAACATGCGAAGTCAATAGATATAACTTATTCAGATGAGTTTTGGAAGAATGTACCAAACAATATGTTTGCAGCAATATTGAAAGATCAATCATTTGATGCACTAAATGAATTTATTCCTTCTGTGCAATGTGTATATTCAAGGAAAAAGAAAACAAAATCGATTGGTGGTTGCAGTACCCGTGACAGAGCATTGCCTAATTCTGTTGATGATGATTCAGATTTTGAGTAAATATTTTCCAATTAGTTATTTTGTATCCATGTTGTTTTAATGCTTATTTATCAGCTGCGCATTTTATATTGACATCGTAATAAAATGGAAATACATACATAAAATAAGATGAGCCCATGTCATATTAAATTCTTCCTCAGTCATGTGTTGAGATTGTCTTTGCCATGGAGTTGAGGACTCAGCTAGGTTAGGAATCGAGAATGATGGGTGGTAAACAAAAGTAAAGGGCTGACTTTGTAGTCGTTGAATCTCAGCTTCCTTCTCTATAATAATTTCTTCGCGCAACTGGGTCTCATGCATGAGTATAACGCACACAGAGCGGGCGTAATCTCTAGCATCGACGTATACATACCTCCACTGTTCTTGTATGAGTGAACAGGCTGGTGGACAAGCCGATGTACTAGTGCAAGATATATCAACTATAATGGTTGCACCATCGAGTGCTGCAACATCTGTTGTCCATTCACAACGACGTATGTACTGGGATGATTGTGAAGATGTAGATATTGATGTCTAAGTAGAGTAAACCCCCAGACTATAATCTGGTGTAGGTGTCTGTGGCAGTTGGATGTGTGGTGGGAAAACAGCAGCATAACCTATACCGTCTGTGTTTACATAGCGAGTTAGTGGAGGAACCACTGGACCCCGTGATACTCTGCTAAAATATGCATCAAACTCTTTCTGTGTTGCGACAGTCACGAGACTAGAATCTGCGACCCAGCCGTTTCCTCGGATAAGCTCGTAGTCTTCATTTGATATTCGACTCATAGGATGTGGGGGTTATGTGGAATTACAATGGTACCAGTCAATTACCTATAACAACGATCTCCCAAATACCATGTGCCCCCAAGTAACGGATCCCACAACAGTAGTTTGTGCATAGACAAATTATGCGCTTGTTGGACGGATTCTAAGAGCCTCAACTGTTAATTTAAGTACGGCGTCCAACATATTGCCTCTGCCGATCTCATTTCCAGTTGTTACTGGTGCGACCCAAATTTAAATCTTACACTTCCCCTAGCCATGTTTGAACGTTCCTGCGTAGCCCATCTTTTCAACCTCGGCCAATAGTCAGACTGACCATTACTTAGAACAGGCGAGGATGTGTGTGTGTACTCGTAGAAGAAGTACTGCACACAAAAAATAATTGGATTTTAGTATATACAAAAACTTGTATACATGTATTTTAATTCTAAGAAAAAATAAAATAATGTTCATAACGGTTACCTTAATTAACTGCCAAAAGCAGTCGACACATTTTATATCACGTCGTAAACAGATGTCCATTGCATTGTATATACGGGCCAAAATAGCAGACCCCCAATCATATTCGCCGACCTTACTGATGTCTTCTAGATATGCGAGCCAGCCAATAGGAACCGTTGATTTCCCATTCGGGAAGAACAGAGCACCAATAGTGTAGAATGGGAATGTTCTACCAATGATGATAGGATCAAGCGCAACATTGGCATCAAGATATGCAATTTGTTTTTAAAGATACCCTTTGATGTCATACAATTTGAGCACTCCAAATTTGAAATAATTGAATGATGCCTCTGGAAAAAAATTCGTTGGATAGTTGATAAAGCATCTGCATATGTTGTGTCGCTATATGGAGGCAATGGAACACCCGTTCCAATAGTCATGCCTGTAATTATATTATAATACGAACTTGTAAATGTCACGACCCATCCTTCTAGTGCGCGGAAATAGGACATATGGCAAACCACCAAGGCTCATACAATTCCATTAAAGTAAAATAGCAGCGGAAAACATAAGTAAAATCCTTTAAAATCAGAGTTATCAAAAGTTTTGTCCCTTTGGAAAGGTTCCAAAAAGAATTCAGTTTTGAAAACAGAGGTCCAGTCGACTGTTTCGGGGACCCAGTTAACACCAGTCGACTGGAGATCTAAAACAGAAAGTTTGAAAAGATTAACAGGCCGGTCTAGTCGACTGTGTCGGGGACTCAGTCGACTGATGCCTAAATTTATCAGTGGACTGAAGTTGTCCGGTCGACTAATATATCCAAGCAGAAAATCATGTTTTGGGACCCCATCCAGTCGACTATTTTCTTAACCCAGTCGAATGATCCCCAAACATATCAAAGCAGTGTTCAGTTCAATAGAGTGATCCAGTCGACTGAATAAAAAACCACTCGACTGATCGGCATCAGCACACTAAGTATTCTTTAGGTCCTC